>NW_021011486.1:2151162-2204947 GCF_003987935.1 Bombyx mandarina | reverse complement strand
AAAAAAAAAAAAAAAAAAAAAAAAAAAAAAACATATCTCAAGGTGGCTGGCGCATTTACATTGTAGATGTCTATGGGCTCCAGTAACCACTTAACACCAGGTGGGCTGTGAACTGGTCCACCCATCTAAGCAATAAAAAAAAATTAAGGTTTGAGGTTGTATTAGTTTTTTGTAGGATAAGTCTACTTTTTGTGTATTCTTTCAGTGCCGGGTTGAATATCCACTCGTTGGATTCCAAGGAATACTTTTGTATTTAGAATCATCTGTATGATGTAGCTATAAGAGTAAGGTGTCCAAGGGCATCCCTATTTGTAAAGCAAAAAATCTATTAATGTAATTGTTTTTCTACAACGGTCGCGTGGATCCGCTAAGAACCAGGAATAAAAAATGATAATTAAGTATATGTTTAGCAATAAATTATAACCTTAATATTACGAGTTTTTTATCGAGATTACCAGTTGACCTCAGATAATTCTCTGACCGCGCGCTCTACGCCCTCTATCTCGAAAACAGTTCAAGGTATAAAAAAATGTTAAATAGAAAAGTTGTAGAGAATTTAATTGTCTACAATATTGATAATAAATACAAATAGCCTAAAACCCATAGAAAACGAGATATTTGCAAAAAGTGTAAAAAATAATAATATTATTTTGTGACATTTGACCCCTGACTTTAAAACTTGCGACCATCCAATTGTATGTAAATTTTGATAACCGTTTTAGGATGCCAAATACAAGTTTTTGTGTGGTAATATACTGGGTATGTCGATTTTCCGAGGTCAACCCCCAATAATGACTGGACTATTAACGGTAGGCAGAGGCTTGACTCTGCCCCTGGCATTGCCGGAGTCCATGAGCGACGGTAATCGCTCACCATAAGGTTTTTTTTTATTGCTTAGATGGGTGGACAAGCTCACAGTCCGCCTGGTGTTAAGTGGTTACTGGAGCCCATAGACATCCACAACGTAAATGCGCCACCCATCTTGAGATATGAGTTCTAAGGTCTCAAGTATAGTTATAACGGCTGCCCCGCCCTTCAAACCGAAACGCATTACTGCTTCACGGCAGAAATAGGCAAGGTTGTGGTACCCATCCGCGCGGATCACAAGAGGTCCTACCACCAGTAATTACGCAAATTATAATTTTGCGGACTCCATTTTTATTACGCGATGTTATTCCTTCACCGTGGAAGTCAATCGTGAACATCTGTTGAGTACGTATTACATTAGAAAAATTGGTACCCGCCTGAGATTCGAACACCGGTGCATCGCTCAACACGAATGCACCGAAGGTCTTATCCGTTAGGCCACGACGACTTCAAAAGGTGGGCCTTATGCTAGTCTGCCGACAAGGGCAATAAAAAAAAACCTATATACTATTATTAAAAACAAAATTGCATCGATTTACAACCAATGTTGATGTGTTGTTTTTATAAAAATACGCACACACAAATCAAATGAAATTTTGGCACTAATCTGAAAATTGAAAACATGGGAATATTAAAATTAGTCTTCTATCTTTTTTTGTGATGCCAGCATTTTTTTGTGTATCATTTTATCTCGAAGATAAGTTTCAAAAAACACCACTAACTAGTTTATGTTTCCGCTTGAAAAAATCATTTTGAAGTCGTCGTGGCCTAACTGATAAGACGTCCGGCGCATTTGTGTTGAGCGATGCACCGGTGTTCGAATCTCAGGCGGGTACCAATTTTTCTAATGAAATACGTACTCGACAAATGTTCACGATTGACTTCCACGGTGAAGGAATAGCATCATTTAATAAAAATGAAATCCGCAAAATTATAATTTGCGTAATTACTGATGGTAGGACCTCTTGTGAGTCCGCGCGGGTGGATACCACCACCATGCCTATTTCTACCGTGAAGCAGTAATGCGTTTCGGTTTGAAGGGTGGGGTAGCCGTTATAAATATACTTGAGACCTTAGAACTTATATCTCAAGGTGGGTGGCGCATCTACGTTGTGAATGTCTATGGGCTCGAATAACCACTTAACACCAGGTGGGCTGTGAGCTCGTCCACCCATCTAAACAATAAAAAAAAACGTAACAAAACACCAAGATTGTTATTAGCAATCCAAAGTTTCGATGAACGTAATGAATACGTATTTTTCCAAAGTTATCCTCTCCAATCGTTACTCATAATTACAGGAGCTATACAAGGTTATTACGCTAAAGTTTTCCTATTTACGCTTCGTTACGACTAAAAATTAATTAAGATATGAAAATTAAAAGATAATTGTGAATAAGAGCTGTCGAGTTTGAAGGGTGTTTTTTGCTCATAAGAAACTTCGTTGTAACTCTTCTATATTACGCGAACAGAGCATTTAAAAGAATAATTTTGAAGCCGATACATTATTAAAACTCAAATTTACTAATTGATGTTTTTATTAGAATTACTTATGTACCCTATCTGATGAAAAAAAAAGTAATTAACCTTAAGAAATGAAGTTGAAATCTCAAATGTAATGCATAGCAGTTATTATAATTCCACCCGAAACTAATGGTTACTTCGTAGCAAAAATATCCAAGATGGGATTTCCTATACATTCTAGCTCTCAATAAGCACAAAAGCGTCCAATTCATTAAGCCACTGAATTTTCTAGAATTTTCTTTGGGACGAATGTGGTCCGGTAATCCCTTAACATATGGTGCAATGTACTTCTAGGCCAGTTAAGGCAAATAGATGTTGGTTTTTATAACGCCAATACGTTGTCTTAGAATACAACGAAAATAATGAAGAGAGTTCCCCTTTTTTTTACCTATTCTGATAGCCTTGAGAGGCTATTTCAGCTTCTCCTTGACGTGTAGGTAGGCTCACGGGGCTCAAACCGGGAGTGTTGCTAACACTGGCCTTAGCAAGAGCAGTTCTTCGCAGATTCTACCACCGGATCGGAAACGCGAATTCACTCGTCGAGCCCTTCGTCGCAAGCAACGGGTTCGACGAGAACGGTGACCGGTACTTGAGGTACCTAAAAGCACCGTTAATGGATCGGGAGGATCCGTAATGACGTGTTTAGGGTGACGTCGACGACCCCCGTACATTCAACTCCAATACTCTACGCGTCTAACACTAAAATACAATCCTACACATTTTATGCATTCTACAATATGAAGCGTAAATGCTGTTCAGCCATGAAGATTGCAGCAATAACAGTAAAAGCAATAAGATCCCGTTTGCAAGTATCGTTACTGAGTATTTGCTAGTACGACGTGACGAGGAAATAGCCGGCGATCTGATGCTGCTAGACTAGGTGCTAATGTTAGACTAAGAGGTTCCCGTGTCGGTATTTATTTTCGAAAAGATATAATATATACGTGAGAAATTTGGGTACGCAACCTATACAGTCATCATCATCATCATCATCAATAGCCAACAGTCGTCCACTGCTGGACGTAGGCATCTCCCAACCCACACCAGCCCGATCTACGGCTCTCCTATACCTATACCGTGCCGTGATTATATGAATCAGTTTCGATTATACGACCAAATAAGAAAATGCGTTTAAAATAATGAAAACGTCACTTTTCAAAATGTAATATATAAAATAAAGAGGTAGCAAATTTCAAATATCATCGTCTACGCCCGAAGCTTTCAATATGTATATATTTAAATATGATATGTATAAATTTATTGACAACATTATCGATAAAGTACTCTCAACACTTTTAACATTCATGTATCAAGTTATGGATGTCTAGTCTATGTTGTAAGTTCAAAAGACTTTTTTTTACTACCCTTGTGGCAAATGAGCACATGGCCGGCCGAATGGTAAGTGGTTACCGTTTTTCATAGACGCATAAATGCCAGTAGAACAGCCCAGCCACTATCTACTACTTTTTATAAGTAACTGTTTGTAGTAAGCCACTAATTCAGTTTAAAAATTACTTCGTTAAGCTTTCATTGTCTTAAGTCCGACTTAAGCTTTCTTAAATTAGCAATAAAAATAATTCTATACCTAAAATTAATATGTTTTCAGAAATATGAATAGTTTCAATACACACACGAGACGAGTGAAAACCGTATCTTAAATTCATATCGGAACCACATCGATCTATTCAAATACACATTAGGCATGAATCCAACTGCGGGCATCAACCCCGTCTGAACATTTAAGAACAATATGGTATGGTAATTCTACGTCATAATCAACTAGTATTCGGTATTAATAACTATGAACAAGATCGCTTGAGCTATGACGGCTCCTGGACTATTTTGCACATCGACGTTGCTAGAACAGCGGCTAAATTCAGTTTTGTTTAGATGCTGCAGTAAATATGACGGAATCATCAGAATTAAAATATGTCGGCTTCAAAGTATGGAAAACGGCTACCTAAAAAAACTATCTCAAAGAAAAAAAAACGTTCAAAGAACTATGTAATTCCAATAACGTATCGTTTTTAAATCTTCATTGTTTTGTGCAACACGAATATCGCGTGTCGTATTTTCTATATGAATGTTTACTCTAATGTATCGGAGAATTAAAATAATGGCCTATCAAACGGAGGAAATCACAGTCATCTTTTAAAGCTGAACGCGTGAAAATAATCAGAAGCGCGGATTTCGTACCACGTGTGGACTTACAGCACACTAGTAATAGTAGTAGGTATAACAGAGAGAGAGAGAGAGAGAGAAAGAGAGAGTATTCTTTATTGTGCACCAAAAAAATCAGGTGGACAAGAATCATTCGGAAACGAATTATTTGCGGTGTACCAATCAATTGAAATATATACACATACACACACATACACATATAATATATTTTTTACTGGTGGTAGGACCTCTTGTGAGTCCGCGCGGGTGGGTACCACCACCCTGCCTATTTCTGCCGTGAAGCAGTAATGCGTTTCGGTTTGAAGGGTGGTGCGACTGTTGTAACTATACTTGAGACCTTAGAACTTATATCTCAAGGTGGGTGGCGCATTTACGTTGTAGATGTCTATGGGCTCCAGTAACCACTTAACACCGGGTGGGCTGTGAGCTCGTCCACCCATCTAGACAAAAAAAAAAGTGGTGTCGTGGGACACCAGGTAGGAACGAAGTTCCTTCGGCTAATGTAGAATCGACACAATTTGCAAAAAAAGAAATGGTGCTCAATTTTATGTAGGTTTTCTTGGTTTTTCTCTTAAGTTTTGCTGATTAGTTTTTATTTAAGTACGGGAAAGTATTTAGGAAATTCAGTATTTTAGGAAATAATAAATTACGTAAAATAAAAAAAATAGTAATTAAAATTATCAATTAAAATAACAAAATATGTCTCTTTATTTTTGCTTGACAACATAAAATTACGTAGAAATAGAAATAATTACTAAATAGAGAGAGAAGGGATTAGAGAACTAAAAGAAAGAAGGAGAAAGAGAAAGGTATTATACACTACTCGCTTGTGAATGCGACTGTCGCGCCTGCGCACGTCTCATTTAACGGTTTTATTCCACGCACTTTTTTCCACGGATTTTTCCACGCACTTTTTTCCACCGATTTTTCCACGCACTTTTTTCCACGGATTTTTTCTTACGGTTTTACTATCACATTTTTTTCAGTTCGGTCGCGCAGCAAAATCTCTATCCCCTCCAAGCCTGCCGTAAGGAACTTCGTTCCAAAAAAAAAAAACAAAATTCTCAAAAATACAGCGATCGTTTTTTACGAATAGCAATGCAATCTTGATGAATATTTGTTTTGGAAAAATGCAAAAACTCGCTTCGATCGTGATCTATCGAGGTTTGCGTTATTGCAGAAAAAATAAACAAGACCTCGTGTTATACGGAACATTTGTTCGACGTTTATTTTATTTTTTTTTAGCTCGAAAAAGGATTAATATTAATTTACGGTGATTTTTACAACGTACAGAGAGGTCTGCTTGCGTCGAATTACTCCATTTTGTTTTCTTAGAGATTATATATACACTATGATATAATGCTGTGTTCGTATTTTTCAAACTCAAGGTCTTGGCAATATCGTTCGTGTTAAGACAAAACGTCGGAGGGGTTTTTACGATGTTGGTACGCAGACTAGCATGCAGTTTTTTTTTATTGCTTAGATGAGTGGACGAGCTCACAGCCCACCTGGTGTTAAGTGGTTACTGGAGCCCATGGACATCTACAACGTCAATGCGCCACCCACCTTGAGATATAAGTTCTAAAGATCTCAGTATAGTTATAACGGCTGCCCCACCCTTCAAACCGAAACGCATTACTGCTTCACGGCAGAAATAGGCAGGGCGGTGGTACCTACCCGCGCGGACTCACAAGAGGTCCTACCACCAGTTTAACTGAGTTCAACAGTTAACTAGACCCTAACAAGAATATCATATGCGGAAATTCGTTCTCAGGTTTGAAGAATGTGACTAGTTTAGTAGCATTATACTTGTCGGAGACGGTCATTAGTTTGGTAGCTAAACGAAACGCAGCACGATTCCCGAGAGATGGCAGCACGATTGCGGTATCGTCGGAACTCTGCTAACTTCGTGCTACGACAGAGCCTAGCCGATGGAGGCGCATAGACGCCATTACACACTTACCAACCAGCCTTCTTGAAGAGCGGTGCCTCCGTCCTAAGAACTGTCATTCGTTTTCGTTGGCTGACATCAAAAGATGATTTTTAAATTGTTCTAAGACAACAAACGTGTTTGGTGTACTCAATATTTCCCTTAGCTCGATCACCCTATTCACCCATATGATGTCTGGCGATGGTGTTATTAATTGTGGTTTCTCTGACATATTTATAAACTTCATTTACTTAATATCTATAAAATATACATACATAACATACTCAAATAATAGAGGTTTCTTAAAAACGTAATTAAATGTATCATTATCGTATTTTCAAAAGTAATAATCAATATTAGTTGTGGAGTAAAATACGAATGCTACAATGTGTATGCCACCTAACAGTTAGAATCTTGAAGGTGAAGTCTGGGCAGCATAAAGTCTTAAATTAAAATGATTGCCAAACAATACCGCTTAAAATAGCCATCGTAGCAGGCACTATTAAACCAAACAAAAACCAAAATGAAAATATTGATTCAGTCAGGGAAACATTGCGAAGATAAATAAAACAGAATCAACTAAGTTCATAACCTAGAAATGTGTGTATGTGAGTCGACTAGTATCAAAGCCGGCAATGTGACTTTTGGACAATTACTGGTAAATCAGAAAAACGAATTATTGACTTTGTATTCCATTGGCAGTCACAAAACTCTTCTGAACGACATCTTAGATAAATAACAGGTTAAGTATTAACCTTTATTTAATGCAGGTTTTGAACCGTATTCTTTGAAGGAGACAATTATATTCAAATCAANATTCCATTGGCAGTCACAAAACTCTTCTGAACGACATCTTAGATAAATAACAGGTTAAGTATTAACCTTTATTTAATGCAGGTTTTGAACCGTATTCTTTGAAGGAGACAATTATATTCAAATCAATCTGTATTGACATATCAATAACATTTTTTTGTCCAAATGCACAGATTGCCACCTTTGATAATAGACGACTCATGTATCTAATAAACACTCATACTAAACGCAGTCTCTCTCTCTGTTTACGAAACCATTACTTTTTACGGTGTTAAGCTTTGAAATAAACATTTGTTTATAATTAGCTTTAAGTTTATTTGAGTGTACCTATTGTGTTTTTTTTTTTGGAGTTTTCTCATGAAATTTCGAAAGACTGGGGGAAGTGGAGATGCTGGGTCGTGCAAAGTAACGCAACTACACCACGAAGCGTACATCTTCTTGACCAGGAAACCGTCCGAAACCGATTTTTGAAGCTATACTTCTTTAGGCGCGTTATGAAAAATTGATGAGAGTGAAATTTTACGATGCGCACGCACCGTGACACAAAATTAACAGAATGAAGTTGCCCACTAAATCGCTCATTACAATACGACCGACGTAACTTGGCGAGTCTGAATATAGCCGCAGGTGAACTTTCGCGCATGTACACTCGTAAAAAAAAGGGTTATTAGCATAAATTTTTTAGTAATATAAATGACAAAATTATTATTTTATATAATTCATACTTAAATATTATTAAATTACTAACGTTAAATATTTATTATTAATTATGTAATATTTTTAAAAAAAGAAATAAATTAATAAAAATAAAGTATAACTTCTTACGCGCGTACATAAAAACACGCACTCTTTTTTTCTTTTGCAATTTAGTGGGAGCAAAAACCTTGTGCAAGCTTTGCTCCTTCAACGTTTCTGTCAGCCCACGCAGTCACACAGGACGACGACAACCCACTGTTGCGAGGAAACTACTACCTGCCCCGTGCCAGGCAAACACGTTTGGCACGTCCACAAATTAATTAGCCAGATAAGCCAGACCAAATGTAAAGTTGTGAAATAGCTCATAAACATTTTTATGCCAGTAAGAGCAACGCTATCTATCGTCGAATAGCAGAAACGAATATCAAAAGAACTCGTAAAATCGAGAACGCTCGAGAAGTACAACGCCATCTATTTTCTAATAGCTGAAACATATATAAAAACTACTCGACTTGTCAGGAATGTTCTCGATAATTCTAGGGATATCGTATCGACTATAAAAGCATTGCGGAGATGACACGGAGGCAGTGAGTAATCCTGACTACTCGAAGCGAAATAGCGCACGGATCAGCTGAAGCGAAGCGGAAGAAGTTAATTGAGAATTTTAATGTGCTCGTTAAGTGTTTTAAATTAAATAGAAAATTAATCTATAGTTCGGTAAAATTTTTATTTTTCCCGAACCTCAGCGCGTACAATATAAACAACATCTAAAGAACTCATTTCACATCCGAAAACGGCAGTGACATGAAAGAAATCAAACTAACTTTCAGGAACTAACTGGATGACAATATTTGATTATTGAAAAATAATAATATTTAAATGATTTTAATTTTTAATTAATTATCTATGCCTATTCCAGTTTACCGCGCACCTTTTAGAACCAAAAAAGTTTTTAAACTGAAATACTATATTTACAAACAAAAGACCATTCCGTATAGATATAGTTTATAAAAATAAAAACAGAAATATAGAAGACTATGTGATTTTACTTTTAAGCCTAAAAATTTATAATATATCATTGACAAACTTAATCCAATAAAATACGTTGCTCACTAGAACAACACCATTAGAACAAACAAGAAAAAAAATCTTAAAGGACTCCGTAATCAGTTCTCATTACAAAACTTAGAGTTACCGTCAAAAGTACCATCTCTAAACAAACACCCATCTCGTTACAAGGCCTAACATCTGTTATCTTTCACGACGTCGCCAAAGCATTATTTAAAAACGTAATATCCCCCGTAAAGTTTCCTAGTAAATCTTAATAAGAAAGTTGGCTTGTCCTCGTTTAGGTTTATCAAGTTGTAAGTGAGCGGAGACGCGTAACTTCATGATTACCGTTGCCAGCTTTTGTTTACCTTTCAAACAACCTAATTCTTCATCTAGACAACGAGAAACTTCTCGAATATTCTGTGTTGTTGTTTCATAAAACAGCCAAAGTATTGGGAAGAAAGGGAGATGTACATTGGCCACAATTTAAATTTTTTTTCATTGCTTAAATGGATAGATGAGGTTACGGCCCACATGGTGTTAAATGGACATAGACATCTATAACGTAAATACCGCCATCCACCTTGAGACATGAGTTCTAAGTTCCCACTTTTAACAGTACAACGGCTGTCCCGCCCCTCAAACCGAAATGCATTACTACTTCACGGCCAAAACACGGCACGGTAACTACCCGTGCGGACTCACAAGACGTCCTAAATAAATATACTTAGTTTTTGCCTTACTGTCTCGAGCCTTAGCTCCATAGAATCTGCTAAATTCTGCCCTAGCAAGAGCAGTACTTCTCTAAATCCGCTTCCTACGATGTGGGGACATCGACTAAGCTGTCGAGTACAGCTGCTTACACGCCTCCAACTATACTAATATAATGTAAAAGCTAATACGACAGCTCAATGCTCCGCGACGTATCATATTTCAGCGGAAAGATCGATGAGAGGAATTCATTGCAAAGACTCGCTCTGAATGACGACAATAGGTCTTTACTAACTTTATTTACAAAATTATATGCATTCTGAGTCGATCGTAACTAATTTCTATACAAGAAATTAAATCACTAATCTGGTAGTTTTCGCAGACTTTACTATTATAAATAATAGTAAAACTAAATAAATAAATAATAATAAGTAGTTTGTAAGAAATAGCACAAAGCCAGCGGGCCCTAATCTGAGAATTCTTGTACATAGACAGAGACTAACATACACATTTATATACGTTTAAATAAACACATATATATAGATAGATATCAAAAACCTAAGTAAAGAATAATTTTGTACATCACACGAATGTTTGCCCTAAGTGGAAATCGAAAACACAACCCAGCATTCAGGGTCGCAATTACTGTGCCACCCAATCAGTCAACACTACAAAGTAATATTACAATATAAAAGTAAATTATAATACAAAACGAACTGATATTTAAAAAAATTACTTGTCTTAAAGCGTTTACACTAAAAACGAAATATCAATGCTGATACTTCAAAGCTTACGAATAAAATTAATCCAGTATTTTTCCTTGTCCATGATTCGTATTTTTACATTGAAAAAATAAGTCAAGGTTGCATCGCGTTTTAGCCAGAACAAGATGTGGCCCCCACTTTCATCTGCGTTTAGTTTGGAATTTCGAAATAATCAAACATTATTTTGATTATTTTTTTGAGGGATTTTATGACCTGGTAAATAAGACCTTTAAGTGATGTCTTATCTTAATTTATATTCTTAATTTTATGAAAAATGATAATATGGAGTGAAATGAAATGAAGATGATTAATTTGAGACGTTGATCAACTGGGATGAAATTAAATGAAATGAGATGGGATGATATGGGATAAACATGTTTTGATAACAAAGTAAACAAATAACTAGTAATACGAAAAGAAGCTATCGTCCTTACTTCACTTACATGTCGACAGGTTCGTACAAAATAAATATCACAAAATATGCTCAACAAATTCCAATCTAAACTAATATATAAATCTACGTTGCCGGCGGCTCGAATTAAGAAAATAAGCAACTCTTTTAGGGGTCTGGGTGTACAGCTTTTCAACAAGATCCCACTAAACGTTCAATTACTACCTGTTCATAGATTTAAGAAAACTGTTAAGGAACGTTTGTGCAACAAGGCATATTATAAAGTTAAGGATTATTTACTAGATGGCACTACGTGGGAATGAGGCGCTCGCTCCTGGCCTTTTAATTTTTCATTATTATTATTATTATTTTAATTGTATTTTTTGACTTGTTTTTTTCTTTTATTGTTAATATTTTTATTTATATAAAAAAAAGAAAATATTTGAAAAAAGAAAAAAAAAGCCCGCTGAGTTTGTTTCGCCGGTTCTTCTCAGGACTGTGGCTTTTTTTGGAACCGGTGGTAGAGTTAACATTGTTATTTGTATTTTGACATTCAACAAGTGTGTCATACTGACATCTAAGTTGAAATAAATGATTTTGAATTTGAATTTGAATTTGAATTACAGTGGTTATTAAGGATGTTCCATTATAACTACTGAACATGCATCCGATTGACATGAAACTTGGTATCCATGTAGAAAATACATGTACTTAATGGATAGGCTAATATTTATAGGAGTGTTGGACTCCCTAATAATAATGACAATAAACAAAAATGCTAATTTTAAATGCGCAGCGAAGCGGGCGAGTACAGCTAGTAATATAATAAATATATACCAGTATAGTTGATTAACAAATAGCAGATCAAGTTCACGCGTTTCGGTAGGCAGCGGCTTGGCTCTGCCCCTGGCATTGCTGGAGTCCCTGGGCGACGGTAACCACTCACCATCAGGTGGGCCGTATGCTTGTCTGTCTTCTGTCTACAAGGGCAATAAAAAAAAACGCCGAACACGGTTTGAGTGGACGGTTTTAAATGTCACGTGATGCGTCCAAACTTTATAATATTTCAATGGGAATTGTCGCACTAAGTTATAGCTTTTTGGGTCTAGAGTTTCGGTAAAACTATAGGTAAATACTCTTAACTCTAGAGTTATTTTACAAGGATCCTAGGATGAAACAAAAAATACAAAATTTCGTTCAACTATTATCGGTATATAACAAAAAAATCATTACGAATATTTGACATGATTCCAATCCATTGTTTTTAACGGCACCGCGTCAAGAACATTCACTTAATATAATATAATTTACAAGGAGTACACGTAGATAATCCGTTATTGTATTTCGGCTATGATTTTAGAAGTCTGGCCTTGTGCCACGACCGGAATAATTTCTCAATGTTCAGAATGTTATTATCATTTGCATACATACATCGGTCGTTGGGACATTCGCGAACAAAATTATTTCGGTTTGTTTAATTTTAGCTGCATTACATTCTTGGTTATTTTCGGTCTAAATGTCAACCTAAATACACGTAAACTTATGAATTAATATCTTTTTACTTGTACATAATCGAAATTTATGAGTGTTGTTTGTTCGTCTTGGAGGTTAGAAAATAAATTGTGTATTCTGGTTCTTTGAATAACAAAGGGCACATTGTATTGTGTACTTATATTATGTTTTGATAAAATCATTCCAAAACTTTAGATTCATTGTCAAGTACAAAAACGCACATATTTTTCCAAGAGATTATTCGTTGTATATCTTTGTGGTGTTATTATTAGATTTTAATTATTATGTTCCTCGATTTTGATGAGTCGTCGTACTTCAAACTATTTTTACGATTTAATCTCTCAATTTTTTATTATCACTATTAAATATTATTTCCGATGTTTCCTATGTTTTAATTTAGTCTTATACTTTTATATATATTATATATATATATATATTTTTTTTTTATTTCGATCAACCAGATACACCTATAAACAAAACTCCTCTCTGTCATAGACAATGTATATTTTATATCACAGTGTCAGGTTTGCCTGCGGTATTATCATCAATTAGCTAGACTTCCTAAGTGTTCATTATCAATACAAGACTTCTACGTATGTATTTAAGAAGCTACTAAACACCAACCGAGGTAGCAAGACTTACACTAATAGGTACTAAAAAATAAAAACTAGAAAAAAAAAACAGCTTTAAAGGAACGTTTTTTTTTTAATTTTTAAGATGAGGATTTCGATGGTTACCGGAATAAACAACTCTATTAATGATGTAACAAGAAAAATAAGATGAAATTTTAATTGGATTGGTGAATTGAATTGAATCTGCTTTTGGTAGGACATCTTGTTAGTCCGCTCGGGTAGGTACCACCACCCTGCCTATTTCTGCCGTGTAGCAGTAATGCGTTTCGGCTTAGAGGGTGGGGCAGCTGTTGTAACTATACTTGAGACCTTAGAACTTATATCTCAAGGTGGGTGGCGCATTTACGTTGTAGATGTCTATGGGCTCCAGTAACCACTTAACACCAAGTGGGCTGTGAGCTCGTCCGCTCATCTAAACAATAAATAAATAAAAAGATTGACACGAGTACCATAGGCCACGACGACTTCAAAAGAGCTACTTATATAGTGCGATAAATAATATATTTTGTGCATGACGATACCCACTGATGCAGTCAACACAATATTTTATTGCTGGCAAACCGTTTACTGAAATTATGAAACGAAGTTAGGTGACGCACTGGTAAAATATTCAATAGGAAAATTTAATAATAACGTCGCATTATCATTAAACTAATAATGTTTTACGGGCGCAATGATTGTCAAATATTACATGTTTATGTTTACGATCCACATTATAACACAGTGAAACGACGCGATTAAAATTTTGCGTGAACTTATGTATGTATATATTATTCTTTTATTGATTATTCATTCTGAAGTATACCATATTATCATCACATGTATATATGCAATATTTTGAAAGTCAATCAAATTCCGTTCACAATTTAACTCCGTGATAAAAAAAACAACAAATTTTCGTGTTTTTTAAATAATAGTATATAGGTAAGCTATAGCTTACGCTTTACCATTTTGACTAATATATAGTTGCATATCTCGACCGTAGAGACGCGCCGAAAACGAGATTTAATTTATAGGTTTAAAGTAAAGGGCTGGTTGCGCTTAGTTACAGATAGTGACAAAGTCACATTGATGACCAATCATTTGTGCAACAGCAACAAATTCTGTTAATGCTTTAATTGGAATATTGTATGCCAATCGTGGCAGAAATAAGGTCTGTGACGAGCTCTCAACCAATTTTTTTTTTATTGCTTAGATGGGTGGACGAGCTCACAGCCCACCTGGTGTTAATTGGTTACTGGAGCCCATAGACATCCACAACGTAAATGCGCCACCCATCTTGAGATATAAGTTCTAAGGTCTCAAGTATAGTTACAAGTATAATATAAGAAGCATATCTAAAATTATCGGCAGAAATTGAAAAACTCGTAATGCCAATCATCATTTAAAATAGTTATGGTTAGTGAACCCCATAAGAGAACGGTGGACGTCTATCGGTGGGTATTTGGCGTTACGCCAACCTGTCACTTACACAGGTGATTACAAACATTGCCAAGTGGTAATGAACTCATAGGGGGGAACACCTTAGATTTTTTTGCAACGATAAATCAAAAAGGGAATTCCCCGTTATTTCAACGCTATTTTTATTTTATTAGAGACGTTTATTCTCCAACGAATGTTGGAAAACTGTTCTTTTGAATTTGACGAAGTGAAATACACATAGAGTTGTTTTCTCTTATGTGTTTGTTCCGTGAAGTAGGGTCGGCAAATTAAGTGGCCACGTTCTTGTGAAACCAGTTTGTATTTACAAATCTACGGTGAACCACTTGTCTGACATTCTTGAAAAGTGTAATTTGGAATTATGGAAGGATACAGATTTTCGAAAATCGTAAAGAATTAAAATGATGCGAGGAGTTGATGTTATAATGGAAAGATATCGGTTTTTTTTTAAAAATAGAATGGCTTATCTATTATATCTGTTTAATAGTAATAGCTTTAAATTTAAGCTTGCTACTAATAACCTTATGATATTTGTATACATTGAAAGAATACCTGTAATAAAAAATAAAAATTGTCTCTACTATGAAATTTTATCATGAAATCACTTTTTCGATTCATATCGAGAGGTGAGAGGCTATTTGGTTTAAGGCCCTTTATCTTTGTAATTAAAGGTCCGTTTTATTTGGTATTAGTATCAACAATTCGACGTTTTGAATTGAACTTCAATTAAGTTGACTCTATTCTAATAACTGAAGAAGTTTTTTGTGATGATTTTTTTTTTCAAATTAAACTCTAAATGGCTCTTCTGTAGAGTCGCAAAAATGTGGCTTAAATCAGTCGCGATATGATTGCCGAAAATATACCTATTTCGTGGCGTACCAGACTCCATTCAGAGCTGTTTAACAAAAAAGAATCCCTTAATCTTATACCTTTAAACGAGCAATTCTTGTATATTAATATGTAAGTATATAATCTGAATCTCGGAAACGGCTCCAACGATTTTCATAAAATTTAGTATACAGGGGATTTCGCGGGCGATAAATCGATCTAGCTACGATTTCTTTTCAAAAAATTTTGTTTTATTCGTGTTTTCAATAATCAACTCTTCCCGACATCTATTGGCGAATAATAATACTATTTTTGCAACTAACCGCTTTAAAGACACGACAAGATGGCGTTATCAAAAAAAACCTATCATCGTCATCGTCTAGTAAGCTGTTTATTTCAGATTAAAGGTACGTAGCAGGAAGAGCGTCTTTAAGTGCATTGTTGACGCAGTGCCTCCATTTCAATTCTGCTTCTAAAGCGAACTGTATGGGAATAAACAGAAGATGAAAACATCACATCGTACAATTCATCTATGGTATCTTCGAGAACGGAAATCAATCAGTCTTCTGAAATTTATAAATAACGACGTTTCAATGTAACTTCAAACACAAGCTTTTCTTTCGACGAACTTTGGTTTTATAAAAAAAAAAAAGGGTCTGATAAATATTCAAATAATTTTTTATTTTTATGTAAAAACGAAAAAGTGCTTTATGCGAAAGCATATTCAAACCGAATACTTACAGAGCTGTGACATGCGCTTCTTAGATAATGATTGTTAGGCTATTTATCATTTCTCTTAAGCTTGCATCGTGATTATAATGATGCTAAGTGACGACCACGACCGCTCTGACAAGAGTGATACGACAAAGGAAAAGGAAAGCTTGTATCGTGCGAGATATATATATTATATATATTTATTGCCCTTGTATGCATATGACCATACATTCACCTGATGGCGAGTGGTTAACGTCGCCCATGGACCTCAGCAATGCCAGGGGTCGAGCCAAGCCGCTGCCTACCGAAATGTAATGTATAATGCAAGTAGCCGCATTTTATCGCGTCGGATAGCATCGCAACTTACAATTTTTCATCACTCAACCGGATAGGTAAAAACATATCCTGTGACCATGTCTTGTCTGGTAGATTCTGTCATCTACATCCGACTCGTGGGCCACTCGTAAAAACGAATTCCCAATGTTTATAAACACTGCAGTACATACTCGCCATGCACTCGCACGCAATGAAAGTGGGCTGTAAGTGTACACGTGAATGTGCCCACACACCTGTCTGTAGTGGTCTTGTATTTATTGTTGTTACGTCATCAAAACTTATTACGTAATTGAGACGTAGTTTTAGCGGTTTCGTTGAAGCGGATTTCATTAGTATTTTTTTATTGCTTCGATAGGTGGACGAGCTCACAGCCCACCTGATGTTAAGTAGTTACTGGAGCCCACAGACATCTACAACGTAAATGCGCCACCCACCTTTAGATATAAGTTCTAAGGTCTCAAGTATAGTTACAACGGCTACCCCACCCTTCAAACCGAAACGCATGACTGCTTCACGGCAGAAATAGGCAGGGTAGTGGCACCTACCCGCGCGGACTCACAAGAGGTCCTACCACCAGTAATTACGCAAATTATAATTTTGATTTGAGTTTGATTTTTATTACACGATGTTATTCCTTCACCGTGGAAGTCAATCGTGAATATTTGTTGAGTACGTATTTCATTAGAAAAATTGGTACCCGCCTGAGATTCGAACACCGGTGCATCGCTCAACACGAATGTACCGGACGCTTATCCTTTAGGCCACGACGACGATTGCCCTGATTGTTGACGTCCAAAAGCGACAATATCATCAGATAGTCCTTAAGCTCGTTTACCTACAGAGGCAATAAGAACAAAATGTACCGCTAAACATAGACTACCCTACAACGGCAACTTCCTTTTCCAAAAACGAACAGGTATCGTTGCGATGGCGGCATTTGAACAGCGCGTACGAAAACAGCAATGTAACGCAAATTAGAATCAAATGACGAGCAAATGTTTTTGATTGTGAGTATGCGAAATTCGAATTTACAAAAATTAGTAGTTTTTACTTTTAGCAAATAAATATTATTTCATCGTCTGTTTCTATAATCTTATAGTAAACAAGCGGCCCGCTCCGGCTCCGCTCGGGTAATTAACAAAACTTTTCAATGATATTTGACGTT
Organism: Bombyx mandarina; assembly: GCF_003987935.1. Next base: position 2,187,395 of record NW_021011486.1, on the reverse strand, counting down.
GTTTTATGTTTTTAAATAAAATAAATATAAATAAATATAAATATAAATATTTACTAACAATCACGCCACGTTAACTGGTCCCGTGCTAAGTTCGTAAAGAACTTGTGTTACAAGTACCAGATAACGGAAATAAATATAATATTTTTATTATACACATATACATATTTACATATATTTAATATACACCCATAACCCTGAAAAGACATTTATATTTATCATACAAATATCTTCCCTTGGCGGGATTCGAACCCGCGACCCCCTTGTGTAGTGACCATGTCACTTACCACTACACCAGACGGTCGTTTAAAAGAACACTTATTGCGGCATAAATATAATAGTTAGACATAAGCGGTTGCAACACTTTTTGTAAATAATAATGTGTTCTACAAAGTCGTAGTACATCATTTTATTCTATCATCAATACTTTTCGCAGGGCACGCGATGTAAAGAATATTTTAGGTAATTTATTACACCTTGGATTATTGGAGTTTCAGTAAGGATTCCTATATTTTTTTTCAAAAAAGATTATAGCCTATGTCGCTCGGGAATAGTGTAGCTTCCAAACAGTGAATGAATTTTTCAAATCAGTTTAGTAGTTTCGGAGCCTATTCAATACAAACAAACAAACAAATCTTTCCTCTTTAAAATCTTATTATAGTAAATATAATTTTCTAAATTCGAATTGGTATAACGCGACTGGTAAAGTGATTATACAATGCTCATCCACTGTCACCAGTAGATGCTGTTGGATCTAGTTCTAAAATAGTTTTTAATCACAGGCGATCATTGCAAAACATTTTTTTTTTTTTTTACATTTGAAATTTAGAATTTTCTTCAGAACTTAATAAATTTACGGTTAATTATATTGAAGAGCGGTAGGTTTTGCCAAGAATACATCAAAACCAGTACGGAACATCGGATCGAATTTAACTTTTCTTACGTCATACAAACATAATAATATCGTTTCTAAAAGTGGTTCAAAGGAAAAACGACTTTACACATATCAGTCATAGATTTTAAATTTAATCGAATCGTGTTTATAAAATGTTTGAGTTTCGATATTTCAAATTCTGGAACTCATATTTAAACACATATCAACTATTAATAGAAGTTCTAAAGTGCTTCATAAAAACTGTTTTTTTCTTTCAAATTTGTTACTCAAACCAATTGGAAGGATTATAAAGAGACCCTTAAATTTTAAAATAAATTTGATATTAAACCCCAACATTTATCGCATTAACTATTACTAGACGATGACCGAGCTTTGCTTGTTTTTTTTTTTTAATAACGCCATCTTGGTTAGCTGTCCTCAATTAAGAAAAATAGTATTATTATTCGCCAATAGATGTCGGGAAGAGTTGATTTTTGAAAACAAGAATAAAACAACATTTTCTGAAAATAAATCGTAGCTAGATCGATTTATCGCCCCCGAAATCCCCTGTATACTAAATTTTATGAAAACCGTTGGAGCCGTTTCCGAGATTCAGATTATATACATATATATTAATATACAAGAACTGCTCGTTTAAAGGTATAAGATATACATACAAATCTAAAAATCGATTAGCCCTCTGTATCGAGTACACGAATGATAGAATTGGATATGTAGACAAAATTTTCAAATTCAAATTTCAAACGCACCAGAATGAATATACGTAACGATAATATGTATTATCATTGTATTCCAAAATTGACACCACAGAAATAGAATTGGATAATGCGAAGGCAGACGTTCGAGAAAACGTTTACAAAATGTCCCGCGACCCACACGAAACTGAAAAATATAACATCATCTTTATTTACGATTCCAAAGGAATTCAAATTTACACTAATAAATCGGACGCTGGACATTTTGGAAACGTCATTGTAATTACACAAATATTATTAAAATACGAACGCATATTTTCACTTATTGCAAATTATCGAAAACCTTATGAACCGGCTAGATCGAAATGCGACGGAACAATTAAAATAATTTAAATTCCAAATTCACTGTTCGTATTTTAGTATAGTTTAGTAAAAATTTTATTACGAAATCGTAATGAGATTTTTAATTTATACGGTATACTGTGCCGGTTAGGATCAGCGTAACTCACCCACAAAACGAAATATGTAGAAGCTGGGGATTTTTTTCGCGCCTCCAATGCCAAGGTAGACGTTCGCGACGGTGAATGAAGCTTTGTTATTCGTATTATAATAATAGTGATAATGACATTGGTTTAGGTGAGACAGGTGTACCTGTACAGTCGGTGGTCGCTGCGCAGACGCACCGCACGCCTCCAGACCTTCGAACTGGCACAGCGCTGAGCGGGTAACTCCACTAGACTCCGCCGGCTATTTTTAAACGTAACGTTATAATTTTATTGTTCGAAAACCCAACGAAGGCGACAAGTACGCGCGACGGTCCGAACACTTCTAATGCCGCGAACGTATCCACCAATGTATTCTTATTCCCTAATGCGAGACTTTCCAGCTTTATTGGTATGAATTACGAAATCGAACCTCTATAATGTTGTAGTGTAGTGCAGAATAAGCTGTTAGAAATAATCGAATCTAGGCCCTATTTAATTGCCCGCAATCTATCATTCGTCCTTCCTCTAAACATGATATTGCAGTTACAAATAAAACGGTAGGCAGCGGCTTGGCTCGGTAGGCAGCGGCTTGGCTCTGCCCCTGGCATCGCTGAAGTCCATGGGCGACGGTAACCACTCAACATCAGGTGGGCCGTATGCTAGTCTGCCTACAAGGGCAATAAAAGAAACACAACATTTTTTTATCAGCAGAAAACATCATTCATACAAAACTATATTTTACAGATTTGTTCGGATGAAATTCAAACAAATACTGATAATCACGGTGCAGTCCAACATTATTACACTTTAGATTAATTTCATAATTACCCTAGCAAATCACGCTTCAATGTATCGTCACTAAATGAAATTAAACTAAGACTAGACTAGTACACCTTAATAATGAATAGTACTTTAATAGCTTAATCTCGACTTTTTTATTAGCATTACATTATTTCCGATTTTTGTTTGGTTTTATCCGTGATCGCGAAAACTGTCAAGCATCGTCAAAATAAGATAATAAATAACAATAAGAAACGCGATATTAAATCGTATACATATACATAGTATATTAAAAATGAGTAAAATGAAAATAATCTGCCATTATCACAACGCATGAGCACAAAAACGCGAACAATGAATAAATGAAAATTAAAGAATTAAATTTTTTTTTTAAGTTAAGAAAAAGAAACAAATATAATCACTTTAAAAAAAATATCTAAATTACATTTACTCCTAGTACAGGCTTGCACACTTAAAAGGAGACTCCCATCAATGTATTGTTTTGACCCGTTTTTTGAAAATAAAGAATTTTTGTCTTTATATTTGTACATTTGTATATTTTACATAAATAATAAAATATAGTGCCACTTCTACTTACATCCTTCATTGGTGCCATACCAGAAATGTTTATTGAGGTTGATAACTGTTTATTATATTTTTGTAATTCATATTGTATGTCATAGATTTTTTTATTGCCTTGTAGGCAGACGAGCATACGGCCCACCTGATGGTGAGTGGTTACCGTCGCCCATGGACTTCAGCAATGCCAGGGGCAGAGCCAAGCCGCTGCCTACCGATATTTAGCATATTAAATCGATCCGGTAAATATAATAAAAAAGGACTTAGCTTCGTCGCCTAAACTAATTGAAATCTACCTTCATAATATATCAACAAAGAACTCAATAATATAAAAATCCCGACTCCCAGCCAAGCTATTCTCCTGTATTATAAGTGCGAGAGACATTCACAACGAGCTACAAGAACGGCAACACCGAAATTCCACCGTCGAATACCTTCGACAAAGACATTACAAGACCAAAAGGCTGCCTAAATTCAACTCGAAATTCATACAGAGTTACGAAACAATACGTTTTAACGCGAGATTATTTCCGTGTGACCTTCCGTTTCAGGGTCAAACGGTACCACGTGACCGATTGGCAAACTCGCACCATCGACGTACTATAATTTCTATATAGTTACACACGAACAATGTATTCAAAATGTTCGAGAAACGTTTTCATGCTATTTTTGTTTGAACATTTTCATTCTAATAACAAACTTTTTTTTTTATTGCTTAGATGGGCGAACGAGCTCACAGCCCACCTGATGTTAAGTGGTTACTGGAGCCCATAGACATCTACAACGTAAATGCGTCACCCACCTTGAGATATAAGTTCTAAGATCTCAGTATAGTTACAACGGCTGCCCTACCCTTCAGACCGAAACGCATTACTGCCTTACGGCAGAAATAGGCGGGGCGGTGGTACCTACCCGCGCGGACCACAAGAGTTCCTACCACCAGTAATTACGCAAATTATAATTTTGCGAGTTTTATTTCTATTACACGATGTTATTCCTTCACCGTGGAAGTCAATCGTGAACATTTGTTGAGAACGTCTTTCATTAGAAAAATTGGTACCCGCCTGCGGGATCCGAACACCGGTGCATCGCTCAACACGTATGCACCGGACGTCTTATCCTTAAGGCCACGACGAAACCTAATCTAGGTGATCAATTTAAAATGGATCGGACTATATTTAGACATTAAGTGTTGGATGTTATGGATAGGTTCATCGTGGATAATGAAAAATATGATCACTTTACACTGGTGGTAGGACGTCTTGTGAGTCCGCGCGGTTGGGTACCACCACCCCGCCTGTTTCTGCCGTGAAGCAGTAATGCGTTTCGGTTTGAAGGGTGGGGCAGCCGTTGTAACTATACTGAGACCGTAGAGCTTATATCTCAAGGTGGGTGGCGCATTTACGTCGTAGATGTCCATGGGCTCCAATAACCACTTAAGCATATAGAATATGCAGTCTTTATTGAAAAGGATTACGTTTTGAGAAACGTCCTTGCGCCCGAGAGTGTCGTCAATGACTAATGACCTTAAGGAAACAATATTTATTTTATAATGAGGCCTGTGCTTCTTTTCCCACGCATGGAATTTGTTTTTTCTAGGCATGACCGTAGTGTTCGAGAAATTCTAATAAAACGCTGAATTATGACTGCAATCCACTTCAAAGCCATTAGATCCAAATTATGTTGAAGTGTTTTTTTTTTATGATTGAATGATTACTGGTGGCCCGAGGCCTTTCCAGTTTCACCAGGACATGTGGACGAGCAAAGGCTCAGCCAGGAGGTGTGGGATTTGCTAATAACTGCCCAAGCGCCTCCATAGGACACCTAACAACTCAAGAGCAATTGCTTCGCGAATGATTCTACTACCGGATCGGAATCGCGACCCGCTGAGAAGATCCGGCGAGAAACTCAGCGAGCTGATTCATGGGTTAGGTTGCACGGCGAACTCTTTGTCGAGTTCGACGAGTACGGTTACCGGGGTCCCTAAGCCTGTTCCTAGTGTTGGAGCTGAAAGCGTCTAATGCAAAGGTTATTGGATCTGATGGTTTCGTAAGTCCGTGTCTATGGCGTTGACGGTGACTGGCTCCTGCATGACCAGGATTCGGGGAGTAGTCAGCGGCGGCAACGATAAGGCGATTATCATGACGCATAGCCTTATTGAAGTACCGTTCCGACGCTGACTTCATGACTGATTCGAGGCCCAGGTCATCGTGTAGGTCAACGTTGCTCACGAACCACGGAGCCCCAACGGCTAACCTGCATAAGCGGGATTGTAGGGATTGGAGGGTATCTATGTGTGTGCGGGCCGCGTGGGCGAACACCACACTCGCGTAAGTCATGACGGGCCTTATGCAAGTTTTGTAAGGTGTCACCTTGTTCCGAAGGGACATTTTACTCCGCATACAGATCATGGGATAGAGTTTGCCGAGAATAAATGCGGCACGGTCGCGGACTGTTTTTATAGGCGGACGGAATGTTATGGATGCATCCAGGGTGACTCCCAGGTACTTGACCTTCCTGGCCCAGGGTATAGGTTGGCCGAAGAGGGTGATCGGGGGATGTTGAAGTGACAAAGACGTAAATCAAGCTAATCTTACAAACTACGATTCAATTTTGTACAAAGAATTCAACATTCAGTGTGTCTTTTATTCTTGGATTTTGATATTCCAACATTTTTCAACCCTCGAATGACCCGACAATTTACCTCAACAAATATATTAATCGAGGGCATCCATAAACATTGAAAAATTAATCCCGAATCGGAAATCTGTTTTCGTGAACAAATAAGCCATTAGAATTATTTTTTCTGACACATCGTCAAACATATCACGTTTTTAATCACATAGCTCACTTTAACCCACAGTAATATTGCATACAGTTATAATGAAGGAAAAAGATACACATACTCGTAAACCGTGACGGACAGACGCGACCTTCAGCTTTTTAAATATAAATTTATCGCGTGCTTTATTACCCGAACGGAGCTTTCATGGCTCGTTGAACGCATTAAGCTAATAATAATGGACAGAGCTTATTGTACAGTGACGTTGTCCGATGAATTAAGCTCATTCAGTTTAACGGGAAAATATGGTCATTTTTTAAGAGATTAAAGCTTACTAATTAAGCCCAAATGCCTTCTATGAGGAAGCCAACCACTCGCTATCGTCTTGTGAACATCATTCATGTCAAATCTAAGCTTAAAGAAAAACTACAGCCGTTCGATGGATAGATTTTTACTGGTGGTAGGACCTCATGTGAGTCCGCACGGGTAGGCACCACCACCCCGCCTATTTCTGCCGTGAAGCAATAACGCGTTTCGGCTTGAAGGGTGGGGCAGCCGTTGTAACTATACTGAGACCTTAGAACCTATATCTCAAAATATCTATGGGCTCCAGTAATTACTTAACACCAGGTGGGCTGTGAGCTCGTCCACCTATCTAAGTAATATAAAAAAAAAATGTGTGGTGTCGTGGAACACCGGATAGGAACGAAGTTCCTTGCTATAAAAATATTAATTAACAATTATAAACATTTTTTATGATTTTTTTATTGATAAAAATTAAAAAAACTACTTTACAAAGTTACCAACTTTATTTTATTCACAATGATTTATAAAAAATATATAATAATAATAAGAAAAATAATAAGAAAAAATAAGAATAATAATAAGAAAAAATAAAGAAACAGCTATTTATATGAATAATAATAATAACCGTCATCACGTAGACTATACATTAGACACTGTATAGCCATCATACTAAGACTATACATAAATAATAAAAATCTTACGTTACGGACTTTTTTCCGGTTAGGGTACCCCTCCGCATAGTCCCATAAGGATCTTCGTTCCAAAAAAATTTAAAAGGTTTTTTTTTTATTTAATTTAAAAATTTAAAATTTCTTAGAACACCTCCGTCAATGGTAGCCAACGGGCTATTAAAATCCAAAGCCACAATTTCCGCATTACAATTACAGCGGAAGACTTCCAATGTAATTTTGTTACTTTGAAAACTAGTCTCGTACATTGTAGAGGGTCTTGTAAATACTGCGATTGAGCTTGTAAAAATAACGTATGGTGTGACCAAATTGGTAATACAATACTTTGAAGCGATCACGTAGCGTCGTAGCGTCGTAGCAACGTAGACACGTAGCCCGTAGCAGAAGGCTTAAGGCTGGTGCATTCTTGAATAGAAATATAAAATCGATGCGTCTATTTTCATTACTCTAATTTATTATGGTTGGTCAAATTTCGACATATAGTCGTAATTTTAACCGCTTAGCAGTAAATGTTATTGTTTTCTTTTAACATAAACATTGCTAGAACTGTTTATATGCAACAATACATAACAATCGAATAACAATTACAAAACAAACTATAATAATGAATATGAATGTTTTATGTTTGAAATCATGAAATAAAATCTAATTTTTTATTTTTGTTTTTTAATTCAAACTTAGAAACTTACAAGCAACCAGTTAGAGCAAGTGATGTCTTGTGTGAGTAATTATTGAGTATTGGTGATCTTAGGTCTAAATGGCGTCACACCTAATTACACACATCCGAATTGTGTAAAGCTTTTGTAGGAAGTTATGGATAGATTTATCGAAAAGAATGAAAAATACGATCAGTTTAAATTTAATTACGCATATAGGATAACATTCTTTATTATAAAGGATTAGGTTTTGAGAAACGTCCTTACGCCCGAGAGAGTCGTCACTAACTAATAATCTTAAAGAAAGAATATTTATTTTATAATGAGGTCTGTGCTTCTTTTCCTATGCATGGAATTTGTTTAATGTAACATAAATTATATATATCAACAACTCTACAATGTAGTCTTGTTGATACTTAAGGCTTTCGAACCAAAAATGTTTGTATGACCAAAGTGTTCGAGATATTATAAAAAAAACACTAAGCTATGACTGTATTTCCACTTCAAAGCAATTAGAGCAAAATTTTGAAGTGACAAAATCTTAATACAAGCTAATCTTACAAACTATGATTCAATTTTGTACAGAGAAACTCTACAGATTTCAAAAGAATTTTGATAAATAAGATCCAAATATTGTTAGAACTGAGTGCTCAGACACTAAATACTACGTAAATATCATGATGACATTTTAATAAAAACTCGCCAAACTCGATCCTACAACCTCTTGGGCGCTTCGAGCCAAGCGTAGAGGCACAAGCTCTTTAACAAAGAATATCAAGTAACACTCGCCAATTTAAACTATAATAGTTTTTTTTTTCGCCCAAAATTACAGATTTCCATTTTCATTAAGACAACCGAACGAAAATCGTGTCTGGATTCTTAATATAAAACATGCGCAAAGTGAAAAGAAAAAATTTCAAAGTGAAGCTAAACAACGGGTCCGTTGAAAATCCTTGAACACTGAATGCACAGTATAAAACTATTATTTTACTATGCGCATTAGACAGAGATGATTGTAAGCGGGTCGAGTATACAATGCCACAGTGTAGTAGTATACAGACGATCAATTCGGATTTTGAACTACCTTCGATGGGAAATGGAAACGAAACGAAAACGGCTTCAAAGCATATGTCGATTGGTTTATTTTTTGGCGTTGATCGAAGGCGATCATATGTATAATATACGGCCTACCTGATCACCAATACCAGGTGCACACTAAAGTTATCTTTTCAAAGCTCATTTAAAGGACATTTTCAACTGATCTGGAAACAACGTGGAGAGGACTTCAATATGAATCCACATGAAATCGTATTCTGCACGAAATGGGTAAAAACTGGTTACTGGTAGGACCTCTTGTGAGTCTGCGCGGGTAGTTACCACCACCCTGCCTATTTCTGCCGTGAAGCAGTAATTCGTTTCGGTTTGAAGGGTAGGGCAGTCGTTGTAACTATACTGAGACCTTAGAACTTATATCTCAAGGTGGGTGTAGCATTTACGTTGTAGATGTCTATGGGCTCCAGTAACCACTTAGCACCAAGTGGGCTGTGAGCTCGTCCACCCATCTAAGCAATAAAAAAAATAAAAAACTTTTTTTTCGTAAGTATTTACCATTTACTCTTAGTTAACACTGCTGACATTATAAACTCTGAGAAATGAAATCATAAAATGTTGGAGATCTCAAAGATGTTAGATAACTTGACAAAACTTGATATTTAAAAATTTGTTAAATAAATAAAATGAACACGAGATCAAATCATTCGTGTTTTAGTTACACTAATATGAGATGATTTGTAATAACTGAAGGAATGTATTACTGCTGTGCTATTAACTATGACCTTCAGCACTGCAACATTATAGTTGCACTGTGTACAGTTCAGAAATAGGTTAGCTTCGGCACGTTGCTGTTGCTGTTTACTTTTGACTACAATATACAGAGCGCTACAAGAAAAAAAAATAAAGTCTAGTTTGTGAGCATTTATAAACACTAACACAAAACATTTCACACTTTAGTTTGTACGCCATTTAAGAATTGTATGAGTCATATGAGAAGTACTTTTTCTATCTAAGCCAGGAGACCAAATTCCGTATAGCCACCGGAGCAAATAAACATAGTGCCTTTGGGGAATAAATAGGGTAGAGAGTGGTATCTATCCGTGCGGACTCAATTGACTACGACAGCTCGATACCAATGAACCGAGCTTTTTACCTACTAGACCAGGAACGGCTACATTTCCGCCCAGCTTTTTCCGATGTGGTCAAGCAATAACGGCAAATATCTACAGTGCCGAACTCCGAACAATGATAGCAAAACTTGCAGTGAAACAGCCCCGACTCATAAATCGATCTTCACTATTATTGCTCCATGACAACGCGAGATCTCATACAGCACGAGAAACCGTTGTAACTCTATAGGAACTGCAATTAAAAACCATTCATCACCCTCTGTATTCGCCAGACCTCACTCCAACGAACTACCATTTTTTTCGTGATTTGGACAATTTTCTACGTAATAAAAAGTTTTCTTCCCAGGAGGCAGTACAAAATGTTTCTTTCACACAGTTTATAGAATCTAGATCAACAGAGTTCTATCGCAAAGGCATAACTGACCTTGCTATTGGATGGCAGCTTTTCTTTTTTTTTTCCTTTTTTTTTCCTACCTAAGCTGATAGCCTTGAGAGGCTATGTCAGCGTAACCCTAAAGGATGGCAGCAATGTATAGATAATAATAGTAAATATTTTGATTAAATAAATATGTTAAATGAAGCAAAAAAAACAAATTTCAATTTTTCTTTACAAATCGGCAATTTCATCCTTTAACTAACACTTTTTTTCTTCGTGTGATAATAAAAAATTGACTATTGGTGCCACTGTTGCGTTCCCTGATTTCTTATTGGTTAGTGCGATATCACGTCATCGCTGGCCAATCACAGCCATCAATGTATGACGCGACGTTGATCCGTTAACATTGGACGAAGGCATCCACGTTGCGATATTATATAGGTAACAACTTAAATCAGTTGGCCTCCCGATCCACTAACATTGCTTTTAGGTATCTCAAGCACCGGTCATCGTTCTCGTCGAACCCGTCGCTTGCGACGAAGAGCTCGGCGAGTAAATTAACCTACAGACACAGCCCACTAAGTTTCTCGCTGGATCTTCTCAGTGGGACGCGTTTCCAATCCGGTGGTAGATTCTGCGAAGCACGGCTCTTACAAGGTCGTGTTAGCAACGTCGTCAGGTTTGAGCCCCGTGAGCTTCGGCGAATTTAGAATAACCCCTCGAGGTTGCTAGAATAGGTAAGAAAAAAAATCACCAACGAAGCAATCAAAGTAGATATGCAGATAAGCTGACGAATTTAAGCTTGTTCCGAGCATACTACTGTTTCGCCTTTTGTATAAGACTTGCCCGGAATTCTGTGAAATTTGGAATACCGCTGCTTCCTCTCGGCTTTAATACACGTTCAAACGAAAATAATGGAACTTATATTTTAATAGGAACTCTCAAAGGAAGCGTGTTGTTGTATCCACGCTCTCCGTTCTCTATTTTCTCTAAACACATTAAGTACTATTTTTAGGTTTTGTATCTACATATTTATACGCGTAATTGATGTCATTTTAATATTTTATTTTGTTTTATTAGTTTACCCTGGATGGATGCAGAATTGGTGGTCACTGGAAAGGTCGAGGACAAGCGACCAAGAGGCAGGAACCCGACCCGTTGGACGGACCAGATTCGTGCAACCCTGGATACCACAGTGCACGATGCTCTGCACTCAGCTGCAGATAGGAACAGATGGCGGTGCACTATAAAAAACAAACTGTTTCAAGGCCATGACCACGACCCTCAGTAATGAGAAAACCGACGCAAAGAGGAGGAGGAGGATGCAAAAGACCGAAAAGAAACGGGTGCATTCGAAAATACCTACACTTAGCATTGGCTGGACATCGGTGCTGTTCTATTCTTTTTAAGCTTCTTTTGAAATCAATGATCTCGTATTGGTAGGCTATAGTTAATATAACTGTGCATCTCTATATATAAAAATGAATTGCTGTTCGTCAGTCTCGCTAAAACTCGAGAACGGCTGGACCGATTTGGCGAATTTTGGTCTTGGATTATTTGTGGAAGTCCAGAGAAGGTTTAAAGGTAGATAAATATGAAAATGCTCGGAATGAAATGAAAATAACAATCTGGTTTTTCCTTTCACGTGTCCCCCGTCGGACGGATTCCTTTTGTTTGTTTTAAGTTTATTTTATACGATATCTAAGGTCTTTTATTTATCGACTGAGGCACTACGAAGTCTGCCGGGTCAGCTAGTTATACAATAAAATCATTTTATGGCTTTGCGAGTATTTTTTAGACTAATTTTAGGCGAATAGTTAGAGAAAAACAAAAAAAAAAACACTTTAGGATTTTTTTATATATTTAATGTCTGGAAACAACATTTTCTGCTTATTATTTATTATGTATTAAAATAGAACAAACATAAAATCAATCTTACGAAAACACGTTCACTGCGAACTCACTTTCTAACCTTGCACTCATTCTCACAGAAATGCGGTTTGATAAATCACTTTGGCATTAAAACGACAACTAAATTATGTATTATTATAGCTGCTATGCGACTTAGACAATAACATGAGAGTCATATTAATGTGTGTGATTGTGTTCGCCAACAAGTGAAAATAATGGTACGAATACATTGTAATACTCAGTATTCAATTTAATCCAACGAGTCGATTGAGAGATGTCGCGATACTCTCCTCAGGAGTAGCTGCTCAAACAACTGAGCGGCTGCTCCTTGGCGGCGACGGCGGGTGGAGCGGCGGCGGCTGGGGAAGAGGAGGAAGAAGAGGGAAGAACGAAGAGTACGAAGGTAACATCTGGAGGGTCGTCCATCCCTCCCCTACTTCATGGGAGTAGACCCGCCCCATTATCATCATCATCATCACCAACAGCATGACCATTACCATTCACCATTATCATCATCATCATTTCTACATAAAAAAATAAACCTACCGAATATCATTATTACCTTCTCATACCAGCTCATCACCTACTATTTAATGACTAACAAGCAACAAACATCACCGCTCAAGCCGGGGCAGAGGGGATTACCCCGAGGCCCGATCCGTGCCCTCGCAAGGGGACACGAAGACCCAACGACGAGAGATGTCGCATTCAATTTACGGTCTAGTTGGGGTCTTCTATTCATAGACTGGACGGATTTTACTCTACACTTCCATAATCAAACGAATTTTCGTCTGATAACCTAACCTAAAAACTAGTCTTCATTTGACTACATGAATTTCGCAACAGCGGCATGACCAAGTTCAAAGATATTTCTTTTTTAATACAATCGAAATTTCGACTTCGTGTCCTAAGGTTAAATTGCCCGTGACGTCATCTATTCGTCCAAAAAAGAGGTGCGTTTGATTTTTCGTTGACTCCATGAGATATGAGGTGGAATCATTAGGAAAGACCCATTAGTGCGAATTCAGATTACGCCCTGACAATTTTAAACACGAACTATCTGTGGGACAACGAATTACGTACGTTTTGAAAGAAACATAGTGCCATCTCAAGAGAGGTATAAATTTATTGAAAATACGAAGCTAAATAAGAATAATAGAGTTTTTTATAAACTAAGGTTTTTCATAAACGCCTTAGTTCATTTTATCCATACCTGTCTTAATTTATATGTACAGTTAAAACTTACGCCCTAAACCAAGGATGAGCAACACGCAGCCAACCAAGTATCTCTAAGATTGATTTATTTTATCGACTTTCGCCCATCAATACGTTTTTCTGTTCTTTTCTTGTTTGGTCTTAATAAACAAATAGAGTATCGTAAATTATTAATAAGAGATAATCAAAGTGCGTCCCACCAAATTTTTTTAAATTTAAATTGACCCATTGTTTAAAAAGGTTGCTCACCCCTGCCCTAAACTATTTACAAAACTAAATACATATTCATAATATTTAGTAAGTCTGTCTTGGAGAACGGTCATCAAGGCCATAGTTTCGTCTCGGCGCGAACAGTACGCGTATTTTCAGTACGTTTGCGCAACACAGATGCTAAACTGATATTTTAATTAGGGCGACCATGGATCATAAACATTTCTTTCCAGAACACACAATCTGAAGATTCTAGAACTTATTCCTGTTATTGGTTTTATAATTACTAATGATGATGATGAATATTTAGGTCTGTCAATTAAAATTTGAATGTTTTTCGTCTAGCTTTTCCTTCAGTTTCTGCGAGCCGTTAACTCGTAGGTGGCACGCGGGGTACGTGGGATTTGACGGTCTGCAGGTGTTGGGAGCAGACCCCGCAGTCCCAAGGATTTTTAGGGCTCTACCGCACCAAACGATTTCACTTTGCACTCTCTCACCCGACGTCCGAACTCCGCCTGGGGTCAGAACCCGGTCAGATTGCGGTAATCCCCCTAGGGTTACCCTAGCCCAACACTACACTCCGGCTCTACACCGAAGACATCCGACCGAAAGGACGTCGAGGCCATCGACGACGACGCCGGTCTCCGCGATACAGGGGCCCAGGAGGACACTGCCTCCTCACAGGGGCCGGAGCTGGAAAAACGCCCTCTTCCGATACCCGGCTCGGCGGCGACAGAACGACGCTGAGAGGGAAGAAGTGTTCCCCTCTTGCGTTCCATTGCCTCTTTCTGAGAGTCCACCTCGAGCATCACCTGTATTCTGCTACCTGCCCAAAGATTCAAGGTCGCTTCTAAAGGCAAGTCGGAGTGCTCTTATAAATCACAAAATGCAACGCACCGTTAACAGGAAAATCCAATTTTTCTGTTAAAAAAATGGTCACCCTAGTTCTGCAACAGACAATTTCAAGATATTTCTTTTTCTCGGTCGCTAATTAGCATCGATCCTTCCGCTTTCCTCGTGCGTTGACGTTCGGTTCGAATAACATTTTGGAACATTATCTCCGAAACGGTTTGTGTTATTTTCCGGTTGTTGAGTAAAATAAATATTTATGAAACACATTTATTTAACAAGCTGGCTGACACAGCAGCGACTTAGTCGGAACCGTTGCCTATGACAATAACAATGTTGACCTCGCCGTCAATGAATTTTTATGTAATTTATTTATTGTTACTCAATAATTCCGAAGGGTCGCAGACCTAAACATATCGGCAAGTAGGTATTTTTTATGGTATTTTATTTTTTGAAATGATCACATTTTTATTTCCTTGTCGAATAATAAACATCATTATTTATTCACATAATAAAACATTTGAATCCCGTATGTTTTATACGTTGAAGAAAACGAAGGAAAACAGATTAGACGTAAAAAGATATATTTTATAATAATAATTGTTTTTTTTTTGTCAGTGTAATTACTTGTGTATTTGTTCGCGCATATCTTAAGAATCACGTGACGTATTTTCATGTAATTTTTACAGGTAGATTGAGACGAATCATAAGCAGAATATTCATAAAAACCGCTTAATTTTAAAAGAAAAAGTGATCGTCATTTCTAGATTTTTATGTACAATTGACCTTGAAATCATACGGGATGGCTAAATCTAATGAATATTCTATCATAAATGTATATGACCTGTTGAGCTATGGTCTTAAAACGAAAATCGTCAAGAATAAAAATTGGCAACAATCGTAATATTTAAATCCTGTCATTCCCGATGTGATGTTTGAAAACAAGCATACCACCATGATAGATACCACCACTGCATTCCAGCTTGAAGGTTGGGACAGTGGTAATAGTTGATATTTAAGCCTTATCTCAAAGTGGATGGCGACACTCATGTGGTCTATGGGCCTCGGTAACCACTTAAAACCAGTTTAACCGTGATTTCGATCACTTATTTTCTCCCTTTTCTCCCTTATCCCACTAGGTGGGGTCGGCACGGCGAATTTTTCTATTCTATTCTCTTCTACCAGCCGTCATCTCAACACTCACTCCTCTCTCTATCATAGCATCATTCACACACTTCATCCATGTCTTCTTCGGTCGACCTTCTCCCCTTCTACCTTGCACTACCATTTCCATACATCTCCTAGTCACATGCATCTCCTCTCTACGCATCACATGTCCATACCACGGTAACCATACGCTCCTTAATTTGCTAATTACCGGGGCTACTTTCACACTTCCTCTGATATACTCATCCCTTATCTTGTCCCAATCGTCTTGATCGATCCTCATCAAAACAATAAAAAACGATTGGGAATTGTGTCCGGCACCAGAGAACTTTCGAAATTGCAAATTTTGTAACAAAATTCTCAAATCTTATTTGAAATTAACCCTTTAATATTTTAAAGATTCGGCAATCGCAATAATACTTCCGAACGAAAATAGAACATAATTAATAGCAGCTTTTATCGCTCGAGACATACTTAAAGTGTAATTTAAAAAAATTATGTTAAACACTATTATGACAAGGCCAATTTCAGTCAGTCAAATTGTCGAAATGAGTAGGCACTCCCACATACGAGCCACAAGCGTAATGCAGGACTTATATCTATGTTTATAAAAGTAGATGTGGGCCTTTATGATTCCGAAACGGGTCGAGTGATTTCTGTGAAATTTTCAGGGCATCTTCGGATAGGGAGTGATTCAATGAAGTTTGGTACGGATCAGTCAAATCAAAGATCGGATAATAAAGTTGACCAGGCTTTTTATTATTTTAGATTCTAAAATCTAAAATAATAAAAAGCCTGGTCAACTTTATTATCTAATATCTAAATATTAGCTTAGATCTTGAGCGGATAAGTGAAAGAATGTGACTTACTTAGTTTTGAAGCCAGTATGTAGCATTACTTCCTGGCAAAATTTCGTAGGATAGTACTTAATCTTGCGGGCTCATTATATTCCCAACGCGATCCCAATATGTTTTTATTATTATTAAATTTCAAATAAGCGCATTTATTTTGATTATCTTAGTCTAAGTTCGGAAAAGGAAACTCAACCCATTCAATCCCCAGCTGTCCAGTGTGCATTTTCGTGTTGCCTTCGGTGCTATTTGAAGTAAAGGCCGTGATAGATTAAAATCAATATAATATACAAATTTCTCGACACCCGCGTCTCCTCTTCAAAATGTAGCATAGACAGACAGTGATCTATTTATACCGCTGTCTGCTATGTGTGCGTATTCTGCGCACTATAGCAATTAGCTACACTTTCTAAATCATGTAACACCATCTAATGTAATAAACAGAGGAATTCTTGAATTTCTGTCCCAAATATCTATCTCTCTACTCTCAAATACAAAAAAAAATTTTTTTTTTTTTTTCGAAGCGAAGCGAGGGCCGGTCTCTAGTCTCTATATATAAAAATGAATTGCTGTTCGTTAGTCTTGCTAAAACTCAAGAACGGCTGGACCAATTTGGCTAATTTTGGTCTTGAATTATTTGTGGAAGTCGAGACAAGGTTTAAAAGGTTTTAAATATGAAAATGCTTGGAATTAAATAAAAATAACAATATTGTTTTTCCTTTGATGTGTCTCCCGTCGGACGAATTCCTTTTGTGTGTTTTAAGTTTATTTTAGATAAAGTTTAGGTTCTTTATTTATCGATTGAGGCACTACGAAGTCTGCCGGGTCAGCTAGTACCTAATAAAAATCAATGTATTGAACAAAAAAATATTATAATATTAAAATACTTTGAAAGGTCGCACGCGTTGCATATTTAAGCGTCATCAATAACAATGAACAAGTATATGGCTGTAAGGAAACCATTCGGGACACCGAATGGATAGTACGTGACGAGGAAGTAAACCTTTTTTACTAGCTTAAATTGGAACGCGAGCATTATGTGAATTCACCCAGTTTGAAATACGAAGATGAACTATCAATAGCCATGGAACAAAGATACTTCGATAATTCAAGAAGGACATGATTATCTGGGCATACGTCATTCATATTCTGATTTTCATATTTTTTATTTCATTCATATTTTTACTGGTGGTAGGACCTCTTGTGAGTCCGCGCGGGTGGGTACAACCACCCTACCTATTTCCGCCGTGAAGCAGTAATGCGTTTCGGTTTGAAGGGTGGGGCAGCCGTTGTAACTATACTTGAGACGTTAGAACTTATATCTCAAGGTGGGTGGCGCATTTACCTTGTGGATGTCTATGGACTCCAGTAACCACTTAACACCAGGTGGGCTGTGAGCTCGTCCACACATATAAGCAATAAAAAAAAAATTCAATTTCGTAAACCAAACATAAAATTGTAAGTGAAATATTATGAAGTTCTTGTTTAATGAAATGTTATAGAGAGAATGCCGGCGCCAAATCTGAATTCTCTGGAATTGTATTCACGTCTGGAAGGAACTCGCGTGGCAATGATCTCGAATTCATTACTGATGGCCGGTAGGCTTATGAATTGAAGAGTGGGGCAGCCGCCGTATTGTTAAAACCGAGAGCTTGGACTTAAACTCTTGTCTGAAGGTGAGTTGCGGCATTTGCGATGTATATCAACTCCGGTAGCCACTTAATACCAGGCGGGCCGTGAGCTCGCCTACCGATCTAAGGAACAAAACATAAAAATAATAATAATAATAGGAAATTGTACATAATACACACTCTGTCCTAACTTTTTGACTAAAATACTTACTGGTAGCTAAAAAACTGTTATTCACGAAACTAAAATCTGTTTGTGTTTTAAGCACTACACAAATAATACAAGCACGACGACACGTGTAGCTGAAGGTAAGTATATGTATTGTACTTTTTGACGAAGCATGTGGCTGATAAGTCTATTTCTGTAATCTGACGAAGCGTGTTGCGGATAATAACATGTACTTTTAGGTTAGGTATATTGTTCTTTTTTTTATAATAAACAATACAAGCTCTACTGTTTCCAGAGTACTGTCGCGAAGCCTCAATAGATACTCTCAAGATATGTACATACATAAAGATGCCAGCAAAGAACATAATTTTGATTTAAAATTAAAATAAAAACTTTCCACAGATTTTATTTCAAGAAGACTCGCTTCTAACTTGCTGAGCTGAATACAAGAAAAACAGTTGAATTTCTATTAAAATCAAAATCGATTTCAAGTAAAGAACACTACTGGCTTTCGACATTACTTCTCGTAGTACCTAAAGTATATAGCAGAACAAATCAAGGCTGAGAATACACCACGTCGTATAACGTTTATTTCGCAAAGCAAATTTATATATATATATATATATATATATAGTTATATAACTATATAGTTATATAAAAGAATTGATGGTCGTTAGTCTCGCTAAAACGCTCGAGAACGGCTGGACCGATTTGGCTAATTTTTATCTTGAATTATATGTGGAAGTCCAGAGAAGGTTTAAAAGGTAGACAAATATGAAAACGCTCGGAATTAAATAATAATAACAATTTTGTTTTTCCTTTGATGTGTCCCCCGTCGGACGGATTCCTTTTGTTTGTTTAAGTTTATTTTATACAAAAGCTTAAGCCTTTTGTTTATCGATTGAGGCACTACGAAGTCTGCCGGGTCAGCTAGTCTTAATAAGTTCTGTAACTGTATTCGATGCGTTGGTGGTTATAAAATGAGAATAATAAATGTAAGATTTAATCGCCAATTTTCATCTCTACGATCCGCGGAAACCGAAGAAAATACTAAATTCGAAAAAAAAAACGTTCAGAGAGAAAGCTCTGCTTCGCTTCGGTATTGGGTCAAAGCCGCAACAAAGCTATCGGCAACACTATTTCCGGAGTTATTTATGTGTTCTCATTGTGCAATCATT
The DNA here is from genome assembly GCF_003987935.1 of Bombyx mandarina. The sequence goes on along the minus strand of NW_021011486.1, from coordinate 2,167,794 downwards.
TCGGACAGGCGACAAACTATTTCGGTACTAACACGTTCACTTCAAACCACGTGTTTAATTAGTGTAGGTTAGGAGATGTCTTTTGTGAAAATTGCGATCGACTAGACAATTGGCCGCAAGGAATTTGTGCAAGCGGCGGTCATACTTGGCACCGTTACAAGTATTTTAAATAAATCGTATTAAATAATCGAGGACGGATCACATACGATCATCTGGCGCTAAACTAGAATTCCCTATTGCAACAAGAGACTGATATACAGACCTGTTTAGTTTTAAAACATTTTTTATGTTTATTATATAATATTACTAGCTATACCCGTCCGCTTCGCTGAGCATTTAAAATTAACATTATTATTTCTCACCCCCATAAAGATTCTCATCTCAACACTCATGTAAATATTAGCCTATCTATTAAGTACCTGTATTTTCTACATAGATACCAAGTTTCAGGTCAATCGGATGCATGGTTCAGTAGTTATAACATCCGTAAAAACCACTGTAGATTTATATATTAGACAGTAAGACAAAAATCAAGAAAACCTGTTCGTCACACGAATGTTTGATCTATGTGGGAATCAAACCCACGGCCCTCGGCCAGATCAGAAACGCTAACTTCTGCGCAGGTGGCTTAGTAGGGCTTAAGAAGTCTCATTTGTTCCATTCGAACACAGCCTGCTCGCCAACCCCAGGGCTCGGTTGTGAATTCGATAATTTATACATCCCTAAAAAAAGTTCCCCACCATACCCGGCAGTCTTGCTACGATTTTTGCAATAGCCCGTGTCTAAATAATAATCACAAACCAATCAAATCGATGTGAACTGACACAGCTTTTTGATAAAACCGTAACACGGGGAGATAAAGCATTTCCAAAAACCATATTCCGTCCACAAAGCGTTTCGAGCAGAATTCGCGTACCGACAAAAAAAACAACCGCTTTTTTCATATAACAAATCTGATATTTTTTAATAAAACATCGGATCCCATTAACCGGGGGAGGCTTAAAATTTCCATTAAGCAAGTGGCACGTGCATTCTGCGTGCCGTAAAACAAATCAATGCTAACATTGTACAGTTTCGAACAAAAGTGAGTGTATCTATAGAAATCTTTTACGTATATTATAAACGAATTTCCGTTTGTTTTTTTATTGCATAGTGATTGATAAATTAAAGACGGTTAGCGTGGTGCGTCTCCTTTCTTCACATGTGATGTGAAGAAAGGAGACGCATGTGACTAGGAGATGTATATAAATGGTAGTACAAGGTAAAGGGGAAAGAGTTCGACAGAAGAAGACATGGATGGAGTGTGTGAATGACGATATGAGAGACAGAGAGGAGTGAGTGTCGAGATGACGGCTGATAGAGACGAATGGAATAGAAAAAATTGCTGTGCCGACCCCACCTAGTGGGATAAGGTGGCGTCAAAGAAAAAGAGAAACGGGGCAACCAACTCACGGTTCACCGGGTGCTATAACCGAAGTCGATAGACATTATAACGTAGATGCTACCCTTCCCTTCAATCAGGTAAGCATTCCTGCTTCAGAAATAGCCAACGTGGTGATACCTACCCGTCCAGGCTCACAAGATGCCCTATCACCAGAAATTGCGCTAGTTGAAATTTTCGAGGGCTTTCTTATTTTTATTTCTATTTATTTCTATTTATCTAAATATGCACCCATAGTATCGATGCATCTTTACTAGCAAAGTGGCAATATGATGATGCCCTTCTTGAAAAAGACAGGTGTACGGGAGACTAGAAAGTCTTCAAAGGCATTTTGCACTGCCTTTGGGGTATATTTTTTTCTTGCTAAGAAGTAGACTTAGAAAAAGGATAAGTATCTCGACATAAGGTCTGATGAGTACGGTGGATGACGCAAAACTTCCAAACCCAGCTCTTGTATCTTAGAGACCATCTGTTGTGCCATATGAGGTCGATCGTTGTCGTATAGGAGCAGCGGAAACGAGCGATCTATCAAGCCTAGCCAGAAATTTGCGAGCTTCTATTGCTTATCTCTTCTCTCTCTCTCTAACTCTTGTTGTGTCCAGTTCCTCACAGTAATCATCCGCAGTAATGCTAGTGCCATTTAATAAGAAGCTGTGATGACTTAAACCGACTCTAGACCATCAAACAACGACCATGACTTTTTTAGGAGTGAGTTTTCTCTTGAACCATGGTCTAACCAACATGATGACCTATTACGATTGTTAAAAAGAATCTATTTTTGATTGCAACTGTCTTACTGTCACAGTAAAGTTCAAAATGTATGTGTCTATTGACCATCGCAAGGCATATCTTATTGCGCTCGTCGCGCTGGCAATCATTCAGTTCGTGCGGCACCCGCTTACAAGCTTTTTTAACTTACCAATCTGACTTACCTCATTTTGAGACGATTTTGTAACATTCTACGTCACAAAATTAAATGTTAAAAATAAATGATTCGTAACACTTTCGTTATCGACAGTACACCGAAGTTAATAGATTGTGACGGCATCGTTTTGTATCAGTGTGATTGTCTTTAGTTCATAGTTGGATCCGCGCTGCGGGATATTCAAACTTAGTTATACAGAATCGATACTAAGCAGTTAACTACACGAACTAAATTGTCAACGCTAAACTAGAATGAGAATGTTGTTTGATATAATAATTAATTTAGCAGAAATACAAAACTAGGTTTAATAATTACTGCGTAGACAACACCTACCTCACTTTGAAATCAAATAGAAGTACATAATAAGTATTTGACTTTCGAACACTTTTAAATTTCGACATTTATCGAAAATTTGTATATACTAGAGGTCCCGCAGTAGTCGAAATTCGACTATAATTAATTGGAATTGTAAGTTTGTACACTATTATGATTGTATTTTATACTTCTATAATCACAAATTTCGCCAAGACTACGCTATAAAAAATATTAAAAAAAGACAAACAATGTTTAATCTATTCTCAATTTGACAACAGACGTCAAGAACAAAAGTTTGACAATAAATAGTATGCATGCGTGTGTGCGTCAAATACATGGTATGTAGTGTGTGTAATGTTTTCTTTATTAATTTAATGTATCTTTTATGCATTATTTAAAAAAAAAATTAGCATTGTGCACTTCTTCTCTATATTCTCTATAAGTGTGGAAAATTTCATACTCCTCCGTCCGCGCAATTTTCGTAAAAAGGGATACAAAGTTCACGTATTAATATACCTAGTCAGGTCATAAATTCTGTCACATGTTTAATGTAAAATAATTGAAACAAGTTTATTCATTATGTAACCATTCATATACCAAAATGAACTTAACAAAACATAGATTCTTATGACACTAAAGTTTATTCAAAATGACCTCCGTGATTTTGAATACAGGCCTTCAATCTGCGCGGCCAGTCGTCTATCGCAGCACGAACGAGGTCCATGTCAATATCGGCGGCTGCCTTAATCAAGGATGTCTTGAGTGACTCCAAATTGGGATGAGGCTTTGAGCACGCCTTTTCCTCCAAGTGTTGCCATATCTTGTAATCTAACGGATTCAAATCTGGACTGGAGGAGGGCCAGTCTTCGTGCCGGATGAAGTCGATTTCACGCGCCGCCAGCCAGTCTTGTGTGCTCTTCGCTCTATGAGCTGGCGCCGAATCTTGTTGGAATACCCAGTGCCTGTTATTGAACATGGTATGAGAAACAGGTTCCACAAGGTTCGTCAGGACTGTATTTTGATACACAACTGCATTCGTTTTTACACCTTTCTCACAAAAATGTACCTCTGTTAAGCCCCAATAAGAAACTCCCAACCATACCATGAGCGAGGATGGAAAATGACCTCGTTGGACACGCGGAATACGGTTGCTCGCTTCTTCACTACTGTGTGCGTACACCTTATCATTTTGTTTGTTGTAGCTCTCTTCTACGGTAAAAATTTTTTCATCCGAAAAAAGAATTTCCCGATATTTTTTTCCCGCGTACCGCTTCAACAAAGCGCGGCATCTCTTCAGTCTCAGGTCCATTAGACGAGCATTCAAACGATGTCCTGTTTTTCTTCGATATGCCCGAAGCCCTAAGTCTTCATTTAACACCCTTTTCACCGTGGTTCTGCTTAACCCCATCTGAAGGGCCAACAGTTTCTGCTTACGTTTGGGATTTCTTTGAATTTGCGCCTTCACAGCTTTTATCACTGCTGGAGTCCTAACAGACCGAGGGCGACCACTTCTTGACCTGTCATCTACACTAGAGTCTTCATTGTATCGTTTGATGGTACGATAAACGAATCTTTTGGTTATATTCAAATTTTTCAGTATGTTAAAAATTTTAATTTGCGCGTAACCGCAACGATGCAACGCAATAACTGCAACACGTTCTTCTTTAAGCGTCCACTCCATATTTAAAAATGAGTAAAATTCTAAAAGTATACATTTTTATTTTCATGAACAATTCGAAATTCGAATTCAATAAACTTTTTTGTGGCCAGCATTCTAAAAGAAAAGTTTTTACTGTGTGACAATACTTATGACCTGACTAGTTATAGATACATAGTAAGATATTATTATACATAGAAATATTTTTTACCAGCTGATCTAAAACTTAATAATCAGATCGCGATGCTATATGTCGTGATGGAGTGTCCGGTATTTAGATTTTAGATAGACATAGATTATCGTTACGTTGTAGATGGTACATTTTTGGCGTGTGTGAAAGAACTAAAAACACCATCGCAGCTACTCCCAGAAGTTATCCAGACCCTTCGTGTTACCGATGGCTTCGAAGAGCTAACATATCTAAATGGCGCTTTAGCACTTAAATAATACATGAGCAGCCGTTTCATCTGCCGCTATGAAAAAGCCTAAATAGAGTACTGTCGCAGGCGGGTACCAATTTTTCTGAAATATGTACTTAACCTAAATCTAAATATGCATCCATCGTTTTTTTTTATTGCCCTTGTAGGCAGACGAGCATACGGCTCACCTGATGGTGAGTGGTAACCGTCGCCCATGGACTTCAGCAATGCCAGGGGCAGAGCCAAACCGCTGCCTACCGCTTAATTCTCTCCACAAGCCTCGTTTGAAGAAGGACATGTCATAGCGCACGGGAAACACCGTGGAGGGGAGCTCATTCCATAGCCGGATGGTACGTGGCAAAAAAGATCTCTGGAGACGCACTGTGGATGACCGCAGTGGCTCCAGGTAGTATGGATGAACTCTACTCCGGTGGCGGGCGGTGCGATGGTAAAAACGAGATGCCGGTATCATCTCGAACAATTCCTCATACGGTACAAAATACAGAGGGAACCGAAGTCCCTCCGCAGACCCAGAGGTTCCAAACGATCCGTATATTACAAAATTGCGTCTTTACAAACCGATCACCTGTACAAAAACGATCAGATAAAGACAAACACGCAGCCGCCCATTAATCCCGGGATTGCGGAAGATATTCCCGCTCGACCTGCAAGGTGTTCATTTTACGAGGATCTATTTGCCATCAACCTGTAATGGGCTGTCCGACCTTATAATCGCGTGGCTGGCTCCATCTAGTGGGTTGCCATACGCGGAAAGGAAAAAGGCCAAATAAAGCGATATCTGAAGTAAACAAATGTGTGACTTCGCTGCGATATTTCGAGAAGGTATTTGTTTGTAAAATCTCCATAATGACCGACTGAGGTAAAATATTGCTTCATAACAATCATTGAGCTTTGACAAAAAGACTTTGCAAATGCAGCGTTAAACTTTTTTTTTATTGCTTAGATGGGTGGACGAGCTCACAGCCCACCTGGTGTTAAGTGGTTACTGGAGCCCATAGACATCCACAACGTAAATGCGCCACCCACCTTGAGAAATAAGTTCTAAGGTCTTAAGTATAGTTACAACGGCTGCCCCACCCTTCAAATCGAAACGCATTACTGCTTCACGGCAGAAATAGGCAGGGTGGTGGTACCCACCCATGCGGACTCACAAGTGGTCCTACCTCCAGTAATTACGCAAATTATAATTTTGCGGGTTTAATTTTTTATTACAGGATGTTATTCCTTCACCGTGGAAGTCAATCGTGAACATTTGTTGAGTACGTATTTCATTAGAAAAATTGGTACCCGCCTGAGACTCGAACACCGGCGTATCGCTCAACACGAATGCACCGGACGTCTTCTCCGTTAGGCCACGACGACTTCGAAACGCGGTGTATTTTTTTGGTAACATTACCAGTCCTGGCATATTTTATTTGTTTAGTTCAACGGTACTGTTCGTTAATCATCGTAAGGGATTATCTGATTGATTCTCTCTCTCTCTCAGTTCTGATTGTCGAATCAGGATGGAATAAACAAGTGATTGCAAGCCTCATTAGCCATACTACAACTGATATAATAATAAAATACGAGGTCGCAAACCAGTATAATATATGGTGACTCCCAAAATTTCTTGTTATCTGTGTACATATATGGGGCATCTTCACAAATCTTAAATTCCCAAGATTTCGGTCAAAATTTCAAATTCGGCAACCCCGATCATCAAATCCTTAATTAACAGAGCACGGACGGGTTAAGCCCTCGGGTTATTGTTTTGTTATACCTCTGTTAATGCTTTACTGCGCTCGGTCAGTTGGTATTGATCTAATTATAGTCTTGTCTGTCCTCGCTGTATAATAAACATTTCCCGTTTCATTAATTTATCGTACTGCATCGAAGAACATGTTGATGCTTCACGATATTATTGTTACTAGAGGTCCCGCAGTAGTCGAAATTCGACTATAATTAATTGGAATTGTAAGTTTGTACACTATTATGATTGTATTTTATACTTCTATAATCACAAATTTCGCCAAGGCTACACTATAAAAAAATATTAATAAAGACAAACAATGTATTCTCAATTATATCTATACTTATATATCTATACTCTATACTTAATCTATTCTCAATTTGACAACAAACGTCAAGAACAAAAGTTTGACAATAAATAGTATGCATGCGTGTGTGCGTCAAATACATGGTATGTAGTGTGTGTAATGTTTTCTTTATTGATTTAATGTATGTTTAATGCATTATTTAAAAAAAATTAGCATTGTGCACTTCTTCTCTATATTCTCTATAAGTGTGGAAAATTTCATACTCCTCCATCCGCGCAATTTTCGTAGAAAGGGATACAAAGTTTTTGCTTCACGTATTAATATATAGATTTGGTGTGGGAGGTTTTAGGATAAAGGGGTGGTAACCTAGTGAGTGATATTGCTATGGTGAATGTTGTTGTCCAGAATCTGTATATACCTAGTCAGGTCATAAGTATTGTCACACAGTAAAAACTTTTCTTTTAGAATGCTGGCCACAAAAAAGTTTATTGAATTCGAATTTCGAATTGTTCATGAAAATAAAAATGTATACTTTTAGAATTTTACTCATTTTTTAAATATTGAGTGGACGCTTAAAGAAGACCGTGTTGCAGTTATTGCGTTGCATCGTTGCGGTTACGCGCCAATTCAAATTTTTTACATTCTGAAAAATTTTAATATATACAATAGATTCATTTATCGTACCATCAAACGATACAATGAAGACTCTAGTGTAGATGACAGGTCAAGAAGTGGTCGCCCTCGGTCTGTTAGGACTCCAGCAGTGATAAAAGCTGTGAAGGCGCGAATTCAAAAAAATTCCAAACGTAAGCAGAAACTGTTGGCCCTTCAGATGGGGTTAAGCAGAACCACGGTGAAAAGGGTGTTAAATGAAGACTTAGGGCTTCGGGCATATCGAAGAAAAACAGGACATCGTTTGAATGTTCGTCTAATGGACCTGAGACTGAAGAGATGCCGCGCTTTGTTGAAGCGGTACGCGGGAAAAAAATATCGGGAAATTCTTTTTTCGGATGAAAAAATTTTTACCGTAGAAGAGAGCTACAACAAACAAAATGATAAGGTGTACGCACACAGTAGTGAAGAAGCGAGCAACCGTATTCCGCGTGTCCAACGAGGTCATTTTCCATCCTCGCTCATGGTATGGTTGGGAGTTTCTTATTGGGGCTTAACAGAGGTACATTTTTGTGAGAAAGGTGTAAAAACGAATGCAGTTGTGTATCAAAATACAGTCCTGACGAACCTTGTGGAACCTGTTTCTCATACCATGTTCAATAACAGGCACTGGGTATTCCAACAAGATTCGGCGCCAGCTCATAGAGCGAAGAGCACACAAGACTGGCTGGCGGCGCGTGAAATCGACTTCATCCGGCACGAAGACTGGCCCTCCTCCAGTCCAGATTTGAATCCGTTAGATTACAAGATATGGCAACACTTGGAGGAAAAGGCGTGCTCAAAGCCTCATCCCAATTTGGAGTCACTCAAGACATCCTTGATTAAGGCAGCCGCCGATATTGACATGGACCTCGTTCGTGCTGCGATAGACGACTGGCCGCGCAGATTGAAGGCCTGTATTCAAAATCACGGAGGTCATTTTGAATAAACTTTAGTGTCATAAGAATCTATGTTTTGTTAAGTTCATTTTGGTATATGAATGGTTACATAATGAATAAACTTGTTTCAATTATTTTACATTAAACATGTGACAGAATTTATGACCTGACTAGGTATAAGCTTATGTTGAAAATGTCGGAAGCGAGATTCAGGCATCTGTCAAATATACTGTATTGTATGAGGGCCACCCGCTTCATTTGGTATTCTTCTTCCTAGTCGTACACTCTTGACAAAGTGGTCGTGGTCATGCATCAGTCGAATCCTGCGATACCGATACTCTCGCGATGCGACGCCATGTGGCACGATGTTTTGCAGAGTGACAGCAATCATTTATGTTGGAGTGAGTCACAGATTTCTTGAGGTCGGTCCATCGTGTTGGAGATCGTCCGCGAGATCTTTTGCCCTCGACTTTCCCTTGCACCACCAACCGCTCAATGGAGTCCTCATTACGAGCGATGTGCCTGAAGAACTTGAGAGTTCGTATTTGGACTGTTGACGATAGTCTCTTCTTGATGTTGAACTCTTTCAGGATCTAAACGTTGGTACAGCCCGCAGTCCACGGAATTCTGAGGAGACGTCTCCAACACCACATTCCAAGTGCGTCAATCTTACGACGGTCTTGCATCCTCAGCGTCCACAACTCAGCCCCGTACAGAAAAATTGGAAACACCAGGCATCTCATTAATTTGAACTTTTGTTTGGGCTTTTGAACTTTTGTGTTTTTGGTTATTCTGCGGTCTCTCCAAATCTTTGTTGGCCTCTCAACTGAGGATCTAGTCACGGCGCAACGTCTTCGGATCTCATCTTCGCAGCCTCCAGCGTTGGTGATAGTGGAGCACAGATATGTATAGCTATTGACTACCTCTGTTGGACTTCCAGTTGGTTGATGTTAGCACGATCTACGATCATTATTTTGATCTTATATCGATTGATCGCAAGTCCAAGCACGACTCTTGGTAGGGTTCGTATTAGAAACAACGTCAGGCTTGAACCCCGCGAGCTCACCTACTAGTTCGGTGAATCTAGAATATCCCCACGAGGTTACTATAATCTTTGTATGTCGTATCACTCTTGTCAGAGCGGTCGTGGTCGTCATCCAGTATTATTGCTGTGGGCAGATGTTATGCGCCTCACGAGCAATCACCACTCCTACCGGTTTGTGGTGACCCTGGTACACTCATGTAAACAACCGCCAACTGGCGACTTGATCTGGTCGGTCCATCGCATGGGCATCCTTCCACGCGGTCTGGTGCCTTCCACCCCGCCCTGAACGACAAGTCGCTCTATGGAGTAATTTCCTCGCCGGGAGACATGTCCAAAAAATGATAGTATGCGTCCATGCACAAGCGCCGGAAGACGCTGCTTAATAGGTAGGAAAAAAAACCACACTGTAAATCTTGCCACCCACGTTTAAACATGAGGAACAATTTTATTATCGGTTCGAAATCCAGTTGACTGTATAGCAACTGTTTCAGTCTTAGTCAACTTCAACTCTCTAGTATTTTAAAAAGCCAATTAAAAACAACGTAACTTCTTCTCACCAGTTATGGTTCGGTTTTTACCGGTATCTGTACAATTATAGAACAATTGAACAACAATTCAAATCCACTACTAGTAGCTTCAACTGAGAAAGTTTTCGTACCGTAAAATATAAATCAAAATAATGCGCCCATAATCTCAAATGTAAGGGTTAAGTAGGGAATCTTATGTAGGATTTGTGGTGAATACGGGTCGGAACCGTGTCACGTTCCCTGATTAGACCATAATGTGGGTTCCGCGTCTTTTACATAATCGCTCTGCGATTGTGGGAGCTAATCGAGCTCACACAACGACGACAAGTGACTAAGATTTTCTCATAAATAAATTGATTATCATATCACAGAAAGCTAGTAACATAAGCTTTTCGTAGTCAACGGGCCTTAGCTAGGCTTTTATACTTTTTTATATTGCGTAGACTGCCGTAGACGGATGAGGGGGAGCTCATGGTTCACCTGTGGCCATAGACATCAACAACGTGAATGAATTGAGACAAGTTTTGAGACAATGTATTTTTTATATTTGTATATCTATGTATCTATGTATTTATTTTGTTAATGTAATTATACCTTATTTGAATGTTTGCATTTTTGGATCTATGTTAGTCAGTCATACAAAAATTACCGAATGGATTTTATTAAATTACACAAATAAAGCTGATCTATAACATGAATGAATACAGAGGATTCTTTTAATAATTCTCTCAGATTTTCACGAGACAATTAAAACTACCGAGTTTATTTTGTTCTCCTTATATTATTTCCCTCGTTTACAATACTTTACAGTTTTCGTGGTCTCGTACGACTGAATCTCATTCGTAAACCGTAAAATTGGTTTTGATTTGAATATTTTTCGTGGTAAATGAGATGACCTGAATGACGCAGTTTTTTTTTTTATTGCTTAAATAGGTGGACGAGCTCACAACGCACCTAGTGTTAAGTAGTTACTGGAGCCCATAGATATCCACAACGTAATATCTATAAGTTCTAAAGTCTCAGTATAGTTACAACGGCTGCCCGACCCTTCAAACCGAAACGTATTACTGTTTCACGGCAGAAATAGGCAAGATGGTGGTACCTATCCGTGCGGACTCACAAGAGGTCCTGCCACCAGTAATAATCCGCTTTAGTAAGCACGACATTGTGTTTGTTGATAAGTAATTTTAACTTCCAACGGATCTACAAATCTAGTAATGGTCTTATAGACCCGAGAGTGACACAAGAAATTTAGAAATACCGTAAAAAAATTGAACCTGATCAACTTTTTTTTAATTGCCGCTGGACACGTTCAGTTATGTGTACTTAACAAAAATGCGTACTTTGACCGGTAATCCAACCCCATGAGAAAACAAACGAGACAATCAAAAAGCCCTGAAATCTAAAATCAATATTGATTTCGCACTTTACACAATCATAGTTCGAAAAGTGTTGGGAGCGGATGACATGCATATTCCACACTCTACATGATAACATCACAGCGGTGATACCTACCATTCTCATCATCAGCCCACATACGTCCACTGCTGGACATAGACTACCCCCAAAACCCGCCACAATGACCACGGTGGCATATGCGGTAACTAACTGACAAACAAACCCACACAAAAGTATTCATACGCAAACCGCAAAAACCAATTCCGCTCGCCGTATTGAACTAATAAAAATTCTGCCAATACGTATTCAAATTGACACATAAATCACGGATATAGAGGCTCCTAGATGCGTCTTAATGATGCGGTCATTGAGCATGCACAGATGTATCGTGTGGTTTTACGATGTGTGTTTGCGTCAGTGGTATTTTGGCAAGCGCTACAGTCGTTTTTTAACGAATCTCGGTTTAAATTTACTGGAAGCTCATGATAATAGCAGGAAAATGAATAAGGTACAATTGAAATGTGAAGTATGTGATCGGTAGACTACAATTTATTAATTAGCCATAGACACAGCTTAATGAGTTTTTCGCCGGATCTTCTAAGCGGGTCGCGATTCCGAACTTGTGGTAGATTCTGTGAAGCACTGCTTTTGCTAGGGCCAGCGTTAGCAACAATTGGTTTGAACCCCGTGAGCTCACCTACAGATCAAGAAGCTGAAACAGCCTCTCAAGGCTATCAGCATAAGTAGGAAAAAAAACTGAGCGTCGGCACTTTCAATGAACCTATTATATTATATTTCGACCGAGCGCTTACTAGAGATCGCTAGGGGAAAAAACAACGAGAACAATAGCAATAAGTAAAAATCATGTGCGCACGACTAATCAAGATAAATATTAAGCTAAGTACCCAATGTTCCTTACAACTATAGGATAAAGTAATATGATAAGGAAAATTAATCTAACTTATAATGTTATGAAAGTAATTCTACTCACAATAAACACTAAACAATTACACTACTTAATCTATTATTAACATTAAAAACACATTGGCTCATGTACATGTACTTTTTACAGCGCAATATCTACTACATAGTCGTCAGACTCCGAAAACTGTAAAATATACGAAACATCGGAAATAATACAATGACAATAAAAACGAAAATAAACCGTAAAGGTGGCTTAAATTCGCTAATAGAATGTACCCAAACTGGTTGTACATATTGTCAAATAATATTCTAATGCATTGTCCTATCAAATTTCTCGTATAACCTTCATAATTCCACATAATTTCCACCAGCACAGGACCATATTTGAATGTAACATATTACCAATCAAGCCGAAAGGGTGCCGTATATTAATCTATTCAGTTTGTAACGTCTGCTGACAGAGTAATCCCAGGTCTGGTAATGGAAACGGTACAGCTTTGATGTCTAATGACCGGCATGTGTCTGATGCATGTGACATTGCAATTATGATTATTAATACTGTATGACGTATTTCATTATGTATTATAAATTTTATATGTTATAACTAATATACCTATTATGTAACTTGTGTTTTAGTATCGAATATAGAAAGAGAAGAGGATTCCCCGAAACAAATATTTACTTTTAAATATTACTATTTATATATGTGATGAGCGATGACTTTACCGTCCAGATCCATTATTTATAAGAATCGCCAGAAACTTAAGATTTACTCTTTTTTATTGCAGTCGATAAGTCGTGCTTTCGACTCACCTTGTGTTGAATGATTACAGGAGTCCATAGGCAACACTATATGAATGCTGCCAGTAGCCTTTAAGCATAAGGTCGAAATTTAATGAGTTTTGTATAACAGTTGCCCTTTTTTCTCTAGGCTGGGGGGCGAAACCCCACGAGATCCCCGCACCTAGGGGGTGCTTGGGGTATGTGGGACCAAGCGGTCCGTAGATGTTGGTAGCGGACCGCGGACCACGTATAGTATTTAGAGTCCGAGCTACTGGACAACAGTTGTCCTACAAATTGGAACCCATCCCGGCAGAAAGAGACAGTATAAAATCAAAAAATTAAATTGATATATTAGGTATTTGCAGTGTTAACAATAACTGTGTAGAGCTTCTATTCGTAGGCGACACTCGAACTAAAACAATACGATCAAGCATTCACAAATATTACGGGCATTTCTAGTTTCAACATTTAATTCATTGTAAGTTGCATCGTTACAAAAACAATTCTCGAGTGGGATTCGCGTACAAAAAAAACGTTCTCATCGTACATATTATGAACGTAGATCTAGTGGAACGAAATGAGGCTAGCACGTCAAGCAACAGTCGTCCCATAAATTAGTGTTGAAGTTCGGAAAATTAATAATGGGACGCCCACTTAAATACGTACGCCGGTTTTGTCGTCAGCAAGAAACTTGTACGTAGACGATGCATATTTACAGATCGAAAACTTTATTTAGAAAACGAACATTAATCATAACTAGAGGTCCCGCAGTAGTCGAAATTCGACTATAATAAATTGGAATTGTAAGTTTGTACACTATTATGATTGTATTTTATACTTCTATAATCATAAATTTCGCCAAGACTACTCTATAAAAAAATATTAATAAATACAAACAATATTTAATCTATTCTCAATTTGACAACAGACGTCAAGAACAAAAGTTTGACAATAAATAGTATGCATGCGTGTGTGCGTCAAATACACGGTATGTAGTGTGTGTAATGTTTTCTTTATTGATTTAATGTATCTTTTATGCATTATTTAAAAAAAATATTAGCATTGTGCACTTCTTCTCTATATTCTGTATAAGTGTGGAAAATTTCATACTCCTCCATGTGCGGCGCAATTTTCGTAAAAAGGGATACAAAGTTTTTGCTTCACGTATTAATACATTTCTTCTGTGCGTGTGTCTGTCACTGAACTCCTCCTAAACGGCTGGACCGATTTAAGTTGTTTTTTTTTTGTATGCATTTGGGTGGCGCCCTGGATGGTTTAGATTCACAAATCAGCCCGGCGGATGACGCTGCAGTCGGTATATAGGTTACTTATCTTTCCTAGAAATAATTTATATGGCAAAACAACGTTTGCCGGGTCAGCTAGTTTATACATATATATTTTTTTAATATTACAGCGAAAATTAAGCAATTTCAAGCAATTAAAAAAAAAAGCTATCTCAATCGCTAGCCATTTTACAGCGTGGGTTTTGTTACGAGGTGTGTGTTTTGACATTGCGTGTCCGAAAGAAGCTGGTTCGCGGGTAGGCTATGTATTTGTGGTTTGTTATTTGTTCTCCGTATTCGCGGGAAATTTTTACTCGGTATATATTATTATAAAAGTCAAACACACTATTTCAACCATATTTATAAAGTTCAGATGTATGTGTACGATATTAAGATATAAACTAAATAGAGTAAACGACGCTAGGCACTAGACGATAGAAATTAAACTAAAATTTCGATTTTTTTTAGTGAACTTAAATCGGCGCGCGAATCTTGTTGAATGACGTCACGGCGGGACACCTGTGCGTTCGGAAATTCCGATCGCGCCCGATTACGCCCGAGTGCGACCGAATGTTGCACGCTACGTATACTACATCTTTAAATTAATACTAGAAGCAAAAACTTTGTATCCCTTTTTACGAAAATTGCGCGGACGGAGGAGGATGAAATTTTCCACACTTATAGAGAATATAGAGAATAAGTCCACAATGCTAATATTTTTTTAAATAATGCATAAAAGATACATTAAATCAATAAAGAAAACATTACACACACTACATACCATGATTTGACGCACACACGCATGCATACTATTTATTGTCAAACTTTTGTTCTTGACGTCTGTTGTCAAATTGAGATTAAACATTGTTTGTCTTTTTTAATATTTTTTAGTCTTGGCGAAATTAGTGATTATAGAAGTATAAAATACAATCGTAATAGTGTACAAACTTACAATTCCAATTAATTATAGTCGTATTTCGACTACTGCGGCACCTCTAGTTTAAACAACTAGAGGATTCATTTTTTTGGGGGCAGGCGATCAAACCTCCTGCGAGCAGTCCGGATCTACAGGGTGCACAGGGTATATGCGTCATGACGATCTGCAGATGTTGGGAGGAGACCACGGGTTCGAAGATGTTTTTAGGATCCTAAGGGCTAGACTCCTCTTGCACTCTCTTACCTGACATCCGTTCTCCACTCGGGGTCTAGCCCCGGGCAGAGTAGGGCGGTTCCCGCGGTCAACACTAACAGACTCGCGGCGCCACCCCTAGGACGCCCAAGGCAACTAAAGTGTGGCGGTAGCCATCATACAACACAAGATAATTGACAAATGCCTGAATCACGCTTACGATATGTTCAAGATAGGCTTGCATATATACAAGTTCCGAACAACAACAATGGGACCGTCGATCTACCGAGCAATATCACCCGCTCGGTGGAAAATCTGCCCTTTGTCGTATATCTCCCCACATACAGTATCCCTGGAAGTGAAGTAATAACGTGAATTAAATTAGGAATGGTTAAAAAAAAGAACGTATTCACTCTTATATTTTTTTTATAATAACTTTTTTTAACTACTTTTACGACTTAATGTCGCGTTTTAATGGTCATTGTAATTTTTCAGACCCTTCGAATACATATTTTATATAGGTTGGTGGCAGTTACGTCGTTGACGTCTATGGACTCCGGAAACCACTTAACATGGGGTTCGATTGCTTCCCGCTTCCGTAGGTTTTACCCACGATTCCCTACAAGTGACCCCTGGGTGGTGCAAAACGGGAGCCGAATACATAATCGGTGGTAGGACTTGCCCGACTGGCTGGCGACCACCCTCCAACTAGAGGCCGCCGCCAAATAGCCTAGCTGTGTTCCGGCGTGTGGGTTGGAGAGCCAGTGTTATTCCTTCCCTTTCCTCTTCCTTGTTGGGGGTGAATCTTGGCGATATCTGGAACATGCGGAGCAGACGTGCGTGTGAGCTCGCGGGACGTGATTGTTTGACGGGGGTATAGGGAGACCCAGTGAAACGGTGTTCGCCGCCGCCCGCCGGTCAGTTGGGGACCTGAACCCGGGTGTCACTACTAAACTCCGCCCCGGGAAGCTGTCCCGCCAACCGGTGTAAAATCCTGTCGTGCGGTCGTCGTGCCGGAGTCGGAGACCGGAGTGGATCCCGGCGATCGCACGCAGGGTGGACTGGGGGCCCTTCCATGCCCTGCGTCAGTCGCTCACGCAACCCGTGGTCGAGCACGTACTGTGCTCCGCGCTTTATTCAGGTATTGTCACGATTTCGCCTCGAACATCCTACCCC
>NW_021011486.1:1741914-2148584 GCF_003987935.1 Bombyx mandarina | reverse complement strand
TCTGACTTCATGGCCTAAATCTCTTAATTCAGATTTGATAAC
This sequence comes from Bombyx mandarina, assembly GCF_003987935.1. Next base: position 2,148,542 of record NW_021011486.1, on the reverse strand, counting down.
TTCCGTGTCCTCAGTTGAGTGAAGCCCACGGAGAACGACTCTGTAAGCCCTTTCGCTTTTGAGCTTATATGTATAATGACTGATGTTGTTTGTAATAAAATTGTCTCTGATCTTCTTGTACATTTCTATATCTCTTGGTAAGATTTTTACTACATGTCCTGACCTCAAAGTGGTCATAGTATATGTCATTGGGTCATCATTGGTAATTTTGTTCAGTATGTCCTTGAGGGTTTTTATGTATGCCACACCCGTAACAAATATAGGTTCGGGCTTAGGTATTTTTGGTTTAGGATCGCTTCCGTCTTCATCGAGTATCTCTAATGTTTCAAATTGATTATGGGTAGGTATCGGGTATGTGGTTTTCTGTAACTTATTAATGTTTCCTTTTAAATCTGAGTGCGATTCAGTTCTCTTCCTTTTTATTAGAGGAACCTGGTCACTCTGCCATGTACTATGTTCAAGGTCTTTAGTTGTGGTTAGGAATAGCGTAGGTTCTTGTTCTTTATTTATGGCACTTAATGAGTTACTTCGTGTTCTTTCAAACATGCTGCGGTGAAAAGTTTGTTGTACCATATTAGGTAATTTTGGTTTATTCATAGGGTTGATTCCATATCCATCAGATCGCAAAGTTGTGCCCCCCCCAGAATACGAGGGGCTGCCTGAGTTAGACTCAGGGAGGGATTCTCCGGTATTACCGGTACCCTCCTGGGGTAGTTTGTTTTTCAAATTTGCATTCATTTGGGTTCCTTTTTCTTCCTACTACTCTAGACGTTTTAAAGATTATTTAGATCCCCAGGCTTGCTATAGCCTCTTCCAACCAATTGCTTGGCAGGTTGTATGGTTATACCGCCATTGCTCGGTCGCCATTGCCTCGTTTGTTATCTAGCAGGGAGTACCACGGAAACCAATTGGTTTCCGCCGCCATCCGGCGCGCGCAGGTGAGGTTGACTGTAGGGTCGGTGGAGGTGTTGTTACCGTTCTCCCCTAACTCCCCAAGAACGTATTCACTCTTTTTTTTTTTATAATAACTTTTTTTACTTTTACGACTTAATGTCGCGTTTTAACGGTCATTGTAATTTTTCAGACCCTTCGAATACATATATAGGTTGGTGGCATTTACGTTGTTGACGTCTATGGACTCCGGAAACCACTTAACATCAGATGGGCCGTGATATCGTTCACTCGTCTAGGTAATAAAAAAAGAATAGTATTTAACTCTGTCAGAAGTCCTGTCTAAGATTGTTTTCTGTTTTCTTGACGATTTTTTCTGAAGTGTCAGAAACATATACACAAAAGACGAAAAATTCATGTAGACTCTAAATGCCAATTCTTCATTACCTTGGAAAGGAGACTGCTTAAACCCAGCCGATAAGGGCTGGTGATACCTTTAGTTGGAGGCCTAGACCGCTGCCTACCACTTTAGAACTCTTTTCAAACTTAGTTTCTATCTACAATGTAGACGCCGCCACCCACCTTGAGATATAAGGTTTAAGGTCTCAGTTTTTACAGTTACTACGGCTGCCCCGCCCTTCAAACCGTAACGCCTTACTGTTTTACGGTAGAAATAAACAGGGTGGTGGTACCTATCCGTGCGGACTCACAAGACGTCCTACCACCATTAAAAAAGCTAATCGAAAATTTTGGTCTTATCGAAGGGTGGGGTAACTATACTGAGACCTTAGAACTTACATCTCAAGGTGGGTGGCGCATTTACATTGTAAATGTCTATGGGTTCCAGTAACCACTTAACACCAGGCAGTGAGCTCGTCCACCCATTTAAGCAATAGAAAAAATAAAAAAAATCACCTATAGAAGACACATACTTTCTGTTATATCCAAGCAAACGGCTATAACATAAGAACAGACATTACGAAATTAGGCTTCGGTTATTCGCTTAGTGGTACATAACGGCTTGGCTGCGAGCCTGGCATTGCTGATGTCCATAAACAACTGTGACTGATTGCCATCAAGTGGGCTGTATACTCATTTACCTACTAAGGCAATACAAACAATTCTGATTACAAAACTTAAAAAAAAAAAACTTTGGTTTACCAATTTTATTATAAAAATTAATTGTTCTTAGAAAGTAACATTTAGTTTTTTATATAAATTATAATTAATCTAGTTATATATATTACATATTTTTTTTATTAAATAATGAAACTTACGATACATATATATTACTGTTGTAATAAAAATTTCTTAGAATGATCACACTGACTAGAATGCCACACCCCTTGTCTGATTATTTATTGATTAATTCATTTATTGAAAAAGATACAAGTTTTGACTCGAAATTAGTTTTACCACAACTTTATAATATAAATATCTTTGAAAGAATAGAAAGTAGAACAACAGCCAATTATAATCTAATCATATAACACCAATTTTAAGAGAGGCAATAATTTAGTAAAATAATTTTAAAAAAGTTAAAACTTTTTTTTTATTTCGTCTCAATCAAATGTATCTTTTAGAATAAACAATAAAAATTTTGTTAATTAAAATAAACACCACAATCAGGAATTTGGTAAAAATATAAAAAATTCTCGAAGGTTTTGTTAGCAAATAGGATTTACAGTTCAACAAACATTCAGATGTAAACATGCAGATTTTATATGTTATGTATACTTTTAACGAAAACATATTTTTTTCTATATTCTTTAGTTATGGGCATTATCAGTCATATGACAAGTGCTTCTTTCTTCACACGCGTACAAAGTACCGCCGTTTCATGAGACAGAAATATAAATTGTCAAATCATCAAAGAAAGTGATGGAGATACAGCAACCAGCAATACACTTGGCCTATCATGAGGATACGCGATATGGCTGTGGAGGGGTTTTTGAAGAGAAAAATCCCTACCAAACCGTCGATTTTAGACAAGCGCCCGATCTTAGTCGAGATTCTAATAATACCTATATAGAGGTCAATATTTTTATATTTACTTTCTTAAGCCTATATTAACGTCACGCTAGCGATCGGTCGTAGAACTCATAACAAAACCTCATGCAGCATGATAAGAGGAATTGCTGCGCCAACCTCACATAATGAAGGCTAAAGGTAAGAGAAGAAGGACAAACAGAAGAAAGGTTCCGTAAAACATACTACAGAATCGATCGCAAACACCGAATAAAATATATATTATGACGTAACGCCCATATCTAACAATATAAATAAATGTTGAAATAAACTTTCGTAGTAGAACGTTTTATAGTAAGCAGTAGGATCGTTACGGAAAAAAAAATCAAACGCTTAGTCGGTCAGTTTAAATTTACATACAATACAAATATATTATATAAGCCGAGACTTAAAATACATATAAAGCATTAATATAACTAAACAAATGGGTAACAATAACATAATTAACATTACATTATAATGAACGATTTTTAAACTACATATGTATGTATATTAATTACAGAATTCATGTTTCTTTTAACAGTAATTACCAATGGCATTACCATGTCCGCGATGCTATCCACATAGTCGAGAATAGACAGATCTGGCCAAAGACAGTTCAAGATACAGTTCTTTAGAGGCCACGACCCTCAACATTGAAGATTATCGACGCAAAAAGGACCAATACCATTGACAATGTCTGTTTCATCAAAAAGTTTACCAACTCGCAAAACATCTGAACCAATTTAAAATGTAGTTATTTATCTCTAAGAAAGTTGTTCAACAAATTCAGTGTAAAAATCGTCCATTATAAATATCTATTCTACTTAAATAATACATTGATAAAATCTAATCATTTCTTTGGTTTATTAGCTGTAAATTGTGAGCATTATTAGTTATATAAATCACAAAAGCACTGTTTTACTCGCCGTTTCGTTATATTTACAAAAATAAAATATATCGTCGAATATATTATAATACAAAACAATTTTAATACACAATATTATTAAAAATAAAAGTAAATCTTATAATGTATTTAATTTGTTAAATAATTCGCTTTTTAAAAACAATCTCCTATTGTATAAATTTAATTTTTATAATAAATTCCCCAATGCGAAATTTTCTTTTTAGTTAGAAAATAATACTAGGTCGTAACTACCAAAAGAAGTTGCAACACTAAGATATTCTTACATAAATACGTAACTTAAATATTCATATAATTAATAAAAGGCTTAATTAATCATGTCTTATCAAAGCCAAATATTCTGTAATGACATGACCAATAACGAAGCGTTTTAATATGCGTAAATAATTACATAATGAACTAAACATATGCAAACATCCGTAAATATGTAAATAATTATATAATCAATAAATAACTATGTATTTCTTTAAATAAATAATTTAATTATTTCTATAAATCGGTGTATCCATGCTGGATTTCCATACTGGTGATGCTATCCTTGTCTTGGGTATCAGTGATTATCTGTAGTACTTTGAAGGCCTTGGATTGACGCGGTGATTCTTGACTGAATTTATGGTAGAAGATACTGGAACGTTTTGAAGTGTTATTAAGTCACAATTTGGAATTAACCCGTTTGAAAAATAAACCAGAAAAAAAAGCCATAGAATTCGAAAGAAAATCTTGAGAGCCAGTTCGAACACAAGAAAAAAAAAGAAAACAAATCAACAGTTCGTCTTTTTAAATCCACCTACTAAATCATAAATGCCATTTAAAAAAATTCAATTTGCAATGTTCAATTTAAAAAGATAACTTACGGATGATCTTTGCCTCTAATGTCGGGTTATTTTTATTGCTTAGATGGGTAGACGAGCTCACACAGCCCACTTAGTGTTAAGTGGTTATTGGAGCCCATAGACATCTACAACGTAAATGCGCCACCCACCTTGAGATATAAGTTCTAAGGTCTCAGTATAGTTGCAACAGCTGCCCGACCCTTCAAACCGAAACGCATTACTGCTTCACGGCAGAAATAGGCATGGTGGTGGTACCTACCCGCGCGGACTCTCAAGAGGTCCTACCACCAGTAAATCTATTCGTGATTGTATTTTTGTGCTGCATTATTTTGAGACATCGCAAAGTTTTCATAGATGTTATTAATAAAAGCCAACACGGCTGCTGAATCAAATCCTATGTTTTTTTTATTGTTATGAAAATTCAGAACAAATAGGCAGTTGAAGTGTGGTATGTATTAAGAAAAGCTTTTGTTTAGAGCGACCCCGAGACGATTCAGTGAGACTGACAATAATTACATAAGTATCCATTGCATTTATTGCATTGATATAGACTGCTTTGATTGAAGACAGCCAGCAATAATATTAAGCATTTTTTTTTATTGCATAGATGTGTGGACGATCTCACAGCCCACCTAGTGTTAAGTGGTTACTGGAACCCATAGACATCTACAACGTAAATGCGCCACACACCTTGAGATATAAGTTCTAAGGTCTCAGTATAGTTACGACGGCTGCTCCACCCTTCAAACCGAAACGCATTACTGCTTCACGGCAGAAATAGGCGGGGCGGTGGTACCTACCCGTGCGGACTCACAAGAGGTCCTACCACCAATAAAAATAGTAAGTAAGGTAGGAAAGGTCTACTGGTTTTTAAATAATTATCGGACCTGTGGACATTACAACACTGCTACGTGAGCTGCAACATGAGCGTATCTAAAAGAGCATATAGTGAATTCGTGGTAGGACTAAGTGGAACTACACCATTCTATTGTAATCTACATTCTAGTAATTCCCTGCCCCAAGAAAAGTAAATATTACGGTTTCTTTTTAAGCTATTGCATAGCATTTATCGCGGGCGTTGAGCGCGGCGACGGAATCATGAAATTCCGTAACGAAAAAAACCTAACACCCCTCACTCCGCCTACCATGTAGCTCGCGTTCAACACATTCACACGTTGCGCTTGTGTAGTGTTTGTGAATAAGCGCGTGGCGTGACGTCACACTGCATGCGCATCAAGAAAAGTCTGCCCATCTCTCTCTCGCGCGGTCTAGCTTATGAGTGTGAAGGGGACAGTTAAGGTTTTGCTTTTATTAATCTTTAATATAGCGTGGTCTTGTTTAATTATTGTTTTAATATTAAATTATCATTGTCTAATTATAATTGCATAAGTTGATAAAAAATGCTATGCAATAGCTATATCGCGGCAGTTCCCGAGTGCCACACTTTTTTTTTTTACACGGGCTATTTTCAGCAACGAACTAATCAGATACTTTTCGCTGAAAAATAGCACCTATCTCATCGATCGATCGAAGATTAAATCGCAAGTCTGCACAGACGTCAATCCCTACTGCAATGAATGACGTACAAAAACATTGTACGGAAGCTTATAAATGCACATAATAATGGAAGTCTGAGGAAGAACTAGTGAAAGACACGCTTCGATACCAATTATTAATATTACGTAAACATCAAATAAACGAAGCAAAAGTGATTCGATTAGTGAAATAAACAAAAATTAGGGCGATTGCGAAGCGGAGCGGCGCTAAATATAAAGCAAGCTATACACTGACTCATCGCGAACGAAAAGCGNAAGCTTATAAATGCACATAATAATGGAAGTCTGAGGAAGAACTAGTGAAAGACACGCTTCGATACCAATTATTAATATTACGTAAACATCAAATAAACGAAGCAAAAGTGATTCGATTAGTGAAATAAACAAAAATTAGGGCGATTGCGAAGCGGAGCGGCGCTAAATATAAAGCAAGCTATACACTGACTCATCGCGAACGAAAAGCGGTGCAATAAAAATGTGTTCTGTTTACTTTAGACCAGTGCAAACACCTCCTTAGTACCGGCCACCGAAGCTGAAACCATAGACCAAGTATTGATAAGTGTGTAAGAAACGATCAGTGTGCTAAGTGTTTTATTATCACAAATCAACTGATATTCCTTTGAAATAATTTCCAAAATGTACACGATAGAAACACCGATTGAAAAAGTTTTAAAATTATATTTACGTTTATCGGAATTTGCATAAATTTGTCAAGACCTCTCGTTGTTTGGATTACGTGATTGAGTTTGGAACTCACCTTTTGTTTGCCCCTCCGTTGCTTTCGATCTGTATCGGGATTATTCGCGTCTTCGGCTGACTGTCCTGCCCTTGAAAAGTTCTGTTCAAGGTCGGCAAGTCATGTTGTGTCGGGCCATCATCTAATCGCACTAATTGCGGTGATAATACCCTCATGATGCGCTGTGTGGGTGGCGAGAACGGCGATTGCGTTCCATTATTGGGATTCTGATTCATTCCAATAGTTATTCTCAGTTGAGGTTGGTTTCCTCCGTGACGGCCGGCGTCCCTAGTTTCAGTGCTGGAAACTTCCATTTGAATGGGAATAATTCTACTTCCCTGAACGTTAGAAGCACTATCTTTGGGCAAACTTTTGCGATTTTCCGAAGGCCGTGTTGACCACACCGGCTGACTTGTCTGTTGGTATTTAGGCGGACTGTCGACCTCACGTGCGCCCCTTTGCATTTCATTACTCCTCCTAACCCACTCAGGTTCTGTATTAGCATCCCTTGGTGGTGTAACAAGCTCTCTCGGTGGACTCTTTTTACCTTCCAGTGGTCTCTGGCACCATACTGGCGGAGGAGTTTTTGTTTTCTCTTTCTGAGTCTTTACCCACGGTGGTATCGACTTAGGACTGTCGGGGCAGTAATATATGGGCTCCTGATTAACGTAAACAGCTTCTTTTTGGGGCTGCGCGCTAAATTCGGGCTGAGGTTGGGAATTTTGTTTTCTCGGTGTCACGGGAATAGAGATGCTTGATTGGTAACGAGGAGGTTCCTGTTTTGAGGGTGGGGTGATAGATGATTTTTCATTGCTTTGAGACCTCCAAGGCGCTGTACCATCAGCATATCTATTGCCGTTAACATCCTGCGATGCATTCCAAGGTTGATTGTTTTGTTGTTGGGGTTTGTTTTCTTGTATCCAAGGTGGAACGTAGCTATTTTCGTTATTATTGTTCGCGTCGTTAGATTTCCACGGAGGACTGTAAGCTTGTTTCACGTTAGTATTTGGTGTATTGTAAATACTTTGCGGATTTTCTGGTTCGCGTGCATATCTATTTATAGTATTCGACCTCCAAGGTGCCGAGTTATTATCTGATTGTGGAGCTTGGGGCTTAGTTTCTCTGGTGTTATTATAAATTAAATTACTGTTACCGTTATCTTGAGATCTCTGACTAGTTCTCGGAAGAGTATGAAAAACTGGTGCTGTGTTGGCTGGACTCGACTGATTTTGGTAGCCCGGTGAATAATGCGGGGCGTTGTTGGGTGATAATGGCCCGCGGTTGATTTGATGAGATTGCAAGTTTTTGGCCGGTGAGTCTCTTTTCTCTGGTTGACGCCAGTTGTTATTAGGGCTGGGAGAGAAAGGGGAGCTGACACTGGACGGAGCCTGATTGCCAAACGGCTGGGGACTTTTATTGAACTGGGAATCTTGACGTTGTAACAGTTCTCTTGTTGGAGGTGAACCGTTGAGAGTCGAGATATTTGGAGAAGCGGATTTCTGATGAGCGTACTGAGCTTCGGGCCTGTGAATGGGACTTTCGGGGTGACTTTGATTGTTCACGGGTCGCTGATAGTTGTTTTGTGGAGTATAAGATTGCGGCTGCTGTTGACTAAATGTGGAAGGCGGCATTTTGACAGTCAGAGGACTCGGCACCTTTTCGACGTATTTCGGAACTGATCCTAACTTTTGCAACTCTGCCTTTTCCGCTTCCCAGTGGTAAGGACTATTCGTTTTCCGTAGCATTCCGATGGGATTGTCTGGAATCACAATTTCAGGGCGTTCTCCAAGAGCCACCGGTTTTGGGGATTTAGAATTCGGCACTTGAATGACTATTGGAGGTGGTGGTGGTGGTGGAGCTGGTGCCTTTGGTGGCGGAGGAGGGGGTGGTACTCCTCCTTGTGGAACTCCTTGGGAACCATATTGCGGACCTCCTTGCGGATGATATCCAGCATAGTTGGCCTGTTCGTGATCTTCTGCCGATTTTTGTCTGGCCAACCTTCTGGCCATGCTTGGTGTTTTGATTTGGGATAAATCCAGACCTCCAGGTGTATATGTAAAAGGTTTCTTGTCTTTCGTCATCATCGCATTTTGAATGCACGCTGGGGGTTCAACCGACCCCATTGGCTGAAATTTTAAGAAACTGTCTTTAGAAAAAATCTATTCAAACCTTTACTGAACAATCTTAGGTTTGGTTATACGTACAATAATCTTAATGATAGAGTCTTCTTAAGCTCTACCAATTTTACTAAGAATATCTGGAAAATAAGTCCTAATCGCTTAAAGATAAGACGCCCACTGCCTCATAGGTCATATGCGACGATACAACTATGTTAGTATTCTGATCTCTAGGCACCATTCTTTCTAAGAATTGAACACAACTTATGCGTAAAACCGAAAATCCGCCTAAATTTATAAATTCAAGTAATTATTAGTGGTGACATAATAGATTCGTAGAGCATGTTCTACGTTCATGTCTATTACTGCCGCGAAATAGGCAAACGTTGCGGTTGAAAGGGTGGAAGATAACGATTAAAACAAGTCCAGTCAAAAAAGTCTCAAGATGCGTTCAAATTGTTTATGCGCTTCAATAACCAACTATGCCGTGTTCACGTCAATTTAGTACAATTAGAGCAATAAAATGATGAGGAATATTTCAGTAATCAATACTTTTACTTACATTCACGTTACTTTTGCCGTAGTTCGGAATTCTACCGACGTGTCCCATCACGCCGCCGTACCTGGAAAGCCGCCAAATTTTCAGTTATTTTCGCACCAGCTGACAACACAGACTGCCGACACTAGCTTTAACTAATCTACAACTTTGACCCATCCCGGTGATTTTACGTTTAGTTAAAAAAATAAATGAAAACCAGTGTAGCATAGGAATGGTCGAATCGCCTTATTCTTATGGATTAAGAAGTCAGCTTCAAACGCAAGGAAAAGACAAAAAATAACTTTTAAACTAGGATTAGTTCGTAAGAAACTTAGACTATTAAAAACATTAGCTAAATTTTGATTAAGAAAACCTACCTCTGAATACATTTACTTGTACCATTGTACCATGGTTCACTTGCGGACTAAATAATAATAATAATATATTATTAATAATGGTTGATTCAAAGTATCAGTTGAATGGAATATTTGAAATGTATTCAACTAATTATTATTTTTAATAAATGTATCTTTTTTATTTGATTGGTTTTGTTAATTTTAAGTATGTTTCAATGATACTATGTACACATATGAACTTATTTTTGTCTGAAATAAAATAAATCATTCATCATTCATTCATTCATTCTTTCATTATAAATGCAAAAAAAACTGCATAAATTTAGCTAAAATCAAAAGGATTCTTACCCGTTTTCCGCCATTTTCTTTTACGAATACCTTCGTATCGTATCTAACGGTCCATTCACAGCAGAGCTCACTCGTTCGTTTCTGCGGAATGAGATCACGGTTTTAAACAATGACCAGTTTAAGCCAGACCCGAAAACTAGAACTTAAAATTATCGGACGCCGTTCCTAACCAAATTGGCCATGAATACGTAAACACGTGCTCCGGGAATGTGAGTTACACCATATGCTGTGGTCTGAAGGTCGGATTCTAGGTGAAAGTTTATTCCGGGATAGCATGTAAGGTCAACTAGAACGTATTGAACAAATATTGTTAATAGTTTCTCATTAATAAACGTCAACAAATGATTTGTTGGAGCTTTGTAAATATTCTTTAAGCAAACAACATTAATAAGACTGATTACTTTTCAACGTGCACAAACGAGCTAATTAAATAATATTTATTTTAGAAAACCTCTTTCATATCATATTAAAACCGCCGAAATTTATAAATAGATGTATTATAGCTTTGTGAAACAAATAACAAATTTATAATAGTGGGTTGTAAATTGCCAATACAAAAACAATTGTATTCCTTAAAATTTAAATTGACCGCATTTTACAGATATCACGTAAAAGCTATTTACTTCGTCAATGAGCCATTCAATTTGGGTATTTTCTTAGAGTTTTGTATTCTGTACTGATTGACAAAAAAAAGAGCTTTGTTTTAGATATAATTCCCCGAAAAATAAATTTTTAGTGATGCACTGATGACAATATTAACACGAATATGAAATTTTTGATCTAAAAATGTACACCTTGGTCGCTCACAAACTAATGTCAACAATGATGAACCAAAAGCGAAAGTGGAAGCTGACAACACTGAATCTACCCCTATACGACAACGTTCGACCTCATACAGCACAAGAGAAGGTCTCTAAACTACAAGAGATAAAGTTGAGCAAGAGCCAAGATTAGAGATTTTCCGTCATCCACCGTACTCACAAAAACTCGTAACGACAGACTTCAAAAGTTTGGACTGCTTCTTAGTAGGAAAAAAATTCAATAGCCTAAAGGCAGTTTCAAATGCTTTTAAAGAGCTTAGTTCCCATAAACCAGACTTCTTCAATAAAGGATTGAAAAGTTAACAATGCGCTCCCAGAGATGCATCGATACCATAGACAGTAGACTGATATTTTGGTTGATAGAGAAAAAATAAAAAAATATATAAAAATTATTATAACTTTCGGTATGCTAAACGGCAACTTTTTTTTTATTGCTTAGGTGGGTGAACGAGCTCACAGTCCACCTAGTGCTAAGTGGTTATTGGAGCCCATAGACATCTATAACGTAAATGCGCCACCCACCTCGAGATATAAGTTTTAGGTCTCAGTATAGTTACAACGGCTGCCCCGCCCTTCAAACGGAAACGTATTACTGCTTCACGGCAGAAATAGGCGGGGTGGTGGTACCTACCCGGGCGGACTCACAAGAGGTCCTACCACCAATATAACTTCAATGGTAAAGATCTAATAAAATTTAGAAGTACTCGTTGTACATGCAGTGAACTTATATTTGGCACTCTCAATATAATTATAGTCAATGGCTTCACGCCAGATTTATATTTGGATAACTACGTCTTTCAATCCTAGGTTAGTAATAAATCTAGTTTTAGTACGTTCGCTAAAAATATTAAGAGTATATACAATTTTAAATGTTTCCATTTTAATTTCATAATATGGTTGGAAACCAATATTTAATAAGAAACGGAATATTCTTTACTTCTACTACTTTTTTCTATTAAAAAAAAAACAATTTTTAATAGAATACTATTACATATACTGTTAAATGAAAATTATATGAAGCGAAATGAAATGAAGTTGATTAATTTGAGACTAATCGATTGGAGTGAAATCAAACGAAACAAGATGAGGTTAGATAAAATAAAGTCTTAGCAAAGTGGTGGTTATTTACTGAGACTAGTTCGGTGGACTTTTTGGAAGAACCCAAGAACCTACGTCTAGCTGCTCGATTTATTTTCCCACATTTGTGCACTTTCACAGGTACTGGACAGCTAATAAACCACTATTATTATACGTGTAAGCCTAAAGAAACACTCAAATTGTTGTAATTTTTTTTTTCCTACCTAAGCTGGAATCCTTGAGAGGCTATTCCAGCGTAACCTTAACTAGTAGGTGAGCTCACGGGGCTCAAACCTGACGACGTTGCTAACACGAACCCTAGCAAGAGCCGTGCTTCGCAGAATCTACCACCGGATCGGAAACGCGACCCACTGAGAAGATCCGGCGAGAACTCAGTGGGCTGTGTCTGAGGGGTTGTAAATTATTATGTCTTATAGCTATGTATTAGAAACAGAAACAAAACACAGCTTCGCTTCTCGCGTTTCTGCCAAAAAACTCTGAATATAATAAAATAATGAGTTCTTATTTGTGTTCAAATCGAAGCTTATTTTTGCCCTAACATGCGACTGCACTATTTTTTCTTCCAAGTTAAAACGTATCTACCCAACGAATGCTCTCAACTTATCTCACTATCAAGGCCAGTAGTGCGTAATAAAAACAAACTTGCATTATACAATATTTTGAAGTCGTCGTGGCCCAAAGGATAAGACGCCCGATGCACTCAATCGATGCACCCGTGTTCGATTCCCGCTGGCAGCTACCATTTTTTCTAATGAAATTTAATATATAGGTACTTGACAAATTTTCACGATTGACTTTCCCGGTGAAAGAATAATCATCATTATCCTACCCTTCTCCCAGTCACCTGCGGTCAGCGAAACATGTTTTCTCCTTCCATACTCCTCTATCATATAAAATTTCTTCGCTCACTCCCCTCTTACACATATCGTCTTTCATGGAATCCATCAATTTTTTCTTAGATCTACCTCTTCTTCTTCCTCTACCTCTACCTCTCCCTCTGATGACGTGAAAGAATAATATCGTGTAATAAATATCAAAACCCACAAAATTATAATTTATATATTACTGGTGGTAGGACATGTTGTAAGTGTGAGTGAAGTGGTAATCTGTTTGAAGGGCGGAGCAGCCGTTGTACTGTAAAAACTGAAACCTAAGAACTCGTATCTCGAGGTTGATGGCGGCATTTACGTCGTATGTGTCTATAGACTCCGGTAACCACTTAACGCCAGGTGGGCCGAGTGCTCGTCACCCAGCTAAGCAATAAATAAAAAATCTGTGACCAATTGAAACATTTTCTCAGTAGCATACCACTTTAGATACTCCTCTCCAAAAATAAAACAATCAGAAGAAGTTTTTTTAGGTTAATGTTCGAGAACATTCTCGGAACAACTACCAATAGGAAAATCAGCACGAACTGAATGTTTCATTTATTTATAAGTTTACCGCTTACAAATATATGTCTAGGTTTGTTTTTACTGCATTCACGCGTTTAATTTAAGATTATTTGTACAGTCACTGTTACTGCGGGATATTTTTCGAAAATTATACACTCAATCCATTATATTTGAAGCCGGGAGTGGTACCAAATGGATGTTTCTAATATTAATTTTGATAATAGTCGCAGCGTTTCACTAGTATTTCACTGAATCTTTTAGTCTGTCACTAGTTTTTAACAAAAGATCGTTTCAAGTATTTTTAAGTTTTCGTGGCAATGGGACAACTAAGTTCCTATTTGTGACATTTGAATGCTGTCCCCTCATCGGATTCATGCGACACGGGGCAACGCAAAGTCACCCAAAACATATCTTGTCGGATCCCCCGGATCCACTCTCGGTGCTTTTGGCTGACACAGCCAAACGAGTTTCTCGCCGGATCTTCTCAGCGGGTCGCTTTCTGATCCGGCGGTAGTTTCTGCGAAGCACTGCTCTTGCTAGGGCTAGTGTAAGCAAATTCTCTCAGGTTGAACCCGTGAGCCCCCTGCCGTACGCGCGTAGCTGGTTATAGGTCCTTAAGCTGCAAGCGAAGCTAACAACAAGACAGGGGAAAAAGTGTCCTACGTTAGCAATTAATGTAACTATTGAAAATAAAAATGAGACATTAAACATAATTTTTTTGAAGTTGAAGTCAATCGTGAACATTTGTTAAGTACGTATTTCATTAGAAAAATTGGTACCCGCCTGCGGGATTCTAAGACCGGTACATCGCTAGATACGAATGCACCGGACGTCTTATCCTTTAGGCCACGACGACTACGATTTTTCCTTTCCTCCTTTTCCGATCCTTTATTAAAGACTAGTGACAGACTAATAGAGCTAGTGAAATACTTATCTAAATATTATTGGTTATCTCTACGAACGCGAAATCCTCTACCTACCCAGTTAATCAAGAGCATTTAAAGTGGCTGTTGTTAGCCACGAATATAGCACATGTGTCCACACGGTAGATAATTAACATAGGTGCAAGAATATCACCAATTTTACTGCTGCGTATCTCATTTGGGAGGGTAAGACGCAGTTCTTTTTCTCCACCGCCCATCCAATTCTGCATATACTACAATGCACCTGATATTCCGGTATAACGTTACAACATATTTTTTTATTGCTTAGATGGGTGGACGAGCTCACGGCCCACCTGGTGTTGAGTGGTTACCGGAGCTCGTAGACATCTACAACGTAAATGCCGCCACCCACCTTGAGACATGATCTCTAAGGTCTCACTTGTAACAGTACAACGGCTGCCCCGCCCTTCAAACCGAAACGCATTACTGCTTCACGGCAGAAATAGCCAGGATGGTGGTACCTACCCATGCGGACTCACAACAGGTCCTACCACCAGTAAAACGTGACGTTTTTTTCTTTTTATTGCTTATATGTGTGGACCAGCTCACAGGCCACCTGGTGTTAAGTGGTTACTGGAGCCCATAGACATCTACAACGTAAATGCGCCACCCACCTTGAAATATAAGTTCTAAAGTCTCAGTATAGTTACAACGGCTACCCCACCCTTCAAACCGAAACTCATTACTACTTTACGTCAGAAATAGGCGGGGTGGTGGTACCTACCCGTGCGGACTCACAAGAGGTCCTACCACCAGTAATTACGTAAATTATAATTTTGCGGGTTCGATTTCTACACGATGTTATTCCTTCACCGTGGAAGTCAATCGTGAATATTTGTTAAGTACGTATTTCATTAGAAAAATTGGTACCCGCCTGCGGGATTCGAACACCGGTGCATCGCTACATACGAATGCACCGGACGTCTTATCCTTTAGGCCACGACGGCGACGACTTCAACGACTGACGTCATTTGTGTTGACGTTTTCTATGCTCTCAGATAATCATTTAACACCGAGTGCACTGTAGACTCACTAGCTCATCAACAGCAATAAATATTTGGCGGGTAGCCACCTGTCTGCAACGCATAATGCGCTACTTTGGTCACGTTGCCCGCAGAGGTGTAGACGACTTGGAACGTCTGATGGTCACTGGAAAGGTAGAAGGAAAACGTCCTAGAGGCCGGAGCCCCAAACGTTGGTCCGACCAGATCTCCGAGCAAACCAGCGGACCACTTAGCGCTGCACTACACCAGGCAACTGACCGGAACCGATGGAGGCTGACAGTCGACAAGCTAAAACGGAGTCACGATCCTCAGCAATGAGGGAGCGATGGAGAAGAATAATAATAATAATAATAAACCATAATAAACACAAGAAATTTGACAGATGCCTGAATCTTGCTTACGACATTTTCAAGGTAAGTTTGCATATATACAAGTTCAGAACCACAACATTAGGACCGTCGGTCTACCGAGTAATATCACCCGCTAGGTGGAAGATCTTCCCTTCACCGTTATTCTCAAAAAAAACAAAGTTATTATCAACTAAAAAATCGGATTCTATCAAACGTTTCGTATTTCGGCACCTGGCAACACGTACATACGAGTATTTGTCTCCATCACAACGCTTTTAACTAGAACTAATGTAAAAATAGAGAGATCAGAGCGCGATACATTTGAAACAGTTAAATATTTTCATGAGTACTTTCGAACATCAATCACGGAATCGCACAACTTGGCAAGTCGTTTGTTTTTATTCATGAACCCAAATCAGATTGAATAAAAGTGATTTCACTGTAAACATTTATTTACTGGTAGTATAAGTTTGTTAGCAGGGTGTATAGTGAAACCGGACGCAGAGGCGGCTTTACCTATTGGGCAGGGGGTGTGTTTCATACGAGCGTAGAGGTGTTAGGGGGCGCCGGTCTGGTCATTGAAACTTGCGCGCTCGCTTCAAGAAGTTGGGTCCTTGGCTAATGGTGATTCCTGCCAAAAGTCGGGAGACCCGAATCCGTGGAGCGTCACCTCTACGTGGGGACGTCGCGGTCCATGGCACTGTACGCAGTATGCGATTGCGGTCAAGACGATTCGTGGATGCCGCACCATCCTTTCAAGGAGACATGCGTTCTCACCGGCACGCCTCCTTGGGACCTGGAGGCTCCGCCTCGCCGCCAATTATACATGAAGATGAGACCTCCGCGACAAGGGGGAACTATATCCCAGTAAAACAGCCATTTGAGAGAGAAAACTCCAGTCTCGGCAGTCCGTGCTGAAGGCGTAGTCGTGCCATTTAGAGAATCCGTCGGTTGGTCTTGGGACCGTCAAGTCAACCGCGACCTAGGGCATCTCACCTTCTAGTTGACGCAAGTGCTCACCGGCCATGGGTGTTTCGGCTAGTACCTACACCACGTCGCCCGGAGCGAACTGACGATGGAGTACCACCACTGTGATTGTGACGAGACTGGGGCAGAGCCGTGTCTTCGTCTCGCAAATAGGACCGGATTTGTCACTGCTGGTCATCGTGGTCACGATGCCCGGCAGCAACGAGTCAAATAGCACAGGAAAATATTAACTAACTCCGCTAAAAAACATCTGATTTTTTTATTGTTTATGGTGGAAAAATTAACTTTTAAAAACAATTCTGCGTTCTATTTACTGGTTGAATTTCAGTTAACTTTTTTTTCCATTTGTTGATGATTAATGGCACAGTTTATACGGGACGTATGCCAACATTTTGAAACACAAAGAAAACCCAGGTAAATTGGATGCTTTAATGAACTTATGACTAATAGACCGAAAGTGCGCCAAAAGCTCGAAACGAAATTTCGTCTCAACGAAAAACCGCGAATGTGCACATAATACTTCTTCTTCACTAGATAACTTAATTGTTTTGTTATTGACAAGTTGAAATATTAAGTTTTATAGTTTTGCAAACGTCATTGATTATGTATAAATTGAATTTTATAGTCTGCAACGTACTTACATAACTTACGTTATATAACTTACAAAATGACTACATATGTCTTGAAAATCCATAAAATTTAAAAAAATATAGTTGTGAATTTTTGTGCTCCAGTCGCAAATATTGCTCCCGGAGGCAGCTTTCAAACTGTCTGATAGAGCACCATCGTTCATATTAATTTTAGCCCTAGCGAAACCACTATCGCCCCTAACTGGGATTCACTTGTTAATTTTACATAGGCATATAAATCAATCAATTTATAATATCAGTTCGTTTAAACTTCCACCCAGTCTATTCTTTCTTCTTCTTAGTCGAATACTTCATTGCTGAAGGTCGGGTCCTTGAAAGCCCTTCGTGGCTCTTTGTACCCTCAGCTTCCATTTGCTTCGGTTTTCGGCTTCTCTCAAGGCGTTGGTAACAGAGAGTCCAGTGAGATTTGTTGGAGAGTTTATCTACCTCGGATCTCTACTTACTGACCAGGGAGGAAGCGAACGGGAGATCAAGAGAAGGACTCAAATGGCCAAAGCTGCGATGAGCAAGCTTACACGTATTTGGCAGGACAGAAAAGTCTCCAATGCTACCAAGATGAGACTAGTCCGGACGTTGGTTTTCTCGATTTTCCTCTATGGTGCAGAGTCGGGGACGATTCGAACAACAGAGCGGAAAAAAATAGAAGCGTTCGAAATGTGGGGTTGGCGAAGAATGCTCCGCATACCGTGGACCGCCAAGAGAACAAACAGATCTGTCCTCGAGCAACTTCGTATAGAAAGGAGACTGTCGACGATTTGCTACCAGAAGGATCTTGGTTACCCAGTCTATATTTAACTTAATTTTTTTTTTCATAAATATAAGAATAAATATAAATAAATAAAATAAATAAGAAGGGTAGGTAATTTCGATTTTAATTGATTCAGTTACATCCTATTCCTAGTCATAAAGGCAATATTTCCTGACCTATGCAAACAAACATAACAGTAGAAAAATAAGCACAAGCCTCTGTTTAATTAAGAATGTACCTAAATTATTAACAGATCTTTAATTTGACCAAAAATACATTTCATTTTAAATATAAATTATCGTTAAAGATACTAAACGATATATTAATGTCATTACAATTTAAGTTAGCTTCGAGAAGTAATTCAAAAGTCAACCGTCACAAAAATGTTTAGTACATACGTTCGCATCTAAATGCGAGCTTTGAATCACATTATTATTACTCATGCTGACGAGAGATGCACGTGCGCCACTACCCCTTGCGATCCACTGCGATCTTATAATAACACAAAAAGAAATGACTCTGTTTGTTTACTAGTTTCATTAACAATGCCATTTTTCAAATCGGTACCTACATTCGATTACGTAATATGTTCAGCATAAACAGATAGGTTGTTGATATTTTTCAACCCACTGAGTTTCGCGCGAAGCACTTATCTTGCTAGGGCTAGTGTTAGCAAATTATCTTAAGTTGAGTCCGTGAGCTTACCTACCCGTCCGGCGTAGCTGAAATAGCCCCTTAGGTTAAGGGCTAGGCCAACGGATAGGTAGGAAAAAAAAGGTTGATATTTTGTTTGTCCGCACAGACCAGGTTAAGACGATTAGGTATTTCTTCTACTTTTTGAGCGAGGAAAAGGAACGTTGTCGGATCGTACAATTGAGCTTGGCTTGGCTTCTTGACTTGGTAGTCAAACCTGGATGCCAGTCGAAGAGAAAACAATCAATTAATGTGTCTAGCCACGAAAAAGTATAGGATCAAGGTTTTTGTTTTTGACGGCACCCAATTTGCTCAGTTTCTAAACTCAGTTGCATGACAAGGTACACCGTTGTGAGAAGAGTTACCAAATCACGTGGTCTTGCCATTGTCAGTAGCTTTTTGTTTTGTTCACTGGAATATATTTTGAAACGGGGCTAACAGAAGAAGACTGTTTGCAAAATGTTTTATTATTTTTGATTGAATTGAAAAACACGCCAACGAAAGTTCGAGAATATGGATTGAGTTATTTACAAATCTGTTTAATTTCTAATGAAAAAAGTCGTTTGTTTTACTATGCGCTACGAAACTTTGTTTAACAGATTGACAGATTTAAAAATATATACCAAAAACAAAGAATCAGTAGAGTTCAATTTCTTCCAGAATCTTCTAAAGCAAGAGTTTGCGTAGGTGATACATTCGTGAAGGCCCAGTCCCAGTATATGCCAGTACGTCAACTACATAAGCTTGTAGAATAACTATTCTTAAATGCGATGTGTCAATGTTCCAAACGTGGCAACATTATTTTTGTAAGTAATGTTTGGTCGTGGAATATTTTTTAACCACAAAAACAGGAAAAAAGGCCATTCGTATTGATCTCGATAAATTTGGTAGTTCAGATACTATAGTGAAATACATTGCATTTTTTTTTCAGATTAAAGAGTTGATTGTGCTCTCTGGCGTTACGCGGTTCGGGTCATTCATCATGACAAAAACTATACTTATTTTTTAATCCATGTCAAAAAACTACACAATTTTTAGACTAAATATCACCTAAAATCGGTTTAGCCATTTTTGCGTGATTAAGAGACATTTAAACATATGAACTGTCACATTTGCATGTGATTATTCCTAAAATTATACCTTTAAAATGATTCATAATACAGGTTTGCATTTTTAATCTTATATAAGTATGTATTAAAATATGCTAATATCTGTTTTGCACATTTCTATATCCATAAATAAGAATTATTTAATAGAATTAAAATCCTTAGCAGTATTCTGATGTATTATTGTAGCAAAACAAAGCACGCGAGTATTTATAATAATTAGGTTACAATTGGTGTTGCATATGGATGAAATATACATTTTGTCTCATGGAAAAAAATTTAATTATGACAACAGGCCCAACGATAAAGTTATTTATAGTAAGTATACCGTTTCGCACACTTGCGAGTTAAATATTTTTAGCACATTATACCTCTGTTACGAAATTTTAATTCGATCACTTCATACTCTTCCAAAATTAAATTATGATGCTGGGAATGCGCTCCTGTCTCTCTGAATCTAAATAAAGTAATGTAATATAACTTTAACGTGATTATAACATTTCAAGGCTTTTACAAACAAGTCTAAAAACAAAATTAATCGTTGATGACACAACGTCGATCTCCTATAGATAGATACCTTTATTTATCAAAAAAAACATAAAGTAACATTATAATTACCTACATCAAGTTATATTCTTAAAACTTTATAAGTTTATAGTACTAGACATATTAAACTTACCTTATATTAGCACAAAATAATTCAATAAACAATCACAGCACTCTGGAATCGAGAAATTATTTAAATTTTAAACGTAATGTTATGTTCGTAGTAAACACGAGTAGCGGAACAGTGCGTGTTGTGTTTCGTTCGTTCGGATGCGCTGCCGGGCGCCCGGGCAGTCCGCGATGCGCTCGGACGCGGCGGGACGCGGGACGAGGCGCGGTGCGGCGCGTGTAGGAACGAGACAAAACATCATCGATAAATCACAACACTAGCCCACTGAGTTTCTCGCCGAATCTTCTCAGCAGGTCGCGTTTCAGATCCGGTGGTAGATTCTGCGAAGCACGGCTCTTGCTAGGGTTCGTGTTAGCAACGTCGTCAGGTTTGAGCCCCGTGAGGTTTGTCCTATAAGCTCGGCGAATCTAGAATAACCCCTCGAGGTTACTAGAAAAGGTAGGGAAAAAACACAACACTAATGCAAGCGTGGTGTTTGCTCACGCAGTCCGCACCGACTTGAAACCCCTTCAAGTC
Source organism: Bombyx mandarina (assembly GCF_003987935.1). The sequence goes on along the minus strand of NW_021011486.1, from coordinate 2,127,248 downwards.
GTTCAATCCCGTTTTCGCAGAATAGCCGTCGGAACACCATGGTTCCTAAGAAACGTGGATCTCCATGATGACCTAGAGCTTGACTCGGTCAGTAAGTATCTACAGTCGGCATCATTGCGCCACTTTGAGAAGGCAGCATTACATGAAAACCCTCTTGTCGTGGCCGCCGGTAATTACATACCCGATCCTGTGAACCGAATGGTAAACAGTCGTCGTCGCCCTAAACACGTCATTACGGATCCTCCTGATCCATTAACGGTACTTTTAGGTACCTCAAGCACCGGTCACCGTCCTCGCCGAACCCGTCGCCGTCCTCGCCGAACCTGTCGCTTGCGACGAAGGGCTCGACGAGTAAATTAACCCATAGACACAGCCCACTGAGTTTGTCGCCGGATCTTCTCAGTGGGTCGCGTTTCCGATCCGATGGTAGATTCTCCGAAGCACTGCTCTTGCTAAGGCCAGTGTTAGAAACACTTCCAGTTTGAGCCCCGTGAGCTCACCTACACGTCAAGAAGATGCTGAAATAGCCTCTCAACGTTACCATCATAAGAAGTCAAAAAAAAAAACACTAATTACCGACAATCCTCCTATAATACGGTATTTTACAACACGATTCCACTTTAATATGAAAAGAAAACAAATCCCCAAAACCCATCTTTTAACACGTTAGTTCTACAACACGATAACGAGATGTTTGTTTAAGATTATTTAGAAAATTTATTGTGCAATATGAACACAAAATATATTGAAATAACCGAAATTTTACTGCTTACTTTTTATGTATATATTATGTGAAAAAATACAGACAGGCATAGTTGAGATGTTTCATATAACACGGTTTCGCACAACACGGGACTTTGCAGGAGCGTACGTACCGTGCTATAGGACGGTTTCCTGTACACAAACTAGTACACGCGAATCATAGTTGACGAAACAATTTTACTGAAAATATTGAGTAAACAATCTTCAGAAAAATTTTACGAGAGGGTTTTATGACAGTTTATAATAAAGACACACGTATGCAGTAGAAATATTAACGTCTTTGGGAAAAAAAGGTGAAATCATGTCGGACGACAAACAACACAGCTAAATAATTAGAGCATTATAAGTAAAAATTGCCGAATATAAAACAAAAGTTTTAAATTTTAGATTTCCAGAATATTATTTGAGTGAAGACATGGAAATGTCAGTCATTATCAGAAATTTTCAATGAATCAATTTGATGAGCTTGGCCACAAAACGTTAAATTTTCAGGTCTTCTACGTACTTCTGGACAAGGTAGGTACATAAATTAAAATAATTGAAAGAGGTGCGGCAGGGCGATTGTCGCAATTATAAAAAAAAATTACTAATAAATGAATCGATAAATTTATCGATGTTCATTGCAAGTATTCAACCAAGCACTACTGCCACTGAAAATCTCATTCTACCGCTATGAAACGTTCAGTAATCCACAAACCTCCCACTTCTTTTGTCCTTTAAGATATTATTTTTACGACTAGATTATCATCTCGTATTTTACTTACAGGTTTCCTGCAACGCTTAGTACGCACTGCTGCAATCCTATTATTATTATTTCAAATGTACATAGCTTAATATTCAAATATACATTTAGTAAAACTTCTTAAACTTTTTCTGATTATTTTAACAAACAAATAAAGAATCTAACGTATGTGTACTATTGTCTATGGCATTATACTAGTGACGGAAAAGTCTACATTAAATTTATAAAAAAAAAAAAAAAATGTGTTGTTTTTTTGTGTAGAAATCACGACTAGGGTTTACGTAAAAAATAAAGTCAGTATTTTCATTGAAATTTCCAATTGCCCCTAAAGTATGATAACACCTAAGAATTAAACCATAAATCTGCCTGACCAACATTCGGACGTTGTAACGGGCGCCCTTGGATAGTTAGAGAAGCGGCACATTTTAACGATTTTTTTTAAATCTATAAATACACTGACATACAGTCATGGCCCATTTAAAACCGGCATCAATCTTTCGCAGCAAACATATTTCGGATTCATAAGTATTCTTGATGATCAAACAGTCGTTAAAAACTTAACGTAATCATAGGCGAATATAATTATTTACCTACAACTTTAAATCAATGATTTTCAAAGGAGAATTACTAATCTTCCTCTATTTGCATGAGACAAAAACAAAGAACGGAAATAACTCGCATACTACGAGCAAAATGTTTTTATTGGGCCTTTTACCTGACCAGTGATTCAGAAGTTGCTCAAACTACTTAAGATGAAGTGTCAGAATAATTGGTGTTTTTAATAAACCATAAATATACAGAGTACAATAAAAATAAGTATTTATATTAGAATATCTATTTGATAGAATTAATTGTAAAACAAAAATGTTATTGGACTCTTGGTTTGTTATTTTAAACAAGCATACATCCCACTTGATAGTGGTTATCATCGCTCATGGGCATCAACAATGACAGAAATATAGCCAGTCTGCTGCCTGCTGCTTCGTAAACCTAATTCGAAGAAGGACGTCTTACAGAACTCAGCAAACACGGTGGAGAGAAATTAATTCGATAGCCGGACGACAACGTGGCAAGGAAGTTCTTTGGAAACACACTGTGAATGTACGCATTAGTTTTAGGTAGTATGAATGAACTCTACTCTGGTGGCGAGCGGTAATGGTAAAAACGAGATGATGGGATCATCTCACACAATTCCTCAGACTCCCGATCGAACAGTCGTCGTGGCCTAAAGGATAAGACGTCCGGTGCAATAGTATCGATGCACCGGTGTTCGAATCCCGCAGGCGGGTAATAATTTTTCTAATGAACTACGTACTTAACAAATGTACACGATTGACTTCCACGGTGAAAGAATAACATCGAAGTAATAAACATCAAACCCGCCAAATTATAACTTACGTAATTAGGTGGTAGGACCTTTTTTTTATTGCTTAGATGGGTGGACGAGCTCACAGCCCACCTGGTGTTAAGTAGTTACTGGAGCCCATACACATCCACAACGTAAATGCGCCACCCACCTTGAGATATAAGTTCTAAGGTCTCAAGTATAGTTACAACGGCTGCCCCGCCCTTCAAACCGAAACTCATTACTGCTTTACGGCAGAAATAGGCAGGGTGGTGGTACCCACCCGCGCGGACTCACAAGTGGTCCTACCACCAGTAATTACGCAAATTATAATTTTGCGGGTTTCATTTTTTATTACACGATGTTGTTCCTTCACCGTGGAAGTCAATAGGCGGGGTAGTGGTACCTACCCGGTGAGTTCGCGCATGCAGATACCACCACTCTGTCTATTTATGCAGTGAAGCAGTTATGAGTTTCGGATTAAAGAGTGGGGCAGCCGTTGTAACTATACTGAGACCTTAGAACTTACCTATATATTAAGATGGGTGGCGGCATTTACGTTGTAGATGTCTATGGGTTCCAGTAACCATTTAACACCAGGTGGGCTGTGAGCTGTCCACCCATCTAAGCAATAAAAAAAAGAACACACTGTACAGGATACAGAGAAAAAACTTTCCGTAGATCCAGAGCTTACAAACGATCCGTGAGAACCGGACTATCAACGATCCTTTTTTTTAGGATTTACAGATTACTGGTCGCCCAGAGGCCTTTCCAGTTTCACCAGGACAGGTGGGCGAGCAAAGGCTCAGCCAGGAGGGGTGGGATTTGCTAACAGCTACCCGAGCGCCTCCGAAGAAGACCTTACAAATCAAGAGCAGCTGCTTCGCGAATGAATCTACTACCGGATCGGAATCGCGACCCGCTGAGAAGATCCGGCGAGAAACTCAGCGAGCTGATTCATGGATTAGGTTGCACGGCGAACTCTTTGTCGAGTTCGATGAGTACGGTTACCGGGGTCCCTAAGCCTGCTCCTAGTGTTAGAGCTGAAGGCGTCTAATGCAAAGGTTATTGGATCTGATGGATCCGTAAGGACGTGATCAACGATCCGAACGGCTCTCTTCTGTATGAAGTCAAATGGCAGTAGTGGCATCTGGGAGCCCCTGTCCATAGGTGGGAGCAGTACTCCACACGATGGCGAATCTGCGCTTTGTAAATCCCAAGTGTCAGTCCAGGCACAAACCACTTCACCCTATTGAAAACTACCAACATTTTAATAGCTAACTAAGCTTTATCTTCCAAATGTCTGTCGATAGTGAACACCGCTCGAAATATCGACCCAAAGAATCCCAATATTTCCGGAAATTTGCAAAGATGTTTCAATAGATTGAACTGAACTAAATTCAATTCACCCCATTCGGAGACCCGCCCCAGAGAGTACCGAAGTCAGCACCGTTCTTCACATATGTTGTTTAAGCATGGTGTTTTATTTAGGCACAGCTATAATAAAATTCGTTTTGTTCTTTATTTCGTTAAGCACACGGATCCACAGCTGGCCTGATATTAAATATTTCCAAAGTCAAAAGAAAATACATAATATGTAATGGCTAAAAAAAGGGGGCACCTGCTAAAGGATCGCCCACGCCGTGCTATAATAATTAATCAATAAAATAGTTACCTAATTCTGATAAATATAGGTACAATTTGAACTGTGAATACCAAAGTTTAACACTATAAGAAAATAGAAATATAGACGTGAATAGTTTGTTAGTAAAGTGGAAAACATAAACAGGATCGGCCTCATACCTAAAAATATACCGGCTTCTATTTATTCACAAATAAATCCACACCAAGCTTCGGACACGTTCTCGTAAATATTTAACATTTCGCGTAAAATCGGCGAAAACGTACAATGGGAAAATTATTTCACATCCCTTCATCGGCATTTGTGTTATTTGTAAAAATATCCCTATGAGAAATTATTGCTTTAAAAATATAATGTGGTCAAGGCATTCACGTCTCAAGGTAGCGGTTGCGTGCACGTTGTGCTACCACTGAATCAATAGATGTAAAAAGGAAATAATTATAACTGTGTCCAATTCACGCGTGGCAAAAGTGAAACCTTCAAAAATTTTGGCTTCATGATAATGAGACACTTAGATTATATACCACTGTAAAAATGATCTAAGAATGAGACTAATGTAAAATTTCAGGAAGAGGATAATTGTAGGTTTTTGTAATAGTGATATAAAGTTTGATCATTATTTTATTTACGAATTACGAATATTAGCTACGAAACAAAGCACTACGAATATAAGAAACACTGTATAATAGTTTCTATCTCATTTTCTCCCTCGTTAAATCTTATGAATTATTGAGTCTGTCTCTTTTTACTGTCGCTTTTTCGTTTCATTGACTTTCGAATCACAACGATGCTAAAGAAGTTTTCACTTCAAAAAGACGCACTCAAAGACAAGACGAGATTAAACTGTTAATGTAACGTTACGGGAAAACAACTTTAATTTATTTATTAATTTTTTGCTTAGATAGGTGGACGAGCTCACAGCCCACCTGGTGTTAAGTGGTTACTGGAGCCCATAGACACCTACAACGTAGACGTGCCACCTACCTTGAGATACAAGTTCTAAGGTCTCAGTATAGTTACAACGGCTGCCCCACCCTTCAAACCGAAACGTATTACTGCTTTACGGCAGAAATAGGCAGGGTGGTGGTACCCACCCGCGCGGACTCACAAGAGCTCCTACCACCAGTAATTACGCAAATTATAATTTTGCGGGTTTCATTTTTATTACACGATGTTATTCCTTCACCGTGAAAGTCAATCGCGAACAATTGTTAAGTACGTATTTCATTACAAAAATTGGTACCCGCCTGAGATTCGAACACCGGTGCATCACTCAACACGAATGCAACGGACGTCTTATCCGTTAGGCCACGATGACTTCATAAACAATTTAATAAACTGTTTATTTAACAATTCGTGAACCGGCAATGGATGACGTCATACCGTAAACTATACGCGTCAGCTGATTTGAAATTGCTATACATTACGTGCAAATTAAAAGACTAACTTATTAAAATTGTCACAATTTATTATTATCAATGTTATCGTGTCAGGAATCAATTCTATCACCTGTATTAGATTTCGGGACAATTTCATTGCCTACATACCTATTTCAAATAGATATTTTATGTCAAAACTAGCGACCCGCCCTCGCTTCGCTTCGGAAACATTAAATTTTATTATTGATAGGCGAGTCCCGCCATGTTGCGCGCGGTACGACAATAACTGCGGGTGACGCCGCGGGGCGAAGCTAGTCTAAAAAAGCCTAAATACTCCTTATATCATCATCTACCTATTAGTGAAAGTCTCATCAAAATCGGTCCAGCCGTTCCAGAGATTAGCCGGAACAAACAGACAGACGGACCGACAAAAATTGTAAAAATGCTATTTTGGTGTATGTACCGTATATATATTCATATGCATGTAGTAAAAAGCGGATATTTCAATATTACAAACAGACACTCTAATATTATTTATATGTATAAATGATATCCTAGAAACGCTGAATTAGGAAAATCTCATTCTACCTTGCAGCCAATTGTGTGACTTAAAACTAAATCAATTGAAACCTTACAATCTAGTTTACTACCGTAAAAAATTACCGCCATTTGGTTAAAATTAGAGGGCCAGTGTGCGCACGTACCTACGTCATTTACGAAAATAAAGACGAGTAAAGTTGCGGTTTTAAATTATGCGAACACAGAAAAATTTGTCACTAAACAACCGCGCAGTGGCCTCCGAAACTATTCTAAAATTACATAGCGTAATGTGCGTTTTTGTAGCTGAAAAACGTTCGTGTGTACTTGGCCGATTGGAATGGTGCCGATCTTCGAGTGAGTCGCGAGGTATTTATAGTGAAATGACCAACCGAAGAGTGCGGTCCAAGCAAACAGCGACTTCACAATCTCAAGGTGCTTCGAGTGAAACGGAATCAGTTTACGGAGAATTCTGAGAGTTCGCTCGGCATGTAACCAAGTTGCAGTTAACGAAATTATTAGATAACCTATAAGCAGTTTCAAGTATCAGAAAATTCCGTTCATGATACAAAATACGTAATCGTATTTTTAATTCAGTCACAAGCGAAACGTTACCAGCGCTTGTGGTCAACTACTACAGCAGCTTTTGCTTTTTTTTATCCTACTTATACTGATAGCCTTGAGATACTATTTCAACTTCTCCTTAACTGTAGTTGAGCTCACGGGGCTCAAACCGGAGTGTTGCTAACACTGGCCCTAGAATGAGCAGTGGTTCGCAGAATCTACTACCGGACCGGAAACGCGACCCACTGAGAAGATCCGGCGAGAAAGTCAGTGGGCTGTGTCTATCGGTTAATTTAGTCGTCGAGCCCTTTGTCGCAAGACGGGTTCGGCGAGGACGGTACCGGTGCTTGAAGTACCTAAATGCACCGTTAATGGATCGGGAGGATCCGTAATGACGTGTTTAGGGCCTACAGCATCGACATACTCACGCTTCCGTTTCTGTCTTGACACCTATTTAGCACAATAAAATTCCCAACTTCACACTAATACTGTAACAGTGAATAATGACTTATTATTAGTTGCGTTAAATTCAACTCTGGCGTTTTGAAGTACGCTTAACAAAATACTTCCAGATTTTATATACACTGTTTTCACTATTTCGGCATCGGATTCTAGTAGGTGAGGCCAAATCGGTCTGAAATGTTAGAAGTCCTTTGTACGGCCAAGCGATACTTGCGCTTAGTCTAATAAATTGAACATTCAGTTTTGCGTAGAGAATTTTCCACATACCTATCCCGCTATCCGTTACATATCCCGCAATATTTAACACAGTTTCTCGCCGGATCTTCTCAGTGGGTCGCGATTCCGATCTGGTGGTAGATTAAACGAAGCATTGCCCTTGCTAGGAGATATGTTAGCAAGTTCTCTCAGGCTGAGCCCCGTGAGCTCACCCTCCCTTCAAAGTGAAGCCAGAATAAACCCTCAAGGCTGCTACAAAGCGGGATTTTTTATAATAGGCCAGACAGTAGTGTGTGAGACCTCTACTCAATTACATATCGTCGCTGTCAAACCAAAATCTGCTATATGCAAAAATTATATTTTGAATTAGCGAGTAAAAACATTTTCGTATAAAATTTTATATGAAGGTGAATTTTTAAGAACTATATCAAATCAAAGCTATAAATATTAGCTATAAAACACATAACAGTTTTTTTTTATACGGTAGATAGGTCTGTGAATATACGAAAAGGTAAAAAAGAAAAAATCTCAAAAAGTACATATTTCGGTTTGACAACGACGATATACTTCTGATTTCTATCGTCAATAACAGCTTACCCGCTTGTCAGATGATATAAAATGGGTTTGTCGAATGAAATTAGTTGGACGGTTGTACACTAGGAGCGCTCACAATTGGAACTACCTTTAAATTTCAAGATATAATTCGGCGAATTTATGTAATCAAAGATTTTAAAATACGTAGCATTAAAACAACTGCTCGATAATCTGCAAAGAAACTGACGTAACTAGGAGGAATACTAAATCTTTGCTCAAGACAATACCGAAAGTAAGCCACAAACTTTACATAAAAATTCATCTCTGAAATGTGTTAATGAAGTAACCGAAATGACACCGGTTACATGCAAAGCTCGAGAAAATTTGCGGTTCCCGGCTTAGAATTGAACCTACCCATACCTTCTCGAGGGTGTCTGTCACAAAAGGCGACTAAGGGATCTAAGTGACTTCTTCTGGCGATCTTAAGCCAACGATAGCCAAAGACGGTTGTCGCCAGACTGGCTGACTGGGCGTAAAACTCATGCGAAATCCCTATGCAGCATGATAAGAGAGCGTAGTGCGCAGACATGTGGGGATCAGAGCAAGAATGAGACATAGAAACTTCAAATTTACATGACGTAACCGAGAAGACAAGCTCATGGGTCTGCTGATGTTTAATTATTACTAGATCTTTCATCTCAGCTACGTACAAATTACTACCTGACACCCTTCAAACCGACAAAGCGGCTTAGAAAAACTTCGACAAATGGTTTATATCGGCCCATGAAGGACTTAACAATTTGTGGTAGGTTAGGTATTGATGGTAGGACNCTTCAAATTTACATGACGTAACCGAGAAGACAAGCTCATGGGTCTGCTGATGTTTAATTATTACTAGATCTTTCATCTCAGCTACGTACAAATTACTACCTGACACCCTTCAAACCGACAAAGCGGCTTAGAAAAACTTCGACAAATGGTTTATATCGGCCCATGAAGGACTTAACAATTTGTGGTAGGTTAGGTATTGGTGGTAGGACCTCTTGTGAGTCCGAGTCTGAACTTTAATGTGCCGTTGACGGCGACAAGGACTTCGAAGCTGGCGGTGTTCAGGGTCCCTAGATACTACACCAACCTCGGTAAAAACGCGCCTCTCAACAGACTAGTTGGGGAATCAAACAAATTACATAGCAAGCATGGACGTTTTTGCTGGCACTGTTGACAGTTTTAGACGAGAAGTCTACAACCTTCCTCAAGGAGCTTTTTCAATTAAGTAATAGCGTATTTGGTAGTAAATGTGTAACAATGTAAAGTTTTCATGTAATGTTATAGTTTTTTTTTTTCTCTCTAGTATTATACAATGAACCGCTTTTTTACCAATGCATGCAGTCGGTACCAGTAATTGTGTTAGCATTTAGTATGAGATCAATGTATATGTTACCTGTAATGTTCTGCGGTGATTTATAACATGTTGATACCCAATAAATAAAATAAAATAAAAATAAACACCAAATAAAACAAACATCAGAGGAATAACCTTTATATTCATTTCTGTTTCATAATTTCGTCCTTAACTATTGCTCGCTTAAATGGCTAAATAAAAACATTCGCTAATCCACAACGTACCACCTCAAAATCACGTTCATAATACAAAACAACGAAATGCTTCAAAAATGGCCGTTCCACAAGAGACACGCGCGAGGACTGCGTTGAACCAACACTGTTTAGCACAACAAAGACGAGGTCTTGGTCGTCCATTGTTGTGCTTACGTAATTACTGAAAGTTCCGGGGAAAAAACACACACACGCACACACATATGACGTAAGTACATTTCTGTGAAACCGTATATTTGTTGTTTAATTATTTATTTTTTTATTGCCTTTGTAGGCAGACGAGCATACGGCCCACCTGATGGTAAGTGGTCACCGTCGCTCATGGACGTCAACAATGCCAGTGGCAGAGCCAAGCCGCTGCCTACCAAATATAAACTCGCAAATATAACAAACAAATTGTTAATAAACAACGAATCCATAGCTGATGCGTTAGTCTAATATAAGAATGCTGAATCGAAAAGATGACTTTCACCTCACACACTACATCTGGCACCACCATAGGCATAATTTCGTCTTTTCGCATTAAAAGTGTACAATTTCCTAAAATATTCGAAATTGAGTTTATATGCGGAATCATTCGACATCACCAGTATTTTTCTCATAAATACTGTCAATAGAGCGTAGTTTTTTTAGTTTACCTATGTTTTGACTACTATTAACAAACTTAATACATAATTTTATCTTACTTTAATAGACAGATAATGTAACTGATAAAAAATAAATGTTGCAAAGATGATGACTATTAAAAATATCATATGTTAAACCTTCAAAACACTCTCCTGTAAAATAATTAGTAAGTTTTAGATTATACAGTTTTAATGCGAGAAGACGATTTATTTCCCCGACTACAAGTCGTCATTATTATCCAATCGTATTAATTATTTATACAGAATTCAATCTGTACGCAATTCATAAAAGGGTTAAGAACTTTTTATTTGTGCATTGTTAATGACAATGCGAAAGCAAAACAATCTTTGCCGATGTTTAAATGCTTAGAAAAATTACATTAATAGTATGTACCTAAATATGAATTAAGGTTGTTAATAAAGGCTTCTTTATCTTTATATGTATCTTTATCTAATGACAATCGAAGGTTTCTGGTACAACATCGTCACTGGGCGAGCAACATCGTCAATGGGCGAGCAAGTATTCTCAATAAATTAACGTCGTAAATGATTTTAACCATAGCGATCGCAGAATCTAGTTTCAATATTCTAAAATAATTAAAATCAATTTTTTTATTTCCATTTGCACGAATTTCATCCAATCGATCCATAGATTAACACAACAAATATATGGTTTCACGTTACATTCTAATGACCCAAAATTGAAGCTAAAAAAAAAAACTTCAGAGGTGTCAAGGAACACCCGGATGGAACGAAGTTCCTTTTGATTAATTAGTGAAGGAATTGTAATTTATTTTTTTAAGTTATAATAATAAATTACGGCATTATGAAGAAGAAAAAAACAATACTATGAAATAAATTACTATTGTTGAAACGCTATCTCGAGAAACTGTACTAATTACGCGGACCAATCGGATACGAGCAATGTCACGCGATAAGCGCCTACACGTTGGTTGGTCAGAATGACGGATCTAAAGTGTCGTGACAACTTTTCGTAAGAATTTTTTCCGTCTAGCCCCCTTTCACAACGCGCGATAAGAACTTCGTTCCAATATCATGGTAAAATAAAAAACTACCTTCACATTTCTATGAAGAATACAAACAAATTGTTTTAAACAAGAAACACGTCGCGGATCTACAAAAGCGCCAATAGTTTAATTTTTTTTATTATTATTTGTAAAAGGAAAAGTTCAATTAATCTGAACAACAAATTCATTAACTTTGGAATACTTCGTCATAACACCAATTATAATAATGTTTGGAAATGCCATTCGTACTTCACTAGCCGTGACAGACGCTAAACCTTTCTTCTTAACTTCTTTCACTTATTTATTAGTAGCTTGGTAATGTTAAATGGAAAAGGTAGCGGAATCGTCATGAACTTATTAAGATGAAGTTATTTGTTAAGGAAATTTATTAATATATTCCTTTTAATACTGTATAAACTATTGTATGTATGTATGCATGTGTTACAAATAACAAATAATATGCAGCTTCATTGCACCTACCACTATTTAGTCTGCACTACCTTTGGTTGACTGGTAGAGAATGCCTTAGGCATTAAGTCCGCCAACGTAAATTTTACATGAAGTGTAATAAATAAATAAATGAGAAAAAAACCGCAAAGTCAAGTTTACGTCTTGTATATTAGTATTTATAATACCTTCCAAAATTATAACAGTCAATGGCAAATGAATCTACGGTCTACAAGTTCCGTAGCGGCAGAACTGTGAAGCACCACAGTACCAATCCAGACGGCAGGTACAAATCTTTCTAAATAAATACATATCGTACTTTTAGAATTGCAGTTTCTTAGCTAAAAATTTTAAGAAAATCAATTTTACACTGGGAACGTCTTATAAACATGTAGGTATTCTATCAGTTTATAAAATTAACCAGTCTCTTTTAGTCCATAGAGGATATAAGTACTCTTTCCGACTATTTTAAATAGAGCGCTTAAAGTATTAAAATCGAAAAAATAATAATTGTAAATAGACATGCTTTAACGAAAACCGACTTCAAATAGAAAAAAAAGATATTCCAAAACAAATTAATATACACTAAAAACAATAATCATCGAAATCGGTTAGCGTGATATTTGAGTTATTCATCTATTTGTCGCGCACGTACTTAATACAAATTTAAGACTTATATGGTTTTCTCATGGATACCATTATCAGAACTGGACCAGACGGGAAGCGTCAGCTTTCTAATAAAAAAAGAATCATCAAAATCTATTCACCCAGTAAAAAGTTATGAGGTAACAAACATAAAAAAAACATACAGTCGAATTGAGAACCTCCTCCTTTTTTGAAGTTGGTTAAAAAATTACAATTCTTCGATAACGTTTTGGCGCTTACCAAAAAACAAATATTTTCAATTAATTCATTTCAATTCTAAAGGTCCGATATATAGTACGCATTCAGGAGCGTATTGTACGGTGAAACAATAATAAATTTGGGTAATTATTGGAATTCATATAATAAACCGGTTTTACTACCCCTGAGATATACCGTCAATGTATTCTCACGTTCCAATGTGGATTTCACATTGTCCATAGACGCCGGCAACCAACCGGAATCAGATGGACAGAAAGCTCATATCTCTTTAATTTTGGCCCCGAGCCTAAAGATCCTGAATCAAGAATTTTTTGAATTGGCAACAACCGATGTTGTAACATTTCTAGCACATGACGTCGTGTTCGCTTGTATGAGATTAGTTCTATTTAATAATAAGATGTCATTAACCTTTATCGAAGAACAAAAATACGTAACTTTTTCTACATTTCGTTATGTTTCAGTTTGAGGGGTACCAGTTTTCAAGCAAAATCACGCCTTAATGCGAGCACTCAAGAACGTTAATTGAAGAGCGAACACAAAAACCGGCTGCGGAAGTACGAATCGCATTTCGTTTAATTAAATGACCGTTTATAATAAAAGTTTCAACTCTGAAAACGTTTTCAAAACTGTTATCTTACTTAGAATCTGTCAAATATTTATCTCATTTCAAAACATCAACATTTAAAGAGGAAAAACTTACCACTTATCTTCATTATATCGTATAAAAAACCCTTTTGTATCACTTTGATCACTTTGCGAGAGGTATTTTGATGAACTTTTTTTTTTTGTTTTATGAAAAACTTTTCTTATAAGAAAAACTCTAAACGAATGTTTCTAAGTTTTTTTTTTGTTCTAAGATGAGAACGACTCATAATTTTTTTTCATTATTTATCTGAATATTATATATATACATATTTGAAATATATAATATAAATTCGCAAACACATTTGACCGATAAAAATCGATATTCGAAAATGGTAACCAAAAATTAAAACGTAATTACCAATCGAATAAATTAATTGTAAATAACAGAAACAAAATAAGTTCTTGTGATGTTGCAGTTTCGATTTAAATAATAATATTGTGAATTTGAGTGAAATAAAATAAAAAAATATGACTAATTTTAGAGACTAAATTACATTTTGTCGTAGACAAAGCTCGCTTGTTTTGCTTTTGATACAACTAAGAACACAGTTAAATGGTTTTTCAGTGTTGCAATATAAAACGTTGGTGTTGCCAACAAAATTTATATTTTACCTATAAAAAAAACAGACTTAAAAAAAATAAGGATCAAAAGATTGACAACACTTTCTGACAGATACGTCTTACAATGTGCGGCTGGATGAATCCATAGAGCACTATCCAGCTTAACCTTGACTAGTATTATTGCATAATACACGAACCGAAAGATATTCTTTTATATGAAACATTGACTTTAATACACTCAACTGTGTTAATGTTGTCAAAAACTAGACTAAAACTAAACATAGAAAACACAATGTTTATAAACATCAACCGTCCAAAAAAAATAGGATCATAGACCAAATCACACAGTCACGTAAATTACGTATTACAATAATTAAAGCAAAGATATCTTATACAAAAGAAAGAGAAAAAAAACGACAAGAAAAGAATCTCATATTACAATATTCTATTGATTCAGTATTACACTCTCATTTGTTCAGTATGATGTGTCCTATAGTGGATTGTATGGACTGAACGTAATCTATCGAATCTTAGTGCCCCAAACAAGCATAAAATACATAAAATAACTTTCATTTTATTGCCTAATTTGGGGATAAGTAGGTAGTGTACCTTCACAACATGAATTCCGCCAACCCCTATTTCCTTTGCAAACACTTTTCATATTCATTAAAAAAAAGGCCTGTCTAATTAAAAAAAAAGGTTTTATCGGAACCAAGTTTTATTTATTGCTAGTATGGGTGGACGAGCTCATGGCCTTTCTGGTGGTGAGTGGTTATCGGAGCCCATAAAAACGGTTACGGAAAATATTGCTCAGAAAACGAACAGCAAAATGATGTGACCGAGTCTTGTCACAGAGAACTATAAGTGTGCTGGTGGACTTTTTTTTTCCTACCCAATCATTGGTAGCCTCGAAAGACTATTTCAATTACTCACGATTCGGTAGGAGAAGCTCACGGTTCTCAGCCTGGGAGTACTTGCTTAAACTGGCCCCAGCAAGAGCAGTAGCTCGCTGAATCTAACACCGGATCGAAATCGCGATCCACTGAGAAGATCCGACGAGAAACTCAACGTGGCCGAATATCGTGACTAACTAAACAATTAACCACGGCCGTGACAAGAAATTGATAACTGCCAAACTCGGACCTCCGAAATCTTCAAGTCCCTTAATAAAGGGGCTCTACCTGGAACTCAAAAATATGGCAAACGGTCAAGAAGACCGGAGAACCTGTGGTCTATGACTGTACTGACACCAGATATCATTAAAAATATTCACACACACATCCTTCACATCTCTTTTTTTATATTGCCTAGATGGGTGGACGAGCTCACGGCCCACCTGTTGTTAAGTGATTACCGGAGCCCATAGACATCTACAACGTAAATGCCGCCTTGAGATATGAGTTCTAAGGTCTCAGTATAGTTACAATATATCTCAAGTTGCATTAACAAATAGCTATTAAGAGATTAATTTGATTGATTTTTTTAACACCAACGAACAAAGAGACGAATGTACGACAAACGATTTTAATACAAAAATATCATTGCATAAATGGATCAAATAATTTTTATGATGACGTTGTTTGCTTCGATATATCCGTCTCTTTCTTCTGTATGTCTCTTTCTAAACGATAATTATTAATTTATTTATTATTAATTAATATTTATTATTGATTCAATATATATATATCAATATATATCAATGAAATATTAATTATTAATTAATCTGACAATATTGTGTTGTTCCGTTTGACCGAACATGAAAGTGTAATAGCTGCATCATAACATTTCACATATCCTACAGCGGGATTCGTACACAAAAATATGTCATTTTATTCTTAAACTATTTAACGCCTAAATGTATTAATTGAAAAGCATGAGAGTTCGTTTTTCTCCAATGAGAAAAACGAAACGCATTCCTTTTCAATTTTCTTAGCACACACAATAATTTATAGCCATTCTTCGCTTACGCGCCAACTATACATAACTAACACGTTTTGTTAGCACATCACAGATCATAGAAAGAAAAACAATTTAGCGAAATTGCATGAACTTTTAGTACCCATTATTGTGGATTTCTCTGTAAAACCATGACTATTACAAAGTAAATTATAAATATGAAAGTATTCATTGCAATTTACTATAAATCCAATTAAAAAAATATGAATGTGAATTGAATATCGATAAACAAAATCGATTAGATTCATGCAACTCCACTAACTAGGCACATCGCGCTAACAAAAATACAGCCTTGCCTCAGCGCGCGTATCGATAACACACTCCAAAATCGACACATTACATCACTAAACATAAATTATACGTCCTAAATTAGCTTATACCATACGAAAAGCTAATTCTTATTTGGCTTCTTTCAAGTTGAACCATAATTATGTCTTGTCATATTTAATTGTTGTAAAAGTATTCTAATATTAAAAATGCAATATTTTGGTTTCCTTAATAAATTCTTCTTGAAGTTTAAAAATATGAATAATATTTGAATAAATATCTACAACATATGTTTGTAATATTTGAGCATAGATACTGTAGTATACAATAATCATTAGTTTTCTAGTGTGAACTATGTATGAATCATTGAGGTATTTACAAAGCATCACGGTTCCAGTTTTCAAATGTAAAAAAATATTAACCTTATTCCTTTTTTCTATGTTTATCTTTCTTTGTTGCTTCATTAATATATTCATTCTCAAATCCAGTATACACTATTTTATGATATAAAATTATATTTGCTTGTGAAAAATATATGATCTCTGATCACCTATATTATTATTAAAGTTGCACCCCAATAATATATTGTTTGTTCAATTTAGTTACGGGCAATTTCATTATTAACTCACTTTT
The DNA here is from genome assembly GCF_003987935.1 of Bombyx mandarina. The sequence continues at coordinate 2,110,424 of NW_021011486.1, read as the reverse complement.
TTTCAGTAATGTGTAACAATTAATGTATGCAATATTATTACTCCTTTTTTTTATTGCTTAGATGGGTGGACGAGCTCACAGCCCACCTGGTGTTAAGTGGTTACTGGAGCCCACGGACATGTACAATGTAAATGCGCCACCCACCAAAAGCCCCATTGAGCCCAAATTCACGAATTACTTTATTTTTTGGTCATCAATACTTGTATTCTCTGATTTCTATGTTATTTATCAATACAGCCAAAATGTTTACTTAGTATAAATAAATACAAGACATAAATATAAGTTCACCTTTTTTACATAAACGCGAGCGATAAATCCCTACTTTACTGTGCAAAGTTTGTTTCATAACATTTAATACATTCTAGAGCCTTCTTACATTATATGCATAATAATTACACCGTTTTGTATTCGATAACAATATAACTCTTTCCTTTAATATAAGCTGTGCCCTTTATTTTTATTTTGAACTTTAGTGTCATAGTAATAACGAAAGTATTGGAAAAAAATATATATTTATATATTTTTAAATTGTCAGCTTTTAATGTATATAATCTTTATACTTTCAACCATTTCATGATCCAACAGATACTTCGAAAATTTCCAAATAATAATTTTACAAATAAATTTTGAAGGAAGACAAACAATTAAAATAATCGAATTTTGGAAGACAGAGCCGAAAACGAATTATAAAAAAATACAAAATAAATAAATCAACAACAATTAATATGGCAACTAACTTGTTATTATTGTATCAGAATGGTGTATTACTCACATTTATCTTTTCAACGTTCCTCTGCGTCTGTTTAATTGACATTTCTATTGCTATGCAACACGCTGTATGTATGCACTTGGTAATTTAAGAGATTTACTCAAACCGTAAAAACTTCACATTACGATGCATACAATTTCCGTTGTAACACACCTCAATAAAAAAAACAAAAACGCAACAAAATTAAACCAACACTAAACGGTTTTCAACGATCACAAAACTGTACATCTCACAACACCAACACTTTATATTCCATTACACGTGAACGCGACACAAAGTCGTCCGGAAACAAACTTGCACATTTGAGTCGCGCGACAGTTGCGCGACATTCGCTCGAAGGCCTCAAAAGAAGCCGATCAACTCCTACTCGATGGTCGACCGGGGACCGTCGATGGGCATCGTGTGCAGTACCTCGTCGAGGAGCTGAAGTGCTCTGTGGAAACATCATAATAAATAAACACTCATTGTCATCATTCATAAAAGATCTGTGTCTCTTTCACATACAGCAAGTGTTGTCCAATTTATTTCACATCATAATGACGTCATCATTTAATATATTTTCCTCTCTGTCTAACATGAAGTTTAAACCCTTTAATATACATTTTTGAGTAGACTTTAACTTTAAGATTAGATTTTATTTTAGATTTTTAATTCGACATATTGAATCAACGCGTACATGTACGGTTCAATAAAATGTCACTGGGTTGTATATAACAGATTGAAGGATTATTAGTAAGAGAATAGTTCGTTATTAAGAATTACCTATGTAAATGCACTTCAACCCAGCAAGGCGTCTCCTTGATCGAGGTTCGAGGGTAATCAGGGCCCCAACCCTTCACAAACGAGAGCCTCACGATACACAGACGTCGCAAATCGTCCACTCCTATACCGGCGGCCGCAGTTAGACCTGTCAAAAGATATCAATATATATAATGTCCATAATTAGCAAATTCAAATTGATGATTTTTTATTTCCTTGCCAAAATTTAGGTATGTAGTGAACAATGCCAGTATATTTTTTGTTGTTATTAGCATAAGTGATTGCACAATTAGAAAAATTAACCCTTTCTCTGTACGCTGGCCAAGCGAGTGTTCTTGGTCCAAGCTACTCCGCATTGTGGAGTATGTATATGGTTTCTTGGGTAAGCTGGACTGGATGCTACTTGCAGATCTACAGTTCACTGATATTGCTGTCATAAAAGCGCTTCAACATAGTGCTTTCGATACGCATCGACACGCTCTCCAAGGTTCACCGATTTTTGTGGCGAGGCTTGGGGGACGCCTATGTCCAGCAGTGGACGTCTGTGGGCTGATAGAAAATAAGCACCACACGGCGAGTGATGTCGCTCAGCTTAAGACATTAAGTCTTAAGTGTAAATTCCACCAGAATTAGCGTAATTTAATATTCTTTTAATAAGTAACTTTTTGTTATCAGGTGACTAAATGAGGTCAGTGTCTACCTTGCCTTAAGCGGTTACTCGAGCCCTTAAATCACTCCAGAAACATGAAGTTGATGTTCCGAGGTATAGGGTTTTTTTTATTGCTTAGATGGGTGGAGGAGCTCACAGCCCACCTGGTGTTAAATGGTTACTGGAGCCCATAGACATCTACAACGTAAATGCGCCACTCACCTTGAGATATAAGTTCTAGTCTCAAGTATAGTTACAACGGCTGCCCCACCCTTCAAACCGAAACGCATTCCTGCTTCACGGCAGAAATAGGCAGGGTGGTGGTAACTACCCGCATGGACTCTCAAGAGGTCCTACCACCAGTAAACACGGAAGGGAGCACGAGTTAATGATGATTGCGGCGTTGCATACACTTATTCATGGTGGGGTGTTGCGGCTGGATGTGTCCGGCGACGGCGGCGGCCTGCGCGGCGGCGGCGGCCTGCGCGGTGGCGGCCTGCGACTGCATCTGTCGGTGGCACTGCCTCAAGTCGAACACCTGAAATGTTTGTACGTAACAAACACTATACAATAAACGCGTCACATCTAGTATTACTCATATACAAAGATTACAAAATTATCTTTATGCAAATTTTCATACAAAATTAACTTTAAAAATAAAGCAACAATGGCGAAGTTAAAACAGTAGTGCACACAAAAATAGTTCATTTTTTTGGAACGAAGTTCCTTACCCTAACCGGGAAAAAGCCTCTGTAACGTAAGATTTTTATTATTTATGTATAGTCTTAGTATGATAGCTATACAGTATCTAATACATGATAATAGTCTACGTGATGACGGTTATTATTATTATTCATATAAATAGCTGTTTCGCTGTACATTAATATTATATATTTTTTATAAATCATTGTGAATAAAATAAAGTTGATAACTTTGTAAAGTATTTTTTTTTTTATCAATAAAAATATCATAATAAAAGAAGTATACCCTAATAATTGTTTTCTTTATACCTCGAATAGAACTTAAAATTAATATTGTTATAATAAGGAAATTCGTTCCTATCCGGTGTCCCACGACACCACACATCTTTTTTATTGACAGTTCGTTCCCTTTTAGGCACCTAACTTAATGTCTATTTTTTTTAAGAAATGGTCACCCTACCTTAGCCACCTTAACCATGGCAATATTTACTCCAGTACAAATAGGCCATTACAAAAACCAGATTTTCCAATTACCTTTATACATGCCGATGGGTATATCTTGTGAACAGCATCCCCGGGCGCTCTGCCAGCCTCCCGATCCAAATAATATGATTGTACGAAGACCGAATGATCCGACAAACATCGGAGCCATACGTCACCCTCGCCGCGCAAATCTAACTGAACGCCCTTGCCTATGTGTAGTCTGAAATAAGAAAGTGAGAGTTTAATAATTAAATTTTGTTTTTTAAGGGGCCTAGAGGTCAATCAGAAACTAGTCTATAGAATCCAAAAAGACAAAAGATTCAGACTACAGCTTATATTGAGAGTCCATGAATGGGTGTCGCCGTCCAACCTATTTCTATCGCAAGGCAATAGTCAGTTCCGCTTCGAAAGACGGAGGAGTTCTTATACACTACAATTGAGCTTTCCACCTATACCTTAAGGGAGTGAAGGAATTCACGTATAATGTCTATGGGCTCCAATAACCACTAAACACAAAATCAGCGTTTACGTTGTCCGCCGATCAAGGGTAGTATAAAAAAAAACGGAATTTTATGTCCTGGTAACTAAGACCTTTAGGTCGTGTCTTATTTAAAGTTATACATATTCTTATTTTTATGAAAAATGATAATATGGAGTTAAATGAAACGAAGATGATTAATTTGAGACATTAATCAACTGGGATGAAGTAAATGAAATGATATGGGATGGAATATAATCTCAGTAAAATGGTGGTTACTTATTTACTGAGATTCTAGTAATAAAACAATAACATTCAGCCACAGAGTATACCCAAATATAAATAAAATACTAAATAATCTACACATAGAAAGCTGTAATGAATATTAATAACTTATCGGATATATTGTTCTATTGCATTTACACATTTGTCTATCTATATAAAAGAAAATCACCTTGCCCGTTCACTTTGTTCCGTTCTGTGGACATTACTGAGAGCACCTAAACAGAACCTGTTCCCACCTGAAGGATCAACGTAACCGTCCACCTGTAAATTAAAAAAACATTATTCAAACTTAAACTCCAAAATGTGAATGTCTAGTAATATAACATAAATGTCATAAAATTGTTGAGATTTGTATCTGTGCATATCTTTCGATTGCTGAAAATTTATTGGCATGTAGGTTAGGTAAAATGTCAATGAATATTAAATATAGCATTTAGATGACAAAGGACCTCAATAGGCTTTGCTGTAACTCATTGTAGAGGCAATCACAAATCTGTTAGTTTTAATGATATTCTTTATTATGATAATTTTATACATTCATCAGTTTGAGGGGTACTGCTCTGTGATATCCAAGTTCGAGACCAAAATTTTTGGCATAAGCCGTTTGAGTGTATGTACATACCCTGTTTTCATCTGCATACAATGTACAAAGTTTATCTAATGTGTACCAGTGTTTGCCCAATGATCAAAATTGGACCATAGCCAATGACCCCGATAAATCACCTTCTATATTGTTGATATCAATGATAAATAGACATTATTTTCTACTCACAGTAACATTGGGTCTACTGGAAGGTACTTTGAATGTTTCTCCTACTTGTGTGTCAAGTTCAAAATACGCAACAGAGCACCAGTATTCGGGCGCTGGTTGACTTGAGAGTAAGCCACCGGGGTTGCCATTGACTGCAAAAACAAATCATACAACAAATTGGTAACACTGTTAGATTAGTAAAATTTATACTTTTCCAGTTCATTATAAATATACATTTTGTAATTTAAATAATTTATATATCAAATAAGCATCGTTTAAAAATATTTTATGCAAAATACTACAAAACGTAATACCTTTTTGAATTATTTATTAAAATATTTTTTTTAAACTCGAGTATCTAATGACATGTATATTAAACTGTCTAGACTGTTGGTCAAGAAGTTTGTATATCCGAGTGCACAAACAATGGACTCAGTATGAATTCCCAATTGGACTGAGTTTTTTTTTCTTGTTTGGGGCTCTGGGAGTATTTTTTTATCTTTCACACGTAACCGTGTCATGTTACAATGAAAAAAAAATTTAAATTTTTGACTGTTCAATGTGATATTGTTATATATTGTTGCAATTGTTTTTTAAACGGATTTGCTGTCTTTTCTTGTATTATCTAGCTGCAAATGAGTCTTAGTATCTTACTGGAAGTCATACACATTTCAAACTCTATGCAGCTAGTTACTTAACGACATAAGGTCAGTTCTCATTTGTATTAATATCAGCGTCCGGGTCATCAAATCAGGAAGCAGGACCGCTTCAAAGGAAAAATTATCATGATGTTTCTTTCTGTTGCAGGCTCACAATACACCCTCTACCACTCGTGTTGCAGTTTCAGCAGTCAATGCCACTTACAGTAGTGGTGGTGATGTGCGGGGGCGTCGAGGGGCAAGGGCGGCGCGGCGGGGGGCGGGGCCAGGCTCTGCGTGTACGTCAGCGTGTTGTTACCCGTCCACGTTCCTGTTACAGCAACGTCGTGTTATATATATACAGCATCTACCACATGGTTATGGAAAATTACTCAATACAAATTATAATTAAAATATATATATATTTATTTATTTTTTTATTGCTTAGATGGGTAGACGAACTCACAGCCCACCTGGTGTTAAGTGGTTACTGGAGCCCATAGTAATCTACGACGTAAATGCTCCACCCACCTTGAGATATAAGTTCTAAAGTCTCAAGTATAGTTACAACGGCCGCCCCACCCTTCAAACCGAAACGCGTTATTGCTTCACGGCAGAAATAAGCGGGGTGGTGGTACCTACCCGCGCGGACTCACAAGAGGTCCTACCACCAGTCAAATTAGATATGTTGATTTGATTTGATTACCACCACCCTGCCTATTTCTGCCGTGAAGCAGTAATGCGTTTCGGTTTGAAGGGTGGGGCAGCTGTTGTAACTATACTGAGACCTTAGAACTTATATCTCATAGCGGGTAGCGCATTTACGTCGTAGATGTCTATGGGCTCCAGTAACCACTTAACACCAAGTGGTCTGTGAGCTCGTCCACCAATCTAAGCAATAAAAAAAGTAATGAACCAAAAAATACCAGGTTTAAGTTTTAAAAGATGTTTTAACCTATTGCGAATGTATAAGCTATTTCTCATTATCTACAACGGAATGTATGATGATTTTTAAGAGTCAGATATTTCAGCATTTCCATGAAATTTACTGCTTTATTCACTATGTTAATTCACGTGGTGTCTAGCAAATCAGCCGTGTGAGTGAAGTTGCAGTTTTGAATTCTTTCAAAAAGAAAATGACTTGTTACCCTGCTGCTGCTGTTGTTGTTGTTGCTGCTGAGGTGGCTGTGGTTGGCTCTGGTGCTGAAGAGGACTAGGTTGCGGTGCTGGACTGGTCGCAGCAAACCCGTTCTGTTGTGTACCCTCACCGGTTATCGGTGAAATTGTGCCAGCTGAACAAAAGATAAATACTGATTTAAAACTTCATAAGCGTGTTTGTATACAAAAACATTTACATGATATATAATATACTAGCAGACCCGGCCACGCGTTGCTGTGGTTAAGGTTTTTGTTTCTAAATAACACGTGACCGGCTATGCGAATACCAAAAATTAACAAAGTAAGAACAATTGGATTTCACTGTATTGCGTTTACTACGAAATAATTTTCACTTATACTTTAGCCTCAGCAACACGTGGTCTTTATTTCATTAAATTGTAGCTTATGTGAAACGTTGGTATTTTTAACAGAACGCCATCTATGAGATATTAATATCAGACAGTATTACAATTGTCTGTAAAAATTGATGTAAGGCGCCATCTGTTTTAGACTTATGAAACTTACAATTAATAACAATAATCAACATAAAAAATAATTTTATTGTTAATTAATAAATATTACGACCATTAATCCAAATAAAAACCATTCTATGACGTAAGTTGGAACAAAACACATTTTTTTAAATAAATAAAGTTAAAATCGGTTCAGTAGTTTAGGTGTCCATCGCGGACAAACAAACTGACACGTAATTTATATATATTAAGAAATAATAAATTTAGCAACACAAATAAAAATGATTCAAGTATATGCATCTGTGACTCTAAAACATCCATTAAAGTAGACTTTATGACTGAATGAATACGTCACGGATTTGATAAAACTTTTCATGTTTAAAAACTTATCGATACATTTAGTGTTGTGTTGAAGACGGGAGAGGAAAAATAACCTTTTTTTGCAACAAAGTTTAGTGAAAGTTAAACATTTTGCATTAAAGATTTCCAATGATAATATAGACGATGAATACAACAGAGCGTTCTGGAACCAATTACGGAACCATTACCTTTCTCATTTCGACATGGCAAATCAAACCACAGCAAAAAAAAAACAACCTTCGTAAACTAACAAAAAAAGAACAAAAAAAATTCTCCTCCCATAAATAAGCCTTCTAATTCTAATGTTAGTGCAAGGACTTACTAGGGAGAGTCTGTGTGATTTGTGTGTCGGTAGTGGTTTGTTCTGTGCCGAAGAACGTCGTGTTCGCACCATCGATAAGAGGCGTCGTCGCGCCTGGCGACATACTTACTGGTATCGCCGCTGGAAAACAGTACAGGGCTGGTGACACCTGCATTAGATTCAGCGCGCAACAACGACACAAGCTAAAGAAAAAACGGTGACGGTAAAAACGGGTGCAAAATAATAAAGAAAAGCTTACAATGATTCATTCTTTTTGGCAGCCACATAGCTCGGGCGTCCATGGTGTCGGGTGGCTCCAGCTTAGGGGCTATGGCTCTTTGCTGCATCACCATTTGTTGCGGGCTCGGTATGGACATTCCCTGACTAATCGAAGGCATCTGGGGGGTCCCCGGAGACATCTGCGTGGGGGCCGAAGCGATTCTCGGCGAAGCCATTTGAGGTACATTTGATCCCATCTGAGGTGTACCCGGACCCATCTGAGGTGTACCGGGTCCCATCTGTGGCGTGCCCGGACCCATTTGCGGAGTACTGGGACCCATCTGCGGTGTGCCCGGCCCCATTTGCGGGGTGTTCGGTACCATTTGCGGATTACCAGGCACCATCTGTGGTGTTCCGGGGACCATTTGTGGCGTAGCGGGTCCCATTTGGGGCGTTCCTGATCGTAGTTGTGAGGCCCCCGGTACCATCTGCGGTGTGGGCATTTGTCCCGTGTGATTTTGCATCATTTGTGCGCTCGGCGAGTGTCCCATGGAAGGCGGCGGTGGTAACTGGGGTGGACCACCCGAAGGCCGGATCGGCGTCCGAGGCCCGTGGGTCGGTGAAAACATGCTCGGAACGCCATCGGGCGCTAGTAAAGCGAAAAGCAAAATAAAATGTAAAACGCAAAATAAAAACAATCCATTTTCACATACACATTACACAGTATTATGGCACAATATACAGAACTATATAGATACATTTATCAATATGACATTTTTAAAATTTATTCATTACAAAACTCCATGCAATATGACTTAAAATATAACACATTCAAAAAATTTTTTTTCTTTAAAGTTCATAATTATAAAATGAATTGCCTTCGAATATGAATCAAAAATTAAAGTTTTCCATTTTTATTATTAAAACAACACAAATTTTACTAAACTCACTCTGTCCTTGATTCATAATAATATTAGTTGTTTGAAACTGTTGATGGTGATGTTGTATTGTCGAATGGTGGTGTCTAGGACTTGTCGCATGATGCTGTATGGTAACCATCTCACCAGTATCCATGTCCATACCGTTACCACCTAGACCAGCCGTGTACTCGTCCTTTACTAATCTACTGGGTCCAGATTGAAGGGACAAGCCGGATAAATCTGGAAATACCCATTTTTTAAAGGACTCCTTACTATAAAGGCTGATCTATACAAGTATAATTTCTTAAAGAGGAATAATAAACTTGTTACAAATAACATCCTGGTTAAAAATAAATTTTATATTCACTCTTTCATCTTGGCCAGGCGTATGCCCAGTTGATGTTTATAGGTTGATAATGATGGTGAGAAACTCATACTTTACATTACCACTCAAATTTAATTTATACATCTATTGCATTGATTGATGAACAAGGTAATTGCTCACATTGTGTTAAGTAGATACCAAAAGCCATACATCACAATGTGAATGCCACCACCCACCCTGAGATATGAGGTGAAAGAAACTGCTTCATGGCAGAAATAGGTAACAACTACCTTTCCAGGCTCACATTTTGCCTTAATAAACAATACAAACTTGTAAGTTGTAGGTTTTATTTTTAGTACAAAATGTTATTCTTTCATCTGGGTTGTTCATGAAAATGTGGCAAGTACATAAGTTAGTGTAACTATGTTACAAAATGGATGAAACCCCCAGTGAGAAGTGACTGGTTACATTGGAAACTCTTCAAATTTATCCAATGTACTTGCAGGAAATAAGTTTTAATAATAACATTTTAATTTCTTATAATCCCATTATTATTGTACATAACACTGAATTGATATCTTATATGCAAATTATTTCGGAGTTGACTGCACCAATACTCATACTGAGATAGACCCTCACAGCAGGAACATCATGACAATGTAATTAAAATACGTAATAGTATACTTACCTATACCAGGAGAAACAACTCTTTCATAGTGGTATGGATTAACACACACAGAGTCACACTTTAAATCAAATGCAAATTGACAAAATTTAACATGTTTCAGTTCATTTTTATGTAAATCTGGCCACCTCCATATTCGAGCATAAATTACATGAGGAAATCCTTTCCGACCAGCAACCTATGTAGAAAAAGTTTTATGAGCCTTTTGCAACCTAAATATGACTAGTTAATTAAAAGGAGATTTTTTTGTAACATAAATTTGATGCTATTTTTTTTTATTTGTTTAAAGTACTAAGCATAGATAATTTCATAATTTAATAAATCTGCCTATTTTTGTGTTTTTTATGATGCAGTCATTGCATCTATTAGACACTTTAATGAGTTTCATTATGTTTAGACTTTAGTGATTAATATTATTCTAGACTTTCAGTTTTACCGGATTTATAATACTATTCCCTTGTATTTTCACAAATTCTGCTGGCAAATAGAACATTTAACATCAATATAAATGTAATTAATTATTGGATTATAATAATTGAATGCTAGTGACCATGAAAACTGTAAATTTGATTTAATATGAGGACTTATAATTTTTTTAACTACCTGTAATCTCCCATCTAAAGTCCTCTGTATAGTAACACATTTACTAGGATGTGCACCATTTGTAGTTATAGCTGTGATCAAAGAGTCAAGCTCATCTCGTTTTTCTTTCAACTTCTTGACCAGAGATTCAATGGCTCGTTTAGAAAATCCTTCGCTCTCACCACCTTGACGGTGGCACATCAGTGAATGCACAATGCTGAGGCATGCATCTGCCGATGTTGGTGCTGTCGTATTCATGGCTACAATGAAGACAATAGACATAAAACCATGTTAATCTGTTTCCTAACATGGTTTTATTTGTTATATACCTTATACATTATTTATGGATATATGTATGTATACATTATGTATGCATTAAATTGTTGGTTTATTTATTGTACAATGCAACTATCTTTATAAAAGAAATATTTATAAAAGAGTATAATGTAAATAATTTAACATAATAAATAATATGTTTAGGTTATTTTAATTTAGTAGAATTTGCTACATTAATACACACAAATTAAGTTCACAATAACATTTTTAAAAAACTGCTATTTACTCAAGTGTAATGGAATGGTTTAGTTTCACACCAAAGTAGTTCACGAATTTTCACATAAGTATTAAATCAATACACGTTAGTGATAACTTTAAAGTAATTACACTATAATGAGGCATCCAATATCAAAGGAATTCTAAGAACTTGAGCTTTTTTTTACTTCATTTATGAAACTACTTTTAACTTTAACTGTTTAGATACTTAACTAAATTACCTAAGGTATACATATATGGCGTAATAATTTTATGCATCAATTAAAATAAGATTAACTCAAAATACAGTTCCAAAATCGAATTATTAGCTGTTTAACTCGCACCGTGATCATGAACTTGAAATATTATAAATTTAAGATTACCTGAAACTTCTTATGGTATATCCTTCGTTTTAAATTTTCAAAAGCAGACTATTAATAAGTCGTAATTCATTGATTGCTGAATAATTTTTCTAATTTTTTATAATGCGACATGATACCAAAACAGAAAGCGACATTTTGAATAATCATAAACTTTTGGATATTTTTCATTCACCTAGATAGGCAAAGGCAAATAACTAAAACAACCAAAACTCATAGACTAAATAAAAAAATAATATTGGGGATCGACTCTCATAAGCATTCAATCATTAAATATAAGCTTGGCACTCATTTAGAGTTGTCGCATGCAAAGCACCGGAAATCGTAACAGATAAATTTCAACAGCGTATGATACTTGTTGGAGTTAATGGATATAGAAACTCCTTATCAAAAACATATACATAGAAAGAAGTGACAAGAGTTGTCATAAGAAGAAGTGAAGAAATGTCTGTTACTTCGTGAAGTATAATAAAATAAGAAAACTGTGATTTCGATAATAAATTCTAAAACATCGACGTAACTAATACTAATATATAAAAGTGTGTTAGTAGGTATATTATTTCGTAACTGCCTACACTCTGCTACCAAGAACTTTAAATCATATCAATACTTTGGAGGTATTACATTGCACCGAGTGGGTAAAATTGCTGGGTAAACAGGCGGTCCGAATGTTTTTGTTCGGAATTTGTATCTGCGAACTAATCTGAAAAATATTCCTAGCGTCCGATACATAGCTCCCGATACAATACTTTAATGAGAAATAAATCATTCTCACTAATCGCACTACAGCCTTTCACATTAAATTAACAGAAGCCACAGAAGAACAGAGTAACAGATTACATATCATATGGCTCATTTATGGAATTTATTATCATATCATTCACAATTTTCCTTAAGTTTTTGAAGTGAAAACTTCTTTAGAATCGTTGTGATTTCAAACCGGATGCAACGGAAAAAACGACAGGTAAGAGACACAAATACAAAAATGTGTAGGATGAAGCCAGCAAAGAATGAGACAGAAATATACATACTATTTAATACAGCGCCATCTGTGAGATTTTTTAATACTAACGTGTGTATGAAAGCTCTTGTAGTGAATTTTAATTTAGGATTATACGTGAAATTAAAATATCAATTCACAGAGGGCGCCTTACAATTATTTACTAATGACAAAATTTTACATATACTTAAGACGTTTAGGATAATTGTATTTTAATTTTGGAAGATTTCACTTCTACCACGTGTGAATTGCACACATTTTGTTTTTTTTCCTTAAATCTTCATGATTTCCAATCTGTTATATCTTTTTAGCGCAGATCTATGCAAAGTTTGCCATGGGATCTCATCTTCCACGTCAAATTCACGTAACAGAGTAACAGATTACATATCATATGGCTCAATTTATGGAATTTATTTTCATATTATTCACAATTTTTCTTAAGTTTTTTCCTTAAATCTTCTTGATTTCCAATCTGTTATATCTTTTTAGCGCAGATCTATGCAAAGTTTGCCATGGGATCTCATCTTTGTCAACAATTTCGTTAGGTGGGTCATAAAAAGCACACTTAGGATTTAATCTGACTCTAAAAGTTTCTTTGAACGAAATTTAAAAGCAGTCCTTGTCAGTCTACTCTACTGCAACTTAAATAGTAATAAGAAGTTTCTCGCGAACATGGAGCGTAGGCTCCATTTTCATTTCTAGGATCATAATGTTCACTTTTTCTTTCTAATTAGACACGTAAAATATGTAGCTTCAGCTTTGATAATCTAGTGATTAATTAGTTTTTAAAGTTCACGTATAATAATGTTAACAAAGCTTAAACTTTTATGTGCGTTTGCAGAATTTAAATTCTAATGACTTTGATTAAGTTGCTTCATTTTAATTTATGAAAGTTCCAACAGTGGTTCCAACTTAATGAGAACGAAACGTCACACATCTGTCGAGTTGGGCGATGACAGCAGTTTTTGTCAAATTCTCAATTTTAGTTTCAACGAATCTAACAAAAACTTATAAAAATACCTTCATTTACGTAAAATTTAGTTTAAAACCATACATACATTGCGTACTTTATAAATAACAAAAACCAAATTCGTCAATTTAGTGTGTGTCAGTAAAGTGGGTGGTTTCCGTTCGTAATTATTGGAATGTTATTTGTGTCATGCCCGCAAAATCGACAAGTTTCGCAGATGATATTAACTGGATGAAAAATGAAGGGTGTTGGTAGTTTACCAGCTGATAGGGAGGGAATGATCAATAAACCTATCGTTACATGTAAGTACCGTATGGCATACGTACTAGACAGTAAAAAATTTAAAATAAAAATTAAATTAATGTTTTGAATATTAGGCGCGGGAGATTGGAATTTGTTCTGTACGTTAGAAGCGCCGCTCGTTGCTGCTATCCCTCAGGACTCTTGTGAGTGGAGAAGATCATACGGTCGTGCAACAAAGTCTGTTTACTTGGAAGCTTCATTCATAAAATACAATAAAGAAAAACTTCAATCAGAATTGAATTTGTTAAAACGCCCAATACTTCAAGTTTATTGGACTGATTGTGTGGTTAGTATATAATTTTATACATTTATATGAAAATTCATTTTCATGATAATAAAATCATGCTATATAATAATTACATAATAATTTTGCTAACAGAGACAATTAACATAGTTGACATGCAATATTTTTTATTATTCAATATCTAAATGTATGAGAACTGATTAGAGTAAAAGTAAATTGGATGTGTATAACTTAAAAAAAAAAAGGAAATTAAGATCAATAGGTAATTCAATAATCATATTATCAACCAATACATAAAAAATTTACATTACAACTTTTGTAGGACATTGAGTATTATAAGACAACACTGCGGGAAGAAATAGAAACATGGTTGAAACAATTAGAAAAAGCAAATGTAACAGATTGGATGATTGTCCAAGTAGAAACTTATGATATAAGGAAAGCAAACAAACTTTTACCGAGAACAACAGTTTTGGATAAAATAAAAGGAGATTTTGCGGTAAAGCAGAATGAAGATAGATTTATATCAGTAATAAATCCTATAAAATCAGAGGCTAGAAGTGCTGAATCATGGAGAGCTTTGGTGGCAAAGATGAGACACTTTATTCTTGTTGCTTATAATAAGGCATTGATTAAATTTGAAGAGTATATGAGAGAGCAGAGAGAAAAACGGAATGATTCAGATTGGGATTTTTGTAAATATTTCATTTTACAGGTCAGTACAATTTGCCAACTTGTCAGGGCATATATATGTAATTCTTCATCATTATTATGTTAAATTTTCATAAGAGTCAATAGAATGAATAATATATAATGAAGTGTGTTTCTAGTGTCTAAAATATGTTTTTAACTGTAGCATTGATGATGAGTAAAAATTATTTGCTATTGTGATATATTAGTTACTTCATCATCAGTGACCTGGTCTAGGTTTATAGATATAATCTTAAAGTTTATAATATCTTAAAATTAAATATCTTAAAGTTTTTTTTAATTAAGGTTCAATCCTCTTTTCAGGAACAACTAGCATTCGTGCTAGAAATGTTAGGATTATATGATGAAGCACTGGTTCAGTATGATGAATTAGATGCTCTGTTTTCGCAATTTGTACTCAACTCAAATATAGCAGAGAGTCCGAAATGGCTCGACACATTTAGACAGCCAGTAAGTTCGTGGCAAGCTGTGAGACTGACCACTCTCGTTCCTCAGCACTTGAGAGAACTGATAATTAAGAAGAGAGCTTCTTTATTGGATTTTAGAAGTTATCTGTTTCAAAGACAAAGTGCCATGTTATTACTAACGTTTAAACCTTGGGAGGTAAGAAAATTTGAATAATAATAATGTTAAATAAATAATATAATAAAAAAATCTATTTATCTAATCATAAACAGACTGCATAGTGAAATAAAATTGTCTGCTTTTTAATCAGTGATTCAGAATCTGGCACACACCAGTATGTTGTCAATTTTCTAAAAGCATGTGACGCAATCACAATATGAAAGTATCTACTCACAGTTGGAGTCAATGTATGTGCTGTATCTTGATTGTTTGCATGACAGTATTTTTTTATATAACAGTTACAGTATTCATATCATGTTTTGAAATTATCTTTTCCTAATTAAGTATCTACATGTATTAATTTGGCATAAGGTATTAAATTTAAAAAAATATTCTCTGTCATCACATTACTGGACTTTCTATGAACTTTACAAAATTTTTAAAGCACAATATAAAAATTACATATAACATTAATTATATCTTGATGCATTGTTCTTACAAGCGTCAAATTATAAATAAAATGTAACAAAATATGACGTAAGGGGTATTTTTATTCATTAATATAAAATTTTGTGAAATTGTGATGTGATAATGTGAAATTAGTTTTATATGACTTTTTCTTATACACACTTCGGTAGGCAGTGGCTTGTCTCTGCCCCTGGCATTGCTGAAGTCCATGGGCGACGATAAACAGTCACCATCAGGTAGGCCGTATGTATGGTAGGCCGTCTGTCTATAAGGGCAATAAAAAAAAAAAAAAAAAACATGGTTGCAGCACTTTACTATCTATTTCTATTTATCAGTGATCTGAGCTTCCTCCTCCTCGAGTCGTGTTCCTTATGTCTGAGGGTCGTGACCACCATCACCCATGAGCTTCAATCTTAAGATCTTTTTCCACTTTCCCCTGTCCACGGCGTCATGCAGCGCGCTGTACACTGTACTGTCCAAAGCGGTGCGGATCTGATCGGACCAACGAGCCTGGCTGCGGCCTCTAGGTCTGTTGCCTTCAACTTTCCCTGTGATCATAAGTTTTTCCAGGTTATCGCCGTCTTTCCTCGCAATGTGACCAAAATATTCGAGGATCCGCTTCAGACATACAGTAGACAGTCTGATTTTGATGCCCAGTTGCTTCAATATCGACACGTTAGTCGGGAAGGCTAATCTGATTAATTAAGATCTGAGCTTAAACCATCCTTAAATGTTTCACCCAATTGAACTCATTCACATTCACTCGATATTGTTGAACTACACTAATAACATGGAGGGTTTAGTCTCCCTGCTTTGGCCCTCTTGGTCTATTTGTGCTTAGAATCGATCAGGAATTTCAGTCCGACACAGAAAATACTTTTCAAATTACGAAGATAAGGCCTTAAAAAAAAACTTTAAGGATTTCAAGTAAAGACCGTGAAAAGATTGTAAAATTACAAAGAGCTATGTTTTAAATATACGAGGCAACGTAATCTATGTACGTACCTCGCCTCGATTAAAACCAATTAATGGCGAACGCGCAATTCTCGAAATTAAACCAAATTAATAATTCATTAAGCGAAACACGTACGCCTAATATTTATGTCCAATTAGAAATTCCTCAAACGTACTGAAAAAAGTAATAATAGAAATAAAATACAACACACTAATTAAATAATAAGGGACCATATTTTTAGTAGTCCGTGTAAAATGTATATGGTGCATGAATAGCCGCGATATCAAAAAGATCCGATGCCTTTGAAATGTGTGTGTGTGGCGGAGGATGCTACGAATACCGTGGACTGCCATGAGAACTACCGAGTCTATTCTGAGGGAGCTAAATATCCGAAAAAGCTCTCTTCCATCTGCCGGAAACGTGCTATGAGCTTCTTCGGACATCATGCGGTCTCCCAGACATAAATTAGGGAAGCTCATAATTGCGGGTCGCAATAGAGGGCAAGCGCGCCGTGGGCAGAACACCAGCCAGATGGTCAGATCTAGTAAGAGAAGCACTTGGTGGTAGTCTGTACCATGCGGTCCGTGCCACCCATGATCGAACACAGTGGAAGAACGTCACATGTGGTCGCGTTCCTCAGTAGTGAGGGAACGATATAGTAGAAAAAAATGTATTTTTTTTATTGCTAAGATGAGTGGACGAACTCACAGCTCACCTGGTGTTAAGTGGTTACTGGAGTCCATAGTCTGAAGTATAGCTACAACGACTGCCCCACCCTTCAAACCGAAACGCATTACTGCTTCATGGCAGAAATAGGCAGGGTGGTGGTACCTACCCGAGCGGACTTTCAAGAGGTCCTACCACCAGCAAAATATAGTTTAAATGCTGTTTTTCACATCTAATATCGTAGCCGCCGTAAATTATGTCTACGGACCAGACGATGGAGAAATGACAATCGCCTTAGACACATCCCTCCGGATCCTCTTGATCCAGTCTCGATTCTTTTAGACATTCCAAGCGCCGGTCACCGTTCTCGTCATATGCGAAGAATTCGACGTCTAATATAACCTATAGACACAACTCACTGAATTTCGCGTCGAGTTTTCTCAGCAAGTTCCGAGTCGGATACAGTGGTAGATTCAGCGAAGCACTGCTCTCGCTAGGGAAGATACTAGCAAATTTCGGACTGACTTTTTTTTTCTACCTAAGCTGATAGCCTTGAGAGGCTATTTCAGCATAACCTAAACTAGTAGGTGAGCTCACGGGGCTCAAACCTGACGACGTTGCTAAAACGAACCCTAGCAAGAGCCGTGCTTCGCAGAATCTACCACCGGATTGGAAACGCGACCCATTGAGAATATCCGGCGAGAAACTCAGTGGGCTGTGTCTGTGGGTTAAGTTACTCGTCGAGCCCTTCGTCGCAAGCGACGGGTTCGACGAGAACGATGACCGGCGGACTGACCCGTGGGAACTTAAAATACGGACCGCCTCAAACATTTAATCTCAACTTTGAAATTGTTCATTAAGTTTGTACAGTTCCAACGAGCGCATAGAGGAACGTACAGTAATAGAATATTTTCTTCATGATCGACCATGTGTGAAGCGAATTACCTGTCATTGGTAATGGACTGTTAAATACACGATCGACTTAGACCAGTACCAGCACACACTGTATTGTTTTCGTGGCGTTATTAGTTACATTAATGCGGCTTTTTAGTTTGAAAGGTGTAGGACCTGTAGTAGACGTGACCCGCTGATCCAAACGTCACTTTTTAAGTGTTTCCCGAGCGCTATGATATGTCCTTATTCAAACGAGGATTGTGGAGAGTACTTAACGGTAGGCAGCGGCTTGGCTCTGCCCCTGGCATTGCTAAAGTCCATGGGCGACGGTAGCCAGTCACGATCAGGTGGGCCGTATGCTCATTTACCTAAAAGAGCCCACTAAGTTTCTCGCCGGATCTTCTCAGTGGGTCGCGTTTCCGATCCGGTGGTAGATTCTACGAAGCACTGATCTTGCTAGGGTTCGTGTTAGCAACGTCGTCAGGTTCGAGCCCCGTGAGCTCATCTACTCGCCCAGGGACGATGATATGGTCTTTCTAAACCATCAGCTTAGATAGGAAAAAAACACCTAAAAGGGCAATAAAAAAAACATGATAATAATAACTGGGAAAAAATTACGCACGGTCACCGGCCTCAACCTTATATTGTGGCGGTAGCCATCACAGAACACAAGATATTTGACAGATGCCTAAGTCTCGCTTACGACATTTTCAAGATAAACTCGCATATATACAAGTTCCGAACAACAACATTCGGACTGTCGGTCTACCGAGCAACATCACCCGCTCAAGGAAGATCTTCCCTTTGTCCAGTGGCGGATTTGCAGTCTCGGCCGCCCTAGGCTCCAAGCCATCAGCCGCCCCTTTCCCTCCATATAGACTACATTATGAAATTACTTTATTGCCAATTTTTATCTAAATAAACTTAGAAATTTAGGAACAAAATTAGGTTTATGCGGTATAGATTGCACCATGCAGTGCAGGGACGCGATTGGGGCCGCCTCTAAATCTGGCCGGGGCCTACCGGGCCTTAGGGTAAATCCGGCACTGCCTTTGTCTTATACCTACAATGTAATTAGCTAAAATGTTTATTGCAGATAGCGTCCCGTTGTCTAGCCACCGTGCATAATTCGATAGTCGAGTTAAGTTTGTTGGGCGCGCCCGCTGTGGATGGTGCGAGCGCGTGCTGGGCGCACTTGGCGTGCGCGGAGACGTTGAGGGCCTGCGAACGCTTGGCGGCCACTAATAACGCACTGGAAATGTGCACGGCAGCGCAAGCACCCCTCCTACATCATGCCAAAGATAAGGTATTTATCGTCTGGTTAACGGCCGTCTGGTGTAGTGGTAAGTGACATGGTCACTACACAAGGGAGTCGTGGGCTCGAATCCCGCCAAGGGAAGATATTTGTATGATAAATATAAAATGTCTTTTCTAGAGTTATGGATGTATATTAAATATATGTATGTGTATATTAAAAATCTTACATTTATTTCCGTTATCTGGTACATGTAACACAAGGTCTTTACGAACTTAGCACGGGACAAGTAAACGTGGCGTGATTATCGGTAAATATTTATATCGTAATAAAACTCGAGAGAAGCATAAAGTCGGATGTTCACGACTGACATCCACGGTGAAGGAATGAACATCGTGTAATAAAAATCAAACCCGCAAAATTATAATTAGCGTAATTACTGGTGGTAGAACCCTTCTTGTGAGTCCGCGCGGGTAGGTACCACTACCCTGCCTATTTCTGCAGTGAAGCAGTAATGCGTTTCGGTTTGAAGGGTGGGGCAGCCGCTGTAACTATACTTGAGACTTTAGAACTGATATCTCAAGGTGGGTGGCGCATTTATATCGTAGATGTCTATGGGCTCCAGTAACCACTTAGCACCAGGTGGGCTGTGAACTCGACCACCCACCTAAGCAATAAAAAAAAATTAAAAAACCTATGACACATAAAAGCTTTATAATTGCAGTTGCACGAATTGGGTAAGCTCTGTGGTCTACTCCCCGGTTCGCCGGAACCTACGTCAGAGCAACTCCATCTAGTAGTGATGCTGTCCGCGGGCATGGGGGACAGCGAACCCAACTCGCAGCCGCCCACGCCGACGGACAGGCTCAAGGAGGCCCTGTGCAGCGCTCTCTCGTTCCAGCAGTACTATCTGGAGCTGGCCGAGCTGGCGATGGGAACTTACAAGCACATAGGGAGGTTAAGGTAAATATATATCGAGCAGTGAATTGAATAAAAATTGAATGAAAATGAATATTAATTTTTTTTTATTTAATACTTAAAAAAAAAAGACATCCCCGCTGAGTTTCTTGCCAGTTCTTCTCAGGACGGAGGCTAGTTTTTGTGAATTGGCGGTACCTAGTTCTTTTTAACGTTCAACAAGTATGTACTTTCATTTATCTATACTTATACATATATATATAAATCGTTAGTCTCGCTAAAACTCGAGAACGGCTGGACCAATTTGGCTAATTTTAATCTTGAATTATTTGTGAAAGTCCAGGGAAGGTTTAAAAGGCAGTTAAACATGAAAATACTCGGAATCAAATAAAAATAACAATTTTGGTTTTTCCTTTGATGTGTCCCACGTCGGACAGATTTTTTGTTTGTTTTAAGTTGTTTTTATATTATACAAAAGTTTAGGTCTTTTATTAATCGATTGAGGCACTACGAAGTCTGTCAGGTCACCTAGTGTTGAATTTTTATTTTTATTTGATTTGATTTAAATGGGTATTTGTTTTAAGCGTCATTTCGCTTAATACGCGACATTTAGCTTTGTAATTAAAAGTGCGTCTTATTTGGTATTACCATCAACAGTTAGATGTTTTTAATTGAACATTAATAGAAATTTTTTATCATGATATTTTTCAAATTCAAACGTTTTTTTCCTACCTATGCTAATAGCCTTTAGAGGCTATTTCAGCTTCACCCTAGCGGGTAGGTGAGCTCTCGGGGCTCAAACCGGAAGTATTGCTAACACTGACCCTAGCAAGAGCAGTGCTTCGCAGAATCTACCGCCGGATCGGAAATGCGACCCACTGAGAAGATTCGGCGAGAAACTCAGTGGACTGTGTCCGTGGGTTAATTTACTCCTCGAGGCCTTCGTTGCAAGCGATGGGGTCTTCGAGGACGGTGACCTGTGCTTGAGGTACCTAAAAGCACCGTTAATGGATCGGGAGGATCGAAAGAAAGAAAGAAAGAAAGAAAATCTTTATTCGCCAGAAATATAGTTTACAAGATATTATGGATATAGGACATAGTTTCATATATTTCGCCTGTTTAGCCATGCGAAAATAAATCCGTAGTGACGTGCTTAGAGCAACGTCGACTGTTTACCATTCCGTCCACAGGAAAATTAAAATTAATTATGACGTATCACCTCATGCATTACCACCAGGTAACGTTGACAAGATTTTCATATTTCAAACAAAGTTCGCTTTGTATCCTCAGATTCGCTCGGCTTATCGGTAGGGAGCTGGCATCGTTCTACTCCGAGTTGGGCGAGACCAGCAAGGCGGTGGTGTTCCTGATGGACGCGTTGAGGTCGTACGAGGAACAAGGCTGGAAGGAGCTGGCGGCACAAACGAGATTAGAATTGGTTTCGGCGGCGAAGAAAATGAAGGACATGGATAGGTAATAAGGACTTACTAGTCGAGCGTGTGGTCAGTCCGCACGGAAGGGTTTTTTTTTTTTTATTGCTTAGATGGTTGGACGAGCTCACAACCCACCTGGTGTTAAGTAATTTCTGGAGACCATAGACATCCACAACGTAAATTCGCCACCCACCTTGAGATATAAGTTCTAAGGTCTCAGTATAGTTACAACGACTGCCCCGCCCTTCAAACCGAAACGCATTACTGCTTCACGGCAGAAATAGGCGGGCTGGTGGTGCCTACCCGCGCGGACTCTTAAGGGGTCCTACCACCAGTCCACCAGAAGGTGAATAGCGGCATCTACGTTATAGATATCTATGGGTTTCAATAACCAGTTAACACCAGGTAATCCGTATCCTTGCCAGCTCAACTTATCAATTTAAAAAATCTTTATGGGACACAGTCTTTTGGTGTAAGCAAATATTTTTGTTATTTGTTTTAGCGAAGACAAAGGCTCTTTTTCATGAGAATATTATAATAATATGTTCGTTCTTTATTTAGTCCAACGCTTGCTTTGTAGCAAAAGTAAAAAGAACTATGGTATAAAACCGATTAATGGAACACATTTGAAGTCTTAATTGTTTTCTATACCATATTGAAGTATAGTGTTCTTAGTGAAGACAACCATTCTGAGCTTCCTATACATTCATATGCTGTTTTTATTAAGCTTAAAGTTTTTTTTCTGTTCAATGTACAGATACGCGAAGCTCTCTGCAACAATAGCATGCACACAGGAATTAGAAATACTAGTCAGGAATTTTTACTTCGAGGAAATGATGAGGACCATACGTGAGGATCTGGCGAACAAAACCGACACGGTGCTGGCCGAATTGAACGAGTGCTTCAAGGTCAAGTCTGTCACGTTACTGCCACCCGAAAGGGGTCTTTACATCACCGAGAATAAGGTTCAATGTCGTGTAGTCATAGAAAGTTTTCTACCTAAAGATATAAAATGTACGAAGGCAGCAATAAGCATAGAGTTATTTAAAGACGACAAGGTAGCGGAGAAGAAGCCTCCCGTCAAACACAAGACTGATTTAAGCGTTAACTGTAGTGTAGGAATACAGACCGGCTCGCCGAAGAGGAACGTCGATAAAATTGAAGATGCAATAAATAGTTTAGTTTGTAGGTGAGTACATTATTCAAGTCACAGTCGAAATAAATGGACTGTTTATTTTGAAAGTGGTGTAAGTAAATTTTTGAGAAAAATGAGCTATCACGTAATTCATGCTTAATTTAATGTAAATTTTTTTATATATAACTAGTCCGTGTTTAATTTCTCAAAAAAATCCCATGTTTTGTACAACTTAAAATCGGTCGGTAAATGAAATTGCATAATCATCGATTATGAAAGTGGTGTAAGTCCAATTGACAGTGGTAGGTGGCATAGCCAGACCTCATATGATTTGCCCGTATTTTTAAATCAACAAATATAATAACTTTTAATTTTCTCGAAACAAAAGAAAATGCACTTACACCACTTTCAAAATAAACGGTCCATATAATACTAGCAGACTCGGCCACACGTTGCTAAGGTGTTTGTTTCTAAATAACACGTGGCCAGCTATGCGAATACCAAAAATTAACAAATTAAGAACAATTGGATTACACTGTATTGCGTTTACTACGAAATAAATTTCACTTATACTTTAGCCTCAGCAACACGTGGTCTTTATGACATTAAATTGTAGCTTATATGACACATTTGGAGGTTTAACATAGCAGCGCCATCTATTGATTACTTACTCAATCCAGTCAACAGATATCGCCATCTGTTAAAATCGTTTGGTGTTAACAGAGAATTGTGAATGTCATATAATAGACAAATAATTTGCAATAAAATAATATTGCAGCTATAAATTAAGATGTAAGCTATCCTATCTTTCAAGTTGAATCAAACTGCACACGGTGTGCAAATTTAATTTAAAATCGGTTAAGAGTTTAGGAGTCCATCGCGGACAAACAACGTGACACGTGATTTATATATACTAAGATAGGTAACCCTTATATGACACGGTAGATACGTCCCTACAAAGTTCTGCGTTGTGCGACGTCGCATTGTGTTTTTTAACGGATTTTATGATCTGGTAACTAAGACCTTTAAGGTCATGTCTTATCTTAACTTATATTCATAATTTTATGAAAAATGATAATATGGATTGAAATGAAATGAAGATGATTAATTTGAGACATTAATCAACTGGGATGAAATGAAATGAGATGAGATGATATGGGATGAACTATAATCTCAGTAAAATCAATGAATGAGTGTTCATTTACTGAGATTTTTTCAGTGGATTTTTTGGAGGATCCCGAGAAGTTACGTCCAGCGGCTTTCTTTCATTTTCCCACATTTGTGCACTTTCACAGATATTAAACAGTTAATAAACCACCGTTATAACACATTTAAACCTGAAGAAACACTAAATAGACAAAATAAAACAAATTACACAACTTCACTCCTCGCATTCCCGCCAAAAAGTCAGTGTTCTTAAAATTCATTTTGTAGCTAAACAAATTTTATTATGAACCATAGAGTTGCACTTTACGTCTGTAAAATAATATATCGATAATTTTTGTTATTCGATTTCAGCTTAAGGCTCGATGATTTAAAACCCAACAATCCTTTACTAAACCCGTTACATATAACTTCGCAATTGCACTACAAAGAGGACAAGTCTTTACAAAAGGCGACCGTGGAATGTCACAACCCTAAAATGCCGCTGCGTCGTTCTGACAGTAGCAAATATCGGAAGCCGTCGGCGACGATCAGAAACAACTACCAGAAATGCTTTTCCAGCGAGGATATACCACTGAAACCTGGCTCCAACGACCTGATACTGGATTTTACAGCGACAGAAAAGGGCGCGTTTAAATTAGGTCAAATATCGATAACGGTGGAGGGAAAATTGGAGTTTTTATCGAACGCTTTGATTGGCGGTAAAGTCGGATTCGAAGTGGTAACTCAGGGGGTCAACGTTTATTTAAACAAAGTCGAACCTAAGAAGGATCTGGTCGCCGGCTTGGAGCACGCAATGGAGCTAGTAGTGACTTGTGGGAGTACCAGGATTGAAGAGGTAAGACCATCGAGACGTCGCAGATGTATTATGAATGAGTGTTTACAGCCTGCAAAGTTAGAGTACATAGTAAGGAAACGGGTCTCCCAATCGAAATTGTTCAGCGCTATTCTTTATCAAAAAAAAATACTCAAATATAGGTATTTTTTTTATTATTTAAAAATTATTGCATCTTTGACAAGTCCCTATTGTTATGACGGTATGCTGTATAAAACACACAAATTTGTTCACATTTCACTCACCAACTCTCGTCTTTTGATGATACTAAGAGAGAAAACATCCCATAACAGTGTGAGTTTTTTAACCTTCTCGATAGCGTAAAAGCTAACTCAAATTTGTATGCAGTTGGAACAGCGCCCCTAGCGGCAAACGTAGGCAAACGTTCCAATTCCATACAAATTTGTTTTAACTTTTACGCTATCGAGAACGTTACAAAACTCTCACTAAGCCCACAGAACGCTTCGACAACACGAACTGGTGGTAGGACCTCTTGTGAGTCCGCACGGGTAGGTACCACCTAGCAGTAATGCATTTCGGTTTGAAGGGTTGGGCAGTCGTTGTAACTGTACTGAGACCTTAGAATTTATATCTCAAGGTGGGTGGCGCATTTATGTCGAAGACGTCTATCGGCTCCAGTAACCACTTAACAAACCGGTGGGCTGTGAGCTCGTTCACCCATATAAGCAACTAGCAGTACCCGTCCGCTTCGCTGGACATTTACAAGTAACATTATTATTTCTCACCTCCACAAAGATTCTCATCATTAAGGCAACTGGTTTAGGGAGTCCAACACTCATATAAATACATATTAGCTTATCCATTAAGTACATATATTTTCTACATGGATACGGATATAACGGAACATCCGTAAAAACCTCTGTAGATTTATATATTAGTATAGATAAAATAATAATAAAACTTTTTTTTTTTTCTAAAATCATGATCGCTTTCAGGACTCGAAGATATCGTTGAAGACGACATCTGGGTTGTTGATTCGGCTGTCGGATGAGTTCTCGATAATGTCTCGCGAGGTGTCGGTGCGGGTTGCGTGCGAGCCCTTCGACACGGCTACGATACCGTTGACCCTGTTCGCCAGCCTTCAGCCCAGGAGGGAGAGGAGCGTCGAGCACGTCGTGAGTAACATTAACTGGAGTACAGTTATTGTGCTCTGCTGCTTAATATTCGATTAGCATAAAATAGTGAAACTTGAAATGAAGAAAATTTAATCAAACGGTGTTTGAAATTCGACCATAAACACTGATGTCTCAAAATCTACATTCTTTTAAGTTCTTATTTGTAAATTGACTTTGTTTAAAAAACAAATTAAATTGCTAAGAAAAATCGTATGACAAAAAGGAGAAAATGGGAACGTAACATTTTTATTATTGAAACTAACTGTATCCATTATTTTTATTGAAATTGGTGTAGGCTAGGTATTAAAAAAGAACAAAATCGATCTAGAGAAAAAAAAACTATGATACATTCTTGAACCTTAAACGACACGAGATGTCGCTATAGTCATATTTTAAAATATAGTAACATTTGTTATCTTAATTAAAATGCAAAATATTGAAATAAATAAAAAAAGCTTTTGCTGGAGTCGAATTAGAATCTTTAGAAGAATATTACATTCCCTCCCAAGATCAGAGTCTTATAGATTCGTGTCTTACATTTGTCTCTTCATTGTCGCTTATTCCGGTCATCGTTCTCGCCGAACCCGTCGCTTGCGACGAAGAATTCCAAAAGTAAATGAACTCATAGACACTAGCTCACTGAGTTTCTCGCCGGATCTTCTCAGTGGGATGCGTTTCCGATTCGGTGGTCGATTCTGCGAAGCACTGCTCTTGCTCTAGTGCTAGGAACGTCGTCAGGTTTGAGCCCCGTGAGCTCACCCATTAGTTCGGTGAATTTGAAATAACCCTTCGAGGTTACTAGAAAAGTCGCTAATCTGTGTCATTTTCGTTTCGGAGAAGTTTCAAATAGAAGTTGTCATGTTACAATTTGTTAGTTTTGTTGTTTTTTTGACGTGACAACGTCTTATAATTCGATGGAGCCGGCTACACGCACGAAAAAACATGACTCATGCGGCGTTACCTCGCTCTGAGGCGGTCCACGATCACGTGGCTAAACTGGCAATAACTCTCCAATTATTTGACGACAACAAAGACGCGATTATGGAACGCCGTAGTCAATTCCAGTCTAATTTGAACATTGAAAACGTCATGAGAGAAATTGAAGCGTCACGATCAATTCAATAGTGATTTTCATTTACCTCCTTCTCTATATCCATACAAAATATCTATCAAACGAATAAAATTAAAATTTTGAAAAATGAAACCATTCCATCAGTATTTTCTAATGACGTTGTCACGTTCAACTATCGTTAGTAAACCGACTTTACAGACAACCGATTTTTGTTTCAGGTTTGGATAACGTGCCCCTGGTTGGAGTCGGCAATGGAAGTGCCTTTACACTTCTCCCCGCCCATGATCGCGTCGTGGCGCCTCCTCACCTCGAACACCCGGAAGTTCGTGCACGTGACGCTCAAGTCGACGGTCGCGCACTACGTCCAGTTCGCGCTCACCGAGGCCGGCCTGCAGTGCGACGGTAACAACACCGTGTCGGATTTGAACCCAAAGAAGAGCGATCATATGGTGAGACTGGTTTTACTGGTGATAGGACCTCCTGTGAGCCCGCACGGGTAGGCACCACCGCCCCGCCTATTCATTGTCTATGGGCTCCAGTAACCATTTAACACCAGGTGGGCTGTGAGCTCGTCTACACATCTAGGCAATAATAAACGAAAAAAGAGACGCTGCACATTTTGAAACGCAGCCTAGGCTGTCCAATTTGACTGGTAGTATGTCCTCACGCGTGAGCACCACCATCCTGTCCATTCCTGCCGCGAAACTATCGTGCATTGCGGTCTAAAGAACAGAATTAAAACCTCATGGGACAAAAACGCTGTGACATCTGTGACTAATCCAATAGAAAAATAATATCTACTTAGGGGGCGTCCATTAATTACGTGAGGTGTTCTAGGGGTGAGGGGATCAAGCTAAATCTTTCCAAATCTCACTTAGGGGCGAGGGGGGGTCTTGGCAAATATCACGTATTTATATTGCGGTATGAAATTGCGTGAAAAATTATTTCTAGAATAAAATATGACCAAATCTGAGAAAATAGTATTTTTCGTATTCGTCCGAACTTCGCAGAAGCGCAGCGAAGTAGCGCTCGATTATTTAGCTCTATCGACACGTGCGAGTCGGCAAACATTGCGACGTAAAGAGCCGAATAACAGCGACGCGCGGACACGTTCTAGCCTGCTTTGTTTTGAAGTTCTCAAGTATTTTTTTTATTTTTATTTTTTATTGCTTAGATGGGTGGAAGTCTAGAAGTTTTTAAGAATCTCGCGTGAGATTAGGGGGGGGGAGGGAGAGGGGGGTCAAATATGTTTTAAAAACGCCTCACGTAATTGATAATAATAAATAAAAATAACATTGTTCCAATTGTTGTGTCGGTACACGGCTTGATAGCGAAAAGTTTCGATCAACATCTTAAGAAACTTTTGTCATCCAGCTTGGTTAAGGGCCTAATACAGAAAGCAGTTACCCTCGATACTGCACGCATTGTGAGGAGGTTTCTCACTTTGGAGTCCTAACCACTGGTGGCTTGTGTCGTAGACACCGCCATCAGCGGCAATCTATTTTTATATAGTGTTTTTTGAAAATTGTATTTTTAATATCTTTTTTAAAAAACATTATGTTATTAATAAGATTTTAAATAAATATAAATAAAGTGTAATAATAAACAAAAATTAAAAAAACTTTTATTTCAAGACATCAGTCTTATATTGTGTTAGTATTACAAATAACTTAAGAACTATGTTTGTATTTAAATAGATCTATCAACTCCGTCCCTGGCAGCCTCATCAAGTAGCATGTAGAACATGCTACTTGAGGAACGTACCCAGGGTCGGGCCATCCAGTCTTTCAGCTAATACCCTCAAGACGTTGTTGGTGCTTCCTCCTACTCTACGCATAATGAATGATGCCACCTTTTTGCGCATTATCGCGAAGTAGTCATCGGTGTGCGCATCGGCGAACATGCCTGATGCAATACAATAAGGTGGAAGCCTCAACAACGCCCTGAAGGCATTATTATATTGTATACGCAGAGCGTTATCCGTTTTTTGGGTATGAGTAGCCCAAAGACTGCTTGAACGCCCCCTTACCAGTAGCATATTTCCGTTGCAGATGGTAGCGTCAGACGGCACGACGGCCTCCTTCATGTGGGAGCTGCTGAAGGATCCGCTGGTGAAGGCGGGACCGATGAAGTCGATATTCTCCGTGCAGTACCAGGCGACGGGCGGCGAGGAGCCGGCGCGGCCCTTCGTCTGCCCCTTCGACATTCAGGACTACACGACGCTGTTCGTCGTCAGGACCAGGCTGGAGCCCTGCAAGGGGTCGGACTTCTGCAGGGCGTCGCAGATGTGCTGCTTGCAGCTCAACGTGCAACGGGTTAGTTATTAGCGGCCTGGCTCTGCCCCTGGCATTGCTGAAGTCTATGGGCGACAGTAACCATTCACCATCAGGCGGGCCGTATGCTCGTCAGCTTACAAGGGCAATAAAATAAAAAATAAAAAAAAGGTTGCTGTCACAAGTGGACGGACGACTCACGAGCCCTCTGTAGTTAATTAGTTACCTATACGAAGCAAACCTGACATAGTCGTCGTGGCCTAAAGGTTAAGACGTCCAGTGCATTCGTAGGTAGCGATGCAACGGTGTTCGAATCCCGTAGGCGGGTACCAATTTTTGTAATGAAATACGTACTCAACAAATGTTCATGATCGTGTAATAAAAATCAAACCTGTAAAATTATAATTTGCGGAATTACTGATGGTAGGATCTCTTGTGAGTCCGTACGGCTAGGTACTACTACTACCCTGCCTGTTTCTGCCGTAAAGCAGTAATGCGTTTCGGTTTGAAGAGTGAGGCAGCCATTGTAACTGGCGCATTTACATTGTATATGTTTACGGACTCCAGTAACCACTTAACACCAGGTGGGTTGTGAGCTCATCCACCCATCTAAGCAATAAAAATCATGTTATCAATCATGTTACCTTAGTAACGGATTAAATTTAGCAATCTTTTTGATTATATCACGAATCGTAAACACAATTCAAACTCTTCTAATACACATCTTCAAAAAATATATGCACTTGGAAATCTTCATATTTTTCAATCGTTACAGGTTAATGAAACTGAGCACACGTCACTGATGTACGAAGTCCTAGCAGATCAGACGATGTGGGCAGTACTGGGCCGAACTGCGGGTGAGATTATAATTAAATTCATTTTGAAGAAGCAAATCGAATATAGTAATCTAAACAAATGTTAAACAATTATTTTTGTTAATCAGAAAATGAGACCATAGGGTTAAAATTGTTATGTTGTCTAACTAACCCATAGACATAGCCCACTGAGTTTCTCGCCGGATCTTCTCAGTGGGTCGCGTTTCCGATCCGGTGGTAGATTCTGCGAAGCACGGCTCTTGCTAAAGCCAGTGTTAGCAAATTTTCTCAGGATGAACCCGTGAGCTCTAGTGAACCGTGTGTAACGTAAAAAATGAAACGATGCGCGTGCAACTTGGTGCACGTGAAAGAAGTTGAACTTCTTTTGCGGCGTGTAGTATTGTGGTTTACTTTATTTTTCATCCTTAAATCAAATTTCTCTTGTTATGCTGTGTATAAGAAAAACGATCTAGGTCGCGTTGTCCCTCTCTCTCCACGGTCGAGTGGTTCGCGAGACGCTCTGTCTATTTTCTCACTCTCACTCTACCTAAATTGTATCTTTTCTCTCAAGCCGTAATGAATCTGTCGCGAGTTAAATTTTACTCTCAACGCGCCTAAAGTAGTTTCACTTCAAACAGATGCGTGTGTAACGTTCATCGGACGTTTTGAAGTTGAGATAGCTGTGTAGTCGCATAGATATGAGGTCGTCAGCGCAAAAGTGGCATAACCCATAATTTTTCATATACGCGCTTTATATGTATATTTCAATTTAATTAAAACAATAAATTTTGATCCAAAGCCTATCCTATCGCTAGTTTCACCCATAGATAATAAACGTTGTAAACATTATTTTTGTGCGTATAGTTTTTGCGTACGAAGCAGTGTAAAAGTAAATTCAAACCTCATTATCTCCATACTAACTATGGTAAACTTAGGCCACTTTCCACGTCATTACGGATCCTCCCGATCCATTAACGGTGCTTTTAAGTACCTCAAGTACCGGTCACCGTCCTCGTCGAACCCGTCGCTTGCGACGAAGGGCTCGACGAGCGAATTAACCCATAGACACAGTCCGCTGAGTTACTCGCCAGATCTTCTCAGTGTGTCGCGTTTCCGATCCGGTAGTAGATTCTGCAAAGAGCTGCTCTTGCTAGTTCCAGTGTTAGCAACACTCCCGGTTTGAGCCCCGTGAGCTCACCTACTAGTTAAGGTTACGCTGAAATAGCCTCTCAAGGCTATCAGCTTAGGTAAGGGAAAAAAAAGGCCACTTTTGCGCTGACGGCCTCAGTAACAACGTGGCAGGTGTGATAACGACGGAGTGTGCGAGCGCGGACCCGCAGTGCGTGGCGCTGGACGTGATGCCGCTGGTGGCCGGCTACCTGCCGCTGCCCACGGTCCGCCTCTCCAAGTACATCGCCGCCAACACCAAGGGTACGTCAACACCTCGAACTAACTTCTATACAAGTGAAGCCTTTGGAGCAGCCTTTCCCAAAGTGAGCGATAACGCCCCCTTGTGGGCGCTGCAGGCCTAAAGGGGGGGCGGTAGGAGACCTAGAAAAGAAATAGGGACGTTGTGTAGTGGCTTGAGAGGCATTTGTAATTTCATATAGGACTCTTAGACACCGACTGAGCGCTCGCTATAGTGGTTTGTAAGTAGGTAAACAAACGGGGGGGGGGGCTAAAATATAATTTATTCTTAAAGTGGGCAGTAGACAAAATAAGTTTGGGAGCCCCTGCTTTAGAGTCCTATAGACGCACTACATCCCACTCTTATAATCGTGTATGTCCGTCTTTTTCTAGTGTCGTTTCATCGACCTTTAATCACACGGCATTTCGGATCCTCCCGATCCACTAACGATGCTTTTAGGTAGCTTAAGTGCGAGTCACCGTTATCGCCGAACCCGTAGTAAATTAACCCACAGATACAGCCCACTGAGTTTATCGACTGATCTTCTCAATGGGTCGCGTTTTCGATTCAATGGTAGATTCTGCGAAGCACTGCTCTTGCTAGGGTTAGTGTTAGCATCGTCGTCAGGTTAGAGCTCACCTACTCGCTAGGTTACACTGGCCTAGCTTCTAAAAGCTACCAGCTTAGGTAGGAAAAAAGGACCTTTAAACTACAACGGCGCTAGAAAATGATTCACTTGGAATACGTTACCGAGTTTGTTTCACGGATTTGTAATTGGCAATGTTTTCGCAGATAGCTCATCCCACCCGCGACTGGAGCCCTTCAGTCCGGGGCAAATATACCACGCGGGGAAGGCGAAACAGGTGCACGTCCTGCCTCCCATGCCGAAAGAACATTTGGAACCAACCGCTAATTAAATACTTTAGTAAGTTACGAGGACATACCTTCATGTGGTTAAAAAGTCAAGAACGCACGTGCAGGTGCCACCACCCTGCCTATTTCTTCAGGAAAACCATAACGCGTTCCGGTTTGAAGGGTGGAGCAGCAATCCCGATCCTGCGGACAGAATGGAAAGCAGTCGACGTCGCCTCAAACACGTCATTTCGGATCCTCCCGATCCACTAACGGTGCTTTTAGGTACTTCAAGCACCGGTCACCGTTCTCGTCGAACCCGTCGCTCGCGACGAAGGGCTCGACGAGTAAATTAACTCTCAGACACAGCCCACTGAGTTTCTCACCGGATCTTTTCAGTGGGTCGCGTTTCCGATCCGGTGGTAGATTCTGCGAAGCACGGCTCTTGCTAGGGTTCGTGTTAGCAACGTCGTCAGGTTTGAGCCCCGTGAGCTCACCTACTAGCCACGGTTACGCTGAAATAGTCTCTCAAGGCTATCAGCTTAGGTTTTAAAAAAAAAAAAAAAGTTTGAGCAGCCGAATTATAGAACTGAGACTTGGAACTGTCTCAAGGTGGGCGGTGGCGTTTCTGTTAATGTCTATCATGACGACTCCTTGTATACGCATTCGTTTTAAGATTCATGCTAATAATTGTCCGGCAGATATGTTTAGAATCAATTATAGTTGTGCTTCTAGTTGCAGGTTATAGGTTTGATTTTTTTTTATTGCTTATATATGTGGACGAGCTCACAACCCACCTGGTGTTGAGTGGTTACTGGAGCCCATAGACAACGTAAATGCGCCACCCACCTTGAGATATAAGTTCTAAGGTCTCAAGTATAGTTACAACGGCTACCCCACTCTTCGAACCGAAACGCATTACTACTTTACGGGAGAAATAGGCGGGGTGGTGGTACCTACCCGTGTGAACTCACAAGAGGTCCTACCACCAGTAATGACGCAAATTATAATTTTGCGGGTTTGATTTTTATTACACGATGTTATTCCTTCACCGTAGAAGTCAATCGTGAACATTTGTTTAGTACGTATTTCATATACGCATTTGTTTTAAGATTCATGCTAATAATTGTCCGGCAGATATGTTTAGAACCAATTATAGTAGTGCTTCTCGTTTGGCTAGGCTTATAGTTTTATTATTTCATAAAATGTAAGGAGTAATTATTGTAATCCTTTTTTTTTTCGTAATTAATATTTAAATTACAATAATTTTAGGTAATGATCTGCTGACGACCGCCTGCGACGCTTCGCATGACGCAGGAAAAACTCGTATACAACTATAGGAATCTATATTGATTTTAAAGACGTGTAAGACTTACTCAATTTTGTTACTTTTGTTACTTTTATAAAAATGTATATATAATGTCAACAGTGTTGCCATAATAATTGACAGTTTGTCTTGTTGAAATTTTAAGAAAAATCAAAATTGATTTTTTATTATGAAAGTTTTTTCATATCCTAAGCTTTTGGATTTAGGATATATTTATGTCAGTGCGGGCAATTGTTTTTTTGTTTTCTTTCTTTCATTATTCGTTAAACGATGTTTGAGGTTTAGAAAATGAAAGACGTATATTAAAACCGGGACATGAATGTGTATATTTTTTTTTAAAAAATCCTTAATATAAACTTACATCTATGCTGATATTATAAATACGAATTTAATTTGTTTGGTTTTTACGTCCAAAACCACTGAAGTTAATGAAAAAATTTTTTACTGGTTTGCGAGTAGTCTGAAGTCTGGAAAATAATTATAGGCTACCTTTCGTCCCGCTGTCAAGCACTGGTTTATGACCACGCGTTACCAAATAGGCTGGGGAATCCCCGAGGGAAAAACTAGTCTCGTTATAATAAGAAATATAAAAACATATTCAAGGCGTATTATCTTTAATGTTGACAAATGAGTCTTTACTCAACTAGCTTTTGCAAAAGCTTTCACTCCTGTGAATTAAGAAAATAAACTTTTTCTATAATTAATTAAGACGTAACAAACATACTAACTTCGTTATTATAATATCAGTAAGTTCTTTCTGCTCTCATGACTATAAAAGATAAATAATATGATTGTGAATAAATTCGTCCAAAACTGTTAAATATGTATGTTAAAATTCTCGACTAGAATTGTTGTTGTAAGAAAAATGCTCATTAGAACATTATATTACATAGTAAGTGCCGGGGATATGAATGGAACTTCTGTTTGTACGTTAATGATTAGCCTCTCCATACTGTGTCGTGTCACCGGAATATAGCATGACACAATAAAGACATACGGTTTCTTTTAAGTGTATATATATTTTATTGCCCTTGTAGACAGACGAGCATGCGGCCCACCTATTGGTGAGTGGTTACCGTCGTCCATGGACTTCAGCAATGCCAAGGGCCGAGTCAAGCCGCTGCCTACCATTAAGTACTCTCCACAAGCCTCGTTTATTATAAATAACTAAACGATTTTATATAAAAGTTAAAAGATACCATACAGTTAATAATAATAAAAAATTACATCAATGTTCTTGAATAAATTTTATAATTTAAAAGGTTTATGTCTAACCATTTCTTTGTTATAAATCCCTTCCCTTTTACAGGCGCGATGTTCAATTAATATTTCCTAGTCACTGCCATAATTAAGAGGAATCCATTATAAAACGCCATTAATATATAATATGGACATACCAAAGAAACAGGCAACACTGACTTTCTAAAAATTGTGCTGATTGAATTTAGAATAATTTAAAAAAAGTCTTTTGTCTATTGATTTAAAAAAAGAACTCAGGACTAATAGGTTCTCATTGGTAGTAAATTTCTTTTGTATCCTGGCAATAATCTTTGTAAAGACTAAAAATACGTTACATAAAAAAGCATAGGACCACAGTACTTGTGATAGAAAAATAATTATGCTTTTTAATAAAATTTTATGTAAATACTCTGCTTACTTAGTGTTTAAGCGTTTTTTCTAAACTGCTTTACTGATATGTATACAAAATAAACTACACATGTATACAAAATAAACTACACATGTAAACTACACAGTATCGCACATACTGTGTTATAAAGTCACTTATGCAATTTTTGTTAACTCTGAACTGAGTATGAGAAAATACATTTTTTAATAGTTATTAGTGAGACAAGAGAGACGTTTGCTTTTACTGATGAAGTTTGTAGTTTAAATATTATCATATTTTATTTCTATAGCCTAGTAGAGCCTATATAAGAATTATATAGTAAGTTGTTGAATTTTCCAACATTTCTCCTGAAAAATTACGTGATTTGCATAAGTGACGTTATCGCACCGTATGTGCGATATATTTAATAGTAAATGATATAGAATGTAACAAAATTAATTTTTAGAACGTTGTAAAATGTTTACATGGTACGTGTTAAGTGTTGTGTTAATTTTCTTTTCAATGTTCCAATATCTACAACTCATATCGAGAGGTTTAATATTACGGTTTTACATAACAATAAAACCGATATTATGTGCCGAGAAGGAAAACATACAGCATTGCAGGAAGTTCTTCCTGGTGAAGACTACGAAGATCAAAGATGGCTGCGCTTCCTTTATACTTGCTGGCAGCACCTAGCGGCTAAAGATGGAACTAAATCGACTGTCTATGGTTGGACATAGACAAGGAATTTAAGCTAAGTACACACTGCTTCTTCATAATACAATGCTGTATGTTTTCCAAAGGCACATCAATAGCTTTTTGGTTTAAGCGTCATTTCGTTTTAATACGCGACATTTATCTTTGTAAATTAAATGTGCGTTTTATTTGGTACTAGCGACCCGCCCTCGCTTCGCTTCGGAAACATTAAATTTTATTATTGATAGCTGAGTCCCGCGATGTTACCCGCGGTTATTGTCGTACCGCGGGTGAAGCCGCGGGGCGAAGCTAGTTTAAAAAAAAGTAGCCTAAGTTACTCTTTATATCATCAGCTACCTATCAGTGAAAGTCCCGTCAAAATCGGTTCAGCCGTTCCAAAGATTAGCCGGAACAAACAGACAGACAGACAAAAATTGTAAAAAAAAATATTTTGGTGTATGTACCGTATACATATTCATTTATGCATGTAGTAAAAAGCGGTTATTTCAATATTACAAACAGACACTCCAATTTTATTTATATGTATCGATTACCATCAACAGTTAGCTATTTTTAATTGAACATCAATTAGTTTACTCCATTGAAATAGCTGAAGAAGGTCTATTAGTTATTATATTTTTTTCAAATATTAAATTATAAATGGCTCTTTGGTAATGTTGCAAAAGTCTCGCTTAAACTAAATAGCCTTTACCCCTCGAAATGTATTTGAAAATTGTTATTTGTATTGTTTTAAAACGCAATAATTAGTTTATGACTGGTATTATTAATATAGATAACTTATCTTTGTGGATCTGGGTTCGGCGACGACAGAGGAAAAGAAATAAGTTTGTTTGTTGTTATTCGTCAATATAACGCTTTATACGCTGTGTAGTCTTAAGTCTTTACTGGTGGTAGGACCTCTTGTGAGTCCGCACGGGTAGGTACCACCACCCTGCCTATTTCTACCTATGCCTACGCCTACAGCCTATGCCTAAAGATACAGACAAACAAGATTTGTCTTATACGAGTAAGTAATTTACCTTTTTTTATTTGTTTTTTTAATCTAAATTTAAAAGAATGTTCGTCACCCTTTACAATGTGTGTTACATTTATTACCATTCCATATATCATTTTATTTTTTATTAATACATAATATTTTTGTTTTGCGTTGAAGCATTGAATCATAAACAATTTATTGTTTTTGAATTCAGTAGAAAACCACATTTGGTTTTTGTTTTTAAAATTTTCATAATTAAATTTTTTTCTTTTATTACTCTGACAATATTATGATAATAACATGAGTATAAGGTTGATTCTTGGCAATATTGACTCTTGTAAATTCTAACAGTAACAGACTGCATCTAAGGTCTCTCGCGAATGCTGTGATCCTTTAACAAATTTCAAATTACTAAAACTTCAAATATTTTGGCTTGAAAATGCAATTACATGGTACTAATTCTTTTTGTCTTTTCTCTCCGTTTAGGGCGGAAAGGTAAAATTTCATCTTGAACTTTTCACCTCGATCATCCGCTATATTTGTTGGAGTTTACTGTTAAAAGGATCTGTGTGCTTAGTGCGAGTTTTTTAACGTTCTCGATAGCGTAAAAGTTAACTCAAATTTGTATGGAGTTGGAACAGCGCCCCTAGCGGCAAACGTAGGCAAACGTTCCAACTCCATACAATTTCAATTAACTTTTACGCTATCGAGAACGTTAAAAAACTGGCACTAAGCACACTGTTCGTTTGGAACTTTCAGTCCAACAACCAATTTGTCGGGCGGTAAAATTAAGCGTTGACAAGAAAGCGTATTTTTCATTAAAATAGAATAGCTGACTTTTCCATTACGTTTATATTATGTACCTACTACATTTTGAGTTAATAGAAAATTTGGCATAATAGGCACTGATTTAATTCATTACCTGATTAATTAACCTATTCTTTAAATATTAGTTTAGAATTGTTAATTTTAATTTTAATTTAACTCATAAAATTATGTTAGCGCCAAAATATTTGAAAATTTAAATAACTTTTTGTGACGCAGTACACGTACATGACAGTAGATGGTTTATTACATTATTTCAGTATTGTAAGGCAAACGCGTTTATAGACATCTGCCTATATGGCATTATACTCGATGGCTTTGGCATTTAAAGAGTAAACTCTAATGGTGCGTCATACCTGATCGATAACTTTTTTCAACGACAACGATTTTGATTCCATACCTAGTCCTTATCTTGTCGGAGTTATAGTTAATGGGTTATTTTTATATGTCGGTGCTAAGTTCGCCCTATGTAGTCAATAAGAAATAACAATGATCATTACACGCTCTTTTGTTTATTTTATTATCTCGTCTGAAGAAGAAATGGCGATTTAATATTTTTCAAAAATTTGTACCTTTCAATTATTATGGTAAATATCTGTCCCAGTTTTGGTAGAAATTATCCTTTATTGTCTATGGAAAATTATTATTATCTGTGGGATTGCTGTTTTCCGAATTTAGTTCCATAGCATAGAAGATAGGACCGCCTCTGCCCTCCATATTCCTTAAAGCAGCTTGATTTTAAATAGCATTGATTGTAGTTAGAACACAGATGCCAAAATATTTTAGTGACCTTATAGGTACTACATCCAGTGCTCTCATACGAATCGCGGGCCTGTGACGTGGTTTAGTTGTGAGTTTTATGCGTACCAGCATATTTATAAACAACTTTCAAGCAAAGCATATACAACCTTCTTTTTCAGTTAATTTGTAAATTTACTACATAAAATAGCAATACGAAGTTTTTTTTATTTACTACATTTATTTAGATATATGTTTTTCACTATGTTTAAGTAGACATTTAAATTTAAGTTTTAAGCATATTCTCTTTGAAGCATGTATAGATATTATATGCGTTAATAATATATTTAAATATGATGTAACAAACAATGTTATTGTAAATAAAACACATTTATTGTATAAACGCAGGAAAAGTATTTATGTTTCATACTGTGTATAACTAGCTATACTGGGTGTAATTAAATGTTTCATTGTTGGAAATTAGTTTGTTTTTCTCTATTGCAACGAAAAGCAGGCAAAGATTTATTTGCTTGCTTTTTCATTCCGCATTTTACCTTTTTTTTATTGCTTAGATGGGTGGACGAGCTCACAGCCCACCAAGTGTTAAGTGATTACTGGAGTCCATAGACATCTACAACGTTCTAACTAAGTTCTAAGGTCTCAGTATAGTTACAACGGCTACACCACACTTCGAACCGAAACTCATTACTGCTTCACGGCGGAAATAGGCGGGGTGGTGGGTGGTGGGTACATACCCATGCGGACTGCCAAGAAGTCCTACCACTAGTGGAAAAAAAAAACTTGAGACTGTGATGAGAAGATATTAAATAGCTTTCCGCTGCTCGCTACGTCTCCAAGTTTGATTCGACGATTTACTTCTTTTTTCGAAGTTGAATCTACCTAGCTGGACAACTTGCCCCAAGTAAATATGATCATCAACAACTTCGAGCCTAGAGCTTCCGATCTTTTATGGGGTGAGCTCTAAGCTTACTGACATCATTGAGCATTGCTTTGAGTTCTTCAAAAGTCTCAGCCATAACCACAATGTGGTCGGCAAAGTGTAGGTGAGTGAAGTATTCGCCGTTGATGTTCTGCCTAGTCCTTTCCTGTCAAGAACCTTGAAAATATCCTGCAATGTAGCGGTAAACGGTTCGGAGAAATAACATCTTCCTGCCTCACGCCACGCTGCAAAAGGATGGGTTCAGGAGCCAGGTCGTATAATCGGACTGACATAGTGGCGTTTCCTTACAAACTCATACGAGTCAAAGGCGGTATCGTTGTCCATAATAAGCTGCAGCGTATTATGTATTATTACGTGCTTTTACTTACTAATCCATATCAAATTTAACTTAAAAGCATTTACGAAATAAAAAAATAAAGGTTTTATTCTATGTATTTATTAAATTTTTTCGATCCATTTATTTGGCAGAGTTGCAACTTTATGCACATGTTCATAGCATCAAATGATAGTAGACTAGACAAGGTGTAAGAAAAGTAAAGTTTCTCACTTTGAAACGGTACTCAGCAGGAATTTAATTTAATTTGACCCGCTCCATACAAAAAAATCACAAAACACATTTTTCTGTACGTCGAGTGTAAGAATGCAGGGGAGTCGCTTAGTGCGGTAAGGCCCTAAAATTCCGTGGGCCTGCGGTCTGCTCTCAACACCTAAAGATCGTCAAGCAGCGTTGCCAACTCTACCAACTTTTCGGTAGATCTACGAACTTTTAGTGTCGTAATCAAACCTACCACTTTATCTACCAACTTTTGAAGTTTTCAAAAAGTTCAAATCAAACCTCCATGAAAATAATATTGAAACAACCAACTTTTAGAACCCTATCTCCCACCTTGACGAATTTCGAGTTGGCAACACTGTCGTCAAGTCCCACATACCCCGCGCGCTCCCTAGGCGCGCGGACCAATGAAGTAGGAAACCTATGGAAATGAAACGTCAACCAAAATTTCGTGCCACTGTGACGTCATCTGGCCACAAAACATGGCGGCTTTAGTGCTGTACAAAAGATTTCAATGTTATCAGGTTTTATCGATAAACGTTCTTGGCTCATTTTATTTTAAATATTGTTGAGTATTATTTATTTGTAGAATTTATACTTTANTATTTTTAAAGTCGTCGTGGCCTAACGGACGTCCGGTGCAATCGTGTTGAGCGATGCACCGGTGTTCGAATATCAGGCGGGTACCAATTTTTGTAATGAAATACGTACTCAACAAATGTTCACGATTGATTTCCACGGTGAAGGAATAACATCGTGTAATAAAAATGAAATCCTCAAAATTATAATTTGCGTAATTACTGGTGGTAGTACCTCTTGTGAGTCCACACGGGTGGGTACTACCACCCTGCCTATTTCTGCCGTGAAGTAGTAATACGTTTCGGTTGGAAGGGTGAGGCACCCATTATAACTATACTTAATACCTTAGAACTTATATCTCAAGGTGGGTGGCGCATTTACGTTGTGGATGTCTATGGGCTCCAGTAACCACTTAACACAAGGTGGGCTGTGAGCTCGTCCACCCATCTAAGCAATAAAAAAAAATTAGCTGAAATACTAGCTAGACCAGCTATTTGGAAGTCTAGCCACCCAAAGTATTTCTCGTACTTCTGTGGAATTCTCCATCTATAGGTATACTCCGATTTTTATTCAAATCGTGTACTTCACAATCTTTTCCAAATAATAGGTCCTGAACCAAAAAACTATTAATTTGTAAGCAATATCGAGATAATTTCGATATAGACATTTCGTTGTCGGACTTCCTTACTAGTCGCGGCGGCGAACGTGAGTACCCGTGGCCTGCAAACGGTGCTGCGCGAATGGTCGCCTCGACCACCGCTTCGCTGTTCGCACCGCCGATCCCCGTGGCCAGGCCGTAAGTTCGCCCTATGTAGTCAATAAGAAATAACAATGATAATTACACATTCTTTTGTTTGTTTTGTTAGCTCGTATCAAAAAGGAATAACGATTTAATCTTTTTAATTTTTTTTACCTTTCAATTATTATGGTAAATATCTGTACCAGTTTTGGTAGAAATTATCTTTTATTATCTATGGAAAATTATTATTATCTGTGGGATTGCTGTTTTCCGATTTAGTTCCATAGCATAGAAGATAGGACCGCCTCTGCCCTCCATATTCCTTAAAGCAGCTTGATTTTAAAAGCATTGATTGTAGTTAGAACACAGATGCCAAAATATTTTAGTGACCTTATAGGTACTACATCCAGTGCTCTCATACGAATCGCGGGCCTGTGACGTGGTTTAGTTGTGAGTTTTATGCGTACCAGCATATTCATAAACAACTTTCAAGCAAAGCATATACAACCTTCTTTTTCAGTTAATTTGTAAATTTACTACATAAAATAGCAATACGAAGTTTTTTTTATTTACTACATTTATTTAGATATATGTTTTTCACTATGTTTAAGTAGACATTTAAATTTAAGTTTTAAGAATATTTTCTTTGAAGCATGTATAGATATTAAATGCGTTCATAATATATTTAAATATGATCTAACAAACAATGTTATTGTAAATAAAACACATTTATTGTATAAACGCAGGAAAAGTATTTATGTTTCATACTGTGTATAACTAGCTATACTGGGTGTAATTAAATGTTTCATTGTTGGAAATTAATTTGTTTTTCCTCTATTGGAACGAAAAGCAGGCAAAGATTTATTTGCTTGCTTTTTCATTCCGCATTTTACCTTTTTTTTTATTGCTTAGAAGGGTGGACGAGCTCACAGCCCACCTGGTGTTATGTGGTTACTGGAGTCCATAGACATCTACAACGTAAATGCGCCACTCACCTCGAGATATAAGTTCTAAGGTCTCAGTATAGTTACAACGGCTACCCCACCCTTCGAACCGAAACGCATTACTGGTTCACGGCGGAAATAGGCGGGGCGGTGGGTGGTGGGTACCTACCCGTGCGGACTCCCAAGAGTTCCTACCACCTGCGAAAAAAAAAACTTGAGACACTGTGATAAGAAGATATTAAATAGCTTTCCGCTGCTCGCTACGCCTCCCAAGTTGGATTCAACGATTTACCTCTTTTTTTCGAAGTTGGATCTACCTAGCTGCTACCTAGTTGGATCT
Organism: Bombyx mandarina; assembly: GCF_003987935.1. Next base: position 2,067,598 of record NW_021011486.1, on the reverse strand, counting down.
AACAATTTGCCCCAAGAAATATGCTCGTCAACAACTTTGAGCCTAGAGCTTCCGATCTTTACTGGGGTGGGCGCTAAGCTTACTAAGGTCATTGAGCATTGCTGTGAATTCTTCAAAAGCCTCAGCCGTACCCACAATGTGGTCGGCAAAGTGAAGGTGAGTTAAGTATACGCCGTTGATGTTGTGCCTAGTCCTTTCCTGTCAAGAACCTTGAAAATATCCTTTAATGTAGCGGTAAACGGTTCGGAGAAATAACATCTTCCTGCCTCACGCCACGCTGCAAAAGGATGGGTCCAGGAGCCAGGTCGTATAATCGGACCGACATAGTGGCGTTTTCATACAAACTCATACGAGTCAAAGGCTGTCTCGTAGTCCACAATAAGCTGCAGCGGCAGGTTATATTCCCCGGTCTTTTGTACAAATTGCCACAGTGCATGAATCCTAGAATTAGATGTTAATGGTGCATAAGTTGAACTAGTCTCAACGGGCACACGCTCACGCACGGCTAGAAGGGCTATTCAAAATTTTATACCTACTTTTAAATTTGTAACTACATATTTTGATGGTTTGTAGATGTGTCACATCTCACACTTAATTTAAAATATTATTCCACTAAAATGCAGTTAACAAGCCACATCCGCTAGTAACATATGCCACAACCAATATTCTATCTATGGCTACAACCAAATGAATAAGTGTTGCTTTGGGTTGAGCGGGAAGTTGAGTCAAAGAAGAAATAAACGATAAGTCATGTTTTCATGTGCAAAAGTCACTGTAATATTGAATTAAAATGCTAGTTTAATAGCGTAAAGAGAAATATCGATCTGACATTCGGCAGAATTTTATGAATACTGGTGGTAAGGGGTCTATGTGAGCTGGCATGGGTAGGTACCAGCATCTATTCAATTTAATCGGAATTTTGTGTTTGGATTAAACAGTGGTTGTAGAACAAAGCTTTGCATAATTACAAATACTTAAAGAAATACCCCTATCAACTTTTATTTACAATGTTCACCAGCTTAAGTTACGGTCTTTAACATTACCCGGTCAGCAGTGTATCTCGTTCCGTCCCGGCAGGCTGGTTCTGGCCCAGCAGGGTATCCCGAAACACCAGCGGCATCGCCCGGGCGTCCTCGGGGTGGCGCCACGTGTCTGGTTGTAGTGTTGACCGCGGGAACCCCTCTACTCTGACCGGGTTCTGGCCCTGGACGGAGATCGGACGTCGGGTGTAAGAGGCAGGAGAGTCGCTTAGTGCGGTAGGGCCTTAAAACTCCTTGGGCCTGCGGTCTGCTCCCAACACCTGCAGATCGTCAAGTCCCACATACAAGTCCCGCCTAGGGAGCGCGCGGGGACCCCGAAGGAGAAAAAAAACGGTCTTTCGCACTAATTATACCAACATTTACCGGTGCCTATTTCTACCATAGCGGGTAAATAACGGTATACGACAAGTATTACTCAAAATTAACCAAACAAAACAAAAAAAGGTAAGAAAAAGTTATGAAGTCAAATCTGCCTGTTCAAAATGAGTCATTTGACTCGTTATGGTATATTTGAACAATATTGAAACACTACGTTTATTGGCCACAAGTATGCTCTATTTACATATCGGTTTTTATACAATACAGTTTTAAGTTTAAATACCAATTTATTCAAAGTTAGGAGCAATTTTAATATAGTTATGAAAATACATATATCGGTAGGTACATAGATATCACTTCCGATCATAGAATAAACATATAATATATTTGAGAACTTCCTATCATGGAGTTAATAAGAAATACCATAGGTTTCATACTTCAGTGAGAAATACTAACTCTATGCTTCCTATAGACATGACAGTTGACCAAAGGTGCGTTAGTCAATGGCGTTAGTATATAGTCTATGCTGGAAGTAGCTCTGATTTTATGACTGGACTTTTTTGGCGGGAACGCGAGGAGTGAAGTTGTGTGATTTCTTTTATTTTGTCTATTTAGTGTTTCTTCGGGTTTAAATGTGTAATAATGGTGGTTTATTAACTGTTTAATATCTGTGAAAGTGCACAAATGTGGGAAAATGAAACAAAGCCGCTGGACGTAACTTCTCGGGATCCTCCAAGAAGTCCACTGAAAAAATCTTAGTAAATGACCACCATTTTACTGGGATTATATTTCATCTCATATCATTTCAATTCATTTCATTTAATTTCATCCCAGTTGATTAGTGTCTCAAATTAATCATCTTCATTTAATTTCACTCCATAATATCATTTTTCATAAAAATATGAATAATATAATAAATATAAATTAAATAAGACATGACTTAAAGGTCTAAGTTACCAGGTCATAAAATCTCTTAAAAAAAATGATTTTATGACTCTGTGACTCTGTAATGTGACAGGACAGGACAGGTAGGTATAATATAAAATCTATGGATATGACTGTGAACTGACGGATGAAATTTAGAAGTTTGTTTTGTCTAAAAAAATAACTTAAAAATATTTAAATTGTTTAAATTCAATTAAGACATAAATTAATAAGTACGTACATCGGATAAGTTCCCCGTATTTAAAACCGCCGGGACAAAAGAAATGCAACATGTTTGTGTGATCATTTGAAGTGCTACATTTGGATCCTTGGATGTCACACGCGATCGTAATCTTCGAAGGGGTCTTAAAGAAGAACCATAACATTTTCAACCGTGGATAAGTTTTATGCACGCAGCGGGAATGACAATAATGGCAGTTTCTGTTGGCGAAATTTGCGAGAACACGAAGTTGGCGAGAGAAATGGCCCTGATGGGAAATTATGAATCGGCGCTGGTTTATTATGAGGGAACTATACAGATGATCCACAGGCTTCTGATCACTATAGCTGATCCCACGCGAAAATCCAAGTGGCAGTTGGTGAGTGCAATAAACTTTTTTTGGAATAAAACCCACAATTAATATAAAATACATCTGGTTTGCCTTGACTGATTGCCGTTTCCATTTAAGTTTAATATTAGCAATCAATAACGGCTTTTTTGAATAAAAGTAGAAGGCCATAAATTGCTCTCAAATACTTTTCTGAAACATTGTTTCCACTCTCTACTTAATGTAAAAAAAATAATTAAGTTTATACTTATATTAATTTTAGACAAGAAACCTTTTGAAGGTTTCAAATTCAAATTTCTGTCTTTAATTGAAGTGTATAGAAAAATTATAAGTCAAACGGCAACTTGTGAACAAAAGTAATTGTGAGCTATTATTTTAAATTTTTATGTCAACTGTATCATTTGTGTTAGTAGGCCATTATGTAAAAATACAACAAAAGCTATGCATAACTTTACATCACTTATGTGGCAGGTAGTAAAATATTACAATTACTATGACATAAGTATTATTAATATTCGGCTTCAAGAAATTGCAACATACATAGCTTTTATTAATAAATATGTTCCTTTATTACTTATAGATGTAATATACAGTACAATAGAGGTATATAAAATAGCCAAATAACAGGTACTTGTGTTTTATATAGTTCTGCATAATTACACCATGTAAATTTGGCATTTATGTAAATAATCAAAATATATATGCTTTATTTAAGAAATTCACATACCAATTATTGTTTCTCTATTGCTATTCCTGATGACCTTGATTGACTGATAGAATTCCTCTATTGCTATTCCTGATGATGAAAACATATGAATTGTATCAAATATAATTAATATTATACGAATTATAAAGAAACAAGAAAGCTTGGTTATTAAATGTTTTTTCACAAAAAAAAGTAGGTATTGGGCTTATTTTGGTAAAAGTTTTTGATTTTTTAAGGCCCTCAATTAAACTAGATACACAATAAAAATTCACAATCTTCACAAATGGCTACAACTGGTAATATTCCAATTAAGTCCCAAACCACAAAATTGAAATTAGTCAAAATGAAATTATACATTTTATAATTATGAAAATGTGATAGAAGATTAACCAAAGACTGATATAGGATTTTTATGCTGGAAAAGGTTTTGTATGATTAATTCATAATTACATAGATGTTTCTAAAACAAAATTCTCTCTCGGTATCCTATAAAGAAAGCAAATAATAACAAAAGCAATAACATATATCACATAGTTTATGAAATGAAGATTATGAGTCACATCACACTGAATATAGCTTGTAAACTTTGCTGTCGGTTAATTAAAGTACTCCATAACATTTACGTACATTCATTACATCTATTTTCGTAAATCTACTCAATAAAGTCTCTTTTCACTTATGTCTTAAATAATATGTTTAATTTCTTAAAATGAAAATATAGATATTAAAGTATGTGTTTAAATGTAATTAAGTAAGGCTACTTTTAGATTTTATATTTTTTTAATACTTTATGATTTTTGTGGGTATGAAACATTAAAACCCAAAGTCAATAAATACTTTTGCTGTGTGATTATCCACAGTAAATATGTTCAAATTGAAAAGTTGATGCATGGATGACTTATTCTTTCATACACCATACACATACTTTCATACACATACTTTTACCGGTGTTCGAATCCCGCAGGCGGGTACCAATTTTTCTAATGAAATTAGTACTCAACAAATGTTCACGATTGACTTCCACGGTGAAGGAATAACATCGTGTAATAGAAATGAAACCCGCAAAATTATAATTTGCGTAATCACTGGTGGTAGGACCTCTTGGGAGTCCGCACGGGTAGGTACCACCACCCCGCCTATTTCCGCCGTGAAGCAGTAATGCGTTTCGGTTCGAAGGGTGGGGTAGCCGTTCTAACTATACTGAGACCTTAGAACTTATATCTCAAGGTGGGTGGCGCATTTACGTTGTAGATGTCTATGGGCTCCAGTAACCACTTAACACCAGGTGGGTTGTGAGCTCGTCCACCCATCTAAGCAATAAAAAAAAATAAAAAAAAATACACATAATATTTCATTATTTTTACAAATAAACGTTTTTAACTATGGATGAAGAAATACAATAAAACATAGTAACAGTAAGAAAATGACAAAAGACTTTTTTGTTGTTTGAACAGACATTTTATGTTTGGAATTGCATGTCTCACTGAATGCGTTCATATTATTTGTCATGAATAAGAATTTAAACAAATAAGTATTTATGCTTCGGTGAGCAAAAAGCAAGGTCTGCATTTGCAAGTAATAGCTTATGGGCGTAATTTAATGTAAATCATTTTGCAAATATAAGCTAATGATACATAAATCACCTTGGTACCTTATATTTACTATTATTTTAAAGTATCAATTTTATTATTATTAATCTTAACTTTAATATTTCTCTCTGATGACTTTTGTGTATGAATGCTTTAAAACAAATTCAAAGCCTTATGATCTTCTCAGTGCATCGCGTTTCCGATCCGGTGGTAGTTTCTGCGAAGCACTGCTCTTGCTAGGGCTAGTGCTTGAAGCCTTGAAGCCCTAGTGCTTGCGACGAAGGGCTCGACGACTACATTAACCCATAGACGCAGCCTACTGATTTTCTCTCCTCACGAAACACGTCACCTCCCCCCCTGTCTGCCAATATTCCCGATTCAACTTCGAAGTACTACGTGTATCGCCCCGTAAGCAGAAGCGCCATCTCGCTATATCTATAGAACTGCCCGGTAATTTTAGATTTTGGAATTTGCAAATGTACTAAAGATCATCTACCTTATGAAGGTAGGAAGTAAGAGGATAATACTTCTACGAACGGAGCAACATTAGTCCATAGATCGCCACAACCTTACATAACCATATACTATGATTAATATTGTCATACAAGATGTCATTAATGGTCGGAAAGACTATTATCAAACATAATCTTTAGCTCGCATGACGATCCTCCACTCGACACTACCACCATATAACACGCACTGTAATGGTGGTAAGACCTCTTGTGAGTCCACAGTTAGGTACCAACCTATTTCTGCCCTGAAGTTGCGTGTCAATTTGAAGGGTGGGACAACCGTCGTAACTATACTGAGACCTTAGAACTCATCTCAAGGTGGATGACGGCATTTACGTCGTAGATGTCTATGGGCTCCAGTAACCACTTAACACCAGGTGGGCTGTGAGCTCGTCCACGTCGAAGCAATAAAAAATATATAAAAAAAACGTTACAAATATTTGACCTCTTAAATTACATATTATTATATCGTAATACATTTTTTCACCCTCGTAATTCACCCTTAAATCCACAAAGCTCTAGCAAATAAAATCTAAAATATTATTACGGTGGCCCAAATAAGCAACAACCTAGTTTTGAACCGGCATCAGAAACAGCGATAAAGCTACCATTTGTATAACTCCTAAAAGCTACACGCGAACTCTCAAGAAACTTGTAGGAGTTTTCTGTGAAATAAATTCTTGAGTGGGTCCTTAAATTCCATATTTTATCGATAATCAGGGTAGTGCGGATATCACCTTCGGGCTACTAAAAAACCGAGCCTAGAAGAAAAAAATAGTCTTCTGATAGGTAGGTATATTTTCTTATAGCATAAGCTTGTGAAGTTATCATTTTGATATTAAAAAATAAAGTCGTATACTATTAGAACTCTTTATCAAAAGTTGTTTTAGTAATCACTACATAGTGTAAAACAAAGTCGCTTTCTCTGTCCCTATATCTATCCCTATGTATGCTTAAATATTTAAAACTACGCAACGGATTTTGATGCGGTTTTTTAATAGATAGAGTGATTGAAGAGGAAGGTTTATATGTATAATAACGTCCATTAAATAGTGGAGAAATCAATAATAAATTACAGTCTCCGAAGCGAAGCGAGGGCGGGTCGCTAGTGTATTATAGTTTTCAGCTTCATCTACTTTAGATAATAGGTAAATAGATAGAAATTTTAATCATAAACCAATTGAGTAATTTTTAGAACATCATCGCAACTGTACCATTTAAAAGGCAAAATTTCTTAATATTTACGTAAAATAAATGTGAAAACTACATTCTGAATGGGGGTGTTAAGTACTACTTGGAAAACGAGTCCGTTAATGGAGTATGTGTCTATAACCAGTCTGCCACGGATCAAATCAATTAAATGCCCATTCAAGATATACAGTGAATAACAGGGTTGCGTATTCAAATTATTGTAACGGTCGAGATGGTAAAAATATATCAAATATGTTATCTATATAGAAATCCTCTGCTCTAATGTGAAACCGCTTTCTGTTCAAAAATGTCTTAATAGAAATACATTTTCCGTTACGAATATGGTCGAATTCCGATCATTAGACGAACATTAATATAAACTAGAGGTCCCGTAGTAGTCGAAATTCGACTATAATCAATTGGTATTGTAAGTTTGTACATTATTATGATTGTATTTTATACTTCTATAATCACAAATTTCGCCAAGGCTACACTATAAAAAAATATTAATAAAGACAAACAATATTTAATCTATTTTCAATTTGACCACAGACATCAAGAACAAAAGTTTGACTATAAATAGTATGCATGCGTGTGTGCGTCAAATACATGGTATGTAGTGTGTGTAATGTTTTCTTTATTGATTTAATGTATCTTTTATGCAGTATTTTAAAAAAATATTAGCATTGTGCACTTCTTCTCTATATTCTTTATAAGTGTGGAAAATTTCATACTCCTCCGTCCGCGCAATTTTCGTAAAAACGGAGACAAAGTTTTTGCTTCACGTATTAATATATAGATAAATGGCCAAAAGAATTATTGACATAATATAATATTGAGTGGTGGTCAAGACCCAGACGGTCGCTAGCATCTTTGGAAGACAAGTCTGGGATGTTCTCTTAAGCCGTGATTTGAATGTCTTAACTATTTGTCTCCAGAAATGTTTAATCTCTGAATTGCCGTTACATTAGTGTTATCCTTGTCTTTGTCTACTATACTATTTCCATTTCTTTATAATCTCGATGACAGTTTTATTTTGATAGTTGTAGTGTTGTGACCAAATAAGTAATGATATCGATGACTCTGCTATGACCTTGTACGTGCGTAAGCGTCATATTTTTATTAAATAATATATACATAATGTAAAAAAGACGCTCCTTCCAGTTTCCACAGGAGCTATCATCGAAAAAATAAAGAAATTGAAATAGAATAACAACAGATATTCTTTAAGATCGTAATTAATAAAAACGTTGTTATTTAGAAAAAAAATATTATGTACTCATTCGAACATATGCAATGCAGATAACTCAGATTAATACGGCAACCCAATTAAGGATTAGTGATAAATAGTTAATAAATAATGAATCTAATATATAAAATTCTCCTGTCACAATGTTCGTTCCCATACTCCTCCGAAACCGCTTGACCGATTCTCATGAAATTTTTTATGCATATTCAGTAAGCCTGAGAATCGGCTACTATCTATTTTTCATACCCCTAAGGATTAGGGTTGTCCAACCCTAACATTTTTTTTTATTTGGACTTTTTTTTTGTTATAATGGGGTATTATGCGGTTGAATGAGGTTTTGTTATTTTTATTATATATTCCCTCATCGTTCACAGCACTACATACCTCTTTCACTCATTTACAACATCCTTACACACTTACAATAAGTTAGTTTTTTTTTCTACACTAGAAATTCCCTAGAAATCTTATATATGGCAAAACAATGTTTGCCGGGTCAGCTAGTAGTTTAATAATAATAATGATCACGTGCCTCATCAGTCGAGCGAAGATGAAAAAATTATCTATCAACCCTACTATAGTCATAGCTTTCGAACCATTATAGACGAGTCGGACGTGTTTCGAGCTATATCGCCATTGTGCACGACTTGAAACCGAGAAACGGCAATCTAAACTGGATCTTGAAGGTTCTTACAACCTTGCAAGTAACATATGTTTGATTTGCAAAACGAATGTATCACTTGCATGGTCTCTCTGAGGACTTCGTTAACAAACAACTCAATGTAACCTTCGGTACATTGCATTGGTTTTTGGTTTTAATATGGTAACGGTGCTTTTAGGTACCTCAAGCACCGGTCATCGTACTCGTCGAATCCGCTTACGACGAAGGGCTCGACGAGTAAATTAACCCTCAGACACAGCCCACTGAGTTTCTCGCCGGATCTTCTCAGTGGGTCGCGTTTCCGATCCGGTGGTAGATTCTGCGAAGCACGGCTCTTGCTAGGGTTCGTGTTAGCAACGTCGTCAGGTTTGAGCCCCGTGAGCTCACCTACTAGTTAAGGTTCCGCTGATATAGCCTCTCAAGGCCATCAGCTTAGGTAGGAAAGAAAAAGTTTTAATAATTACGCAACATTTAAATTCACATAATCTAAATTACGAAATCGTTGGGCCCAACTCCTCGATCAGGTTATCCTACGCTGAATAAATTAATTATAGATTTACTTATGCATTCAACTCAAAATAATGCTTGGATTCTGTATGTCGAAAACGAGATAATTATTATCTTACATTGATCTAATATGTAGTTCGCATAGCTCTCGATGTTACATAGCTGATTCAAAGACATTCAAATTCAGAATTTGTAATGCTTTTTTACAACATATCAATACTTTTTTATTTATAAAAAGGCTATTATATTAAACAACGTGTTTAGATTGGACGTTATTACTAACTTTGGTGATATTTACGAATTTAATATCTCATTAACAATCATTTTGTGTAAAAGTCAGCTCCGCAGAATCTAGTTATTAGAATATTCAAATAGCACTTTGTAGAGAGGTATCGAAATTATTCAGTTCTCTTGTGGCCAAAAAGAAATAGATATATAAAATTCTCAGTGCATTATCATCACAATATAATTTAAGTCTCACCAGCACAATGATGCTATATATAGCTAAACGAATGGAACACTTGTTCCGATGTCCTTGCAGATCGATAAAACAGCAGTTTTTTTTTTGTAAGTGAAACCCAACAAAGGCTATTTAGGATTCCGTATGAATGAAAACAAACTGCCGACGAAGTATCGCCGCCAGTCCGTATGAGTGTCAAATTAGTTACCATAGATACGACATTCTAAACAGTATTTTATTAACGGATTCTAGGGCTGATTTCAATAATAATGATCACTAACACAGGTGGTTTATCCAAAAGTTATTGATCCGTGTTTCTTTCTCATATACCACCTGTCGGTTATGTATCGCGCTTTATACAGAACCAAACTATAAGAAATCAATTATACTTATCAGACTCTTATGAGTAAGCGCTTTTATTCACGATTATGACGTAATTTTTCCTCTGTGTTCCGCTGTAACACCTGTGAACATTTAGACCAGACCCAATAACCTTCAAGCGGTTCTAAGATACCATCTTGTCATTTAACATTGTTTTTTTTTTTAATATTTTTTCATTTACGAAATATTAACGGCCGTCCGGTGTAGTGGTAAGTGACATGGTCACTACACAAGGGGGTCGCGGGTTCGAATCCCGCCAAGGGAAGATATTTGTATGATAAATATAAATGTCTTTTCCAGGGTTATGGATGTATATTAAATATATGTATGTGTATAATAAAAATCTTACATTTATATCCGTTATCTGGTACCTGTAACACAAGTTCTTTACGAACTTATCACGGGACCAGTTAACGTGGCGTGATTGTTAGTAAATATTTATTTATTTATTAAAACGCATAAATTTCAATTTAGTTTCCAAATCCGTAATTAACATATTAAGTTGTGTTTTCATTCTAGTATTATTAGTGGTAGTCCTTCTTATGAGTTCGTAGATAGATCTCCCATCATAACCCATACATCAGCTCGCTGAGTCTCTGAGTTCCAATTGGAAGGGTCGCAGGTGGAGGGCAGCCTTTATACATCAGAATCGCGACTTTGACCACAAGTCTAAAGGTAGTTGCGTTACCACTGTTATATCGATGAGCCTCAATGACCCTTTACAACATCATATGCCTATAGATAGAGCAATAAAAAAGCATGAAAGCGAAAATTACACATATAGAACATATACCTAGTCAGGTCATAAATTCTGTCACATGTTTAATGTAAAATAATTGAAACAAGTTTATTCATTATGTAACCATTCATATACCAAAATGAACTTAACAAACATAGATTCTTATGACACTAAAGTTTATTCAAAATGACCTCCGTGATTTTGAATACAGGCCTTCAATCTGCGCGGCCAGTCGTCTATCGCAGCACGAACGAGGTCCATGTCAATAACGGCGGCTGCCTTAATCAAGGATGTCTTGAGTGACTCCAAATTGGGATGAGGCTTTGAGCACGCCTTTTCCTCCAAGTGTTGCCATATCTTGTAATCTAACGGATTCAAATCTGGACTGGAAGGAGGGCCAGTCTTCGTGCCGGATGAAGTCGATTTCACGCGCCGCCAGCCAGTCTTGTGTGCTCTTCGCTCTATGAGCTGACGCCGAATCTTGTTGGAATACCCAGTGCCTGTTATTGAACATGGTATGAGAAACAGGTTCCACAAGGTTCGTCAGGACTGTATTTTGATACACAACTGCATTCGTTTTTACACCTTTCTCACAAAAATGTACCTCTGTTAAGCCCCAATAAGAAACTCCCAACCATACCATGAGCGAGGATGGAAAATGACCTCGTTGGACACGCGGAATACGGTTGCTCGCTTCTTCACTACTGTGTGCGTACACCTTATCATTTTGTTTGTTGTAGCTCTCTTCTACGGTAAAAATTTTTTCATCCGAAAAAAGAATTTCCCGATATTTTTTTCCCGCGTACCGCTTCAACAAAGCGCGGCATCTCTTCAGTCTCAGGTCCATTAGACGAGCATTCAAACGATGTCCTGTTTTTCTTCGATATGCCCGAAGCCCTAAGTCTTCATTTAACACCCTTTTCACCGTGGTTCTGCTTAACCCCATCTGAAGGGCCAACAGTTTCTGCTTACGTTTGGGATTTCTTTGAATTCGCGCCTTCACAGCTTTTATCACTGCTGGAGTCCTAACAGACCGAGGGCGACCACTTCTTGACCTGTCATCTACACTAGAATCTTCATTGTATCATTTGATGGTACGATAAACGAATCTTTTGTTTATATTAAAATTTTTCAGTATGTTAAAAATTTGAATTGGCGCGTAACCGCAACGATGCAACGCAATAACTGCAACACGGTTTTCTTTAAGCGCCCACTCCAAATTTAAAAATGAGTATAAATTCTAAAAGTATACATTTTTATTTCCATGAACAATTCGAAATTCGAATTCAATAAACTTTTTTGTGGCCAGCATTCTAAAAGAAAAGTTTTTACTGTGTGACAATACTTATGACCTGACTAGGTATACTACAACTATTTTCTATCTATACATATGCGCGTCATAACGACAAAAATTCACTCAGAAGTAACAGTAAGACACTCATCACTTTTAATTATTATTCTCATAATCCTCTCGCAGGTCTGCTGGAAGAGATTTCTTAAAGAAATAAGCAGTGCCTTTGTACATAATTTTCCTATTACTCTGTACTATGTCATATTTTCTGTGTGTACATAAATAAATAAATAAAATAAGATCGATCTATCAGGTCTTTTAAGCGAGAAAGGAAGGGATAAGTTAAATAAATATATTTCATAGCCAATCTGTTATACAAATAACGGTTTTCCGGAAGCGATAAAGCGTAGAGACAGATACAAAGCTAAATCTCCGATAACGCTACTCCAAATCCGATCGCAACAATGAGAAAGAAAGTAATAAACGCTTTGATCGCACCGTAAAATATCGCTTAAATAATCTAGTTAGGCCATGCCCCATGCTGTGACACAGTTCAACGCAGCGTAGGACCGATTTAGATGAAGACAAAGCAGATTTTGTGACGTATAAACGTAGACTTTAAGTGGTTACTGGATGCGCCACCCACCTTGAGATATAAGTTATAAGGTCTCAGTATAGTTACAACGGCTGCCCCACCCTTCAAACCGAAACGCATTACTGCTTCACGGCAGAAGTAGACGGGGTGGTGGTACCTACCCGTGCGGACTCACAAGAGGTCCTACCACCAGTAAATGAATGACATGAACAGAACATGAAATGAACAATGAATTTGGTCATTTTTTATTTCTTAAAAAAAATCTGTTCGTCTTTTTTTGTACTATACTACAACGCTTATGCTGTAAATGTAAGTAATAATAATGGGTATTTTTTTATTAAAAATTCAATCGAATCTTAATAATTATTAATTAATAATATCGAATTTTCATCATCGAGCATATCAAATGACACAATTTTAATGGAACAAATTTTGTTTTTTTTTTCGTTTTCCTAGCGATAATTAAGCATGTCAATGTACTTGTTTTTTGCGTCTAACTAATACAGAAAATGATTAATCGATACTTAATTATATCACGAGCATTCTCAAAGATACTGTCAATTATTATTAGGATTATTTAAGCGTCTCGTGCATGTTTGGCTAATGCGTAAATAGTGGTTTCATTATTCAATACTTTATCACCTGTGAACTCATAACGTCGATAAGGTATCGAGATGTTGAAAGTTAAAGATTATCATGAAACACCCGTCACACTGTTTCGGACCGTTGCGTTTTCAAGAAAGACTTCCTAATGTGAAAGTTCTTATATCGAGCGGATTATATCGGTAGGCGAACCGAATGTTTTTTAACCGACTTCAAAAAAAGGAGGAGGTTCTCAATAACTTTTGACTGGATGCATCGATTTTGATGATTCTTTTTTTATTAGAAAGCTGACGCTTTAGTCCATTTCTGATAATGGTATCCAAGAGAAAATAATAAGTCTTAAATTTGCATTAAGCACGTGGGCGACAAATAGGTGATTAACATCACGCCAACCGATTTCGATGATTATTTGTTTTTAGTGTATATTAATTTGTTTTGGAATATCTTTTTTTTTCTATTTGAAGTCGGTTTTTGTTAAAGCATATCTATTTACTAATTATGTTGAGATCTTTTGCAAAACTCTAGGTTTGTATCGCTTGTCAACTTGTCTTTAATTTATGTATATATAAAAATAATACGTGAAGCAAAAACTTTGTATACCTTTTTACGAAAATTGCGCGGACGGAGGCGAGTATGAAATTTTCCACACTTATAAAGAATATTGAGAAGAAGTGCACAATGCTAATATTTTTTTTAAAAATGCATAAAAGATACATTAAATTAATAAAGAAAACATGACACACACTACATACCATGTATTTGACGCACACACGCATGCATACTATTTATTGTCAAACTTTTGTTCTTGACGTCTTTGGTAAAATTGAGAATAGATTAAATATTGTTTGTCTTTATTAATATGTTTTTATAGAGTAGCCTTGGCGAAATTAGTGATTATTAAAGTATAAAATACAATCATAATAGTGTACAAACTTACAATTCCAATTAATTTTAGTCGAATTTCGACTACTGCGGGACCTCTAGTTTATATTAATGTTCGTCTAATGATCGAAATTCGACCATATTCGTAACGGAAAATGTATTTCTATTAAGAAATTTTTGAAAAGAAAGCGGTTTCAAATCGTAGCAGAGGATTTCTATATAGATAACATAAGATATTTGATATATTTTTACTAGCTCGACCGTTACAATAATTTGGATACGCAACCCTATTATTCACAGTATATTTTGAATGGGCATTTAATTGATTTGATCCGTGGCAGACTGGTTATAGACACATACTCCATAAACGGACTCGTTTTCCAAGGAGGTCCCCTCTAGTATATAAAAATGTATGTAATTAAAAAGTTAGCTCACTTTAAATTGCTCTTTTGTTAAATCTTCTGTTCGCGTCACCATAGTAAGGTAATACATATATAAAAGTTTTTAAATATTCTACCCACAATGTTATTGAATATTTCAGGTTATTATAAACAAAATTATGGGTAGGTATTATTGTTCAAATCAATATCGAATACAAATTTGGACCTATAATAATTTATGCGAGATTCTATTACGAATCTATTTACAAACAAACACACTGCAGATCGGTGTTTTGTAAAGATATATTGAATTCATGGCTATAGATCAGGGGTTCCAAAACTTATATTGTCTACTGCCCGCTTTGAGAATAAATTATAATATTTTTTAGGGCCCCCATTTTCTCACCTACTTAAAAACCACTATACCGAGAGCTCAGTCGGTGTCTAAAAGTCCTCCTAGATGAAATTACAAATCGTCTCGCAAGCGTCTACACAACGCCCCTTTTTTTTCTGGGTCTCTTACCGCCCCCCTTTAAGTCAGCAGCGCCCACGGGGGCGTTATCGCCCACTTTGGAAAGGCTGCTATAGATCATTAGTTTAGTATCCGCGTTTTTAGGGTGTTATCGTTGCAAATGTGTTTTTTTTTAATAGATGACTTTAATTATATGCTCTTGGAGTGCCATTATCTTTCTTCTTGCTATTAAATAAGCATTCAAGTAGTTGCCCCCGTCGAAATATCGACATTGTCAGTTCAGTGTCTACTCGCACGTTCAAAAAAAAAAAACAATTTTATGCTATAAAGAAATCACGACAATTTGTAGGGCCAAAAATATACTCACATCAAATATAAATACGCAATTTTAGTTTTTACCAGACTTCTTCTGAATTAAAAAATGTTGGTCTGCGCAGACCTCACGCAGAGCTAACGGCCCTCCTGGTGTGAATTGGTTACCAGAGTAGGTTACCGCAACGTGAAAGATTCTGGACATAAAAGTCTCAAAAAAATGAATATAATGCGTCTCCCACCCTTGAAACTGGAATGCACCCTTAGGTTCTTCGTCGAATAAATATAGTAGAAATTTCTCACGCAGATTCACAATGCGCCCTGGGACCAACATTGTGCCACAATGCTTCACATTAATAAATCGTAATAAATCATTGGAACGCATACCAATACATAGTTACGTGATTACAAATCACATGTAATTAAATTGTTACACTTTTACTGGCGCGCTGGTGGGCGATGCGTTTTTCACCAAGCATTTGAATATTAGCGTTCTATCACACGTAACTGTATGATTAGAATCGAAAATTACAGTTTTTCATACGATAGTGTTTCGATAACGCTTATAAACAATGCGGTTTTTTTTTTCTGGGGATCTCCTCATGCGGAATGAACATGATGGAAAGAAGTGAATAATATCGACTATATTATGTTATAGCGAAGTAGGTACTTGCGCTTTGGAAGAGTTTATTTTGAACCGTTACTCTGTAATAGGTATTTCGACTTCGTGGTTCAAGACGAAAAGTTTTAGGGCCAAATTTTGAGGTGTCATCAGGTTCGTAGGTACTTGACGCCGGGTCGATCCTGAGTCAGCCGTTTCTTTTCAATATTTAATTGCGATTCGGTATTCTCGACGCGGAAACCCCAAACGTAAATAGACAGGTAACCGCATCGCCTACCTGAGCGGCTACGCGAGTCCTAGCAAGAGTAGTCCTTCGCTGAATCTACCAATAGATCAGAATCGCGAGCCACTGAGAAGATCCGACGAGAAACTGGGCTCTAGCGTTTTATTTTGCGCACAATATTGATTGCTTCGGCAGATTTAGTAGTCATCGTGGCCTAAAGGATAAGACGTCCGGTGCATTCGTGTTGAAGCGATGCCACGGTGTTCGAATCCCGCATGCGGGTACCAATTTTTCTAATGAAATACGTACTCACCAAATGTTCACGATTGACTTCCACGGTGAAGGAATAACATCGTGTAATAAAAATCAAACCCGCAAAACTATAATTTGCGCAATTACTGGTGGTAGGACCACTTGTGAGTCCGCGCGGATAGGTACCACCGCCCTGCCTACTTCTGCCGTGAAGCAGTAATGCGTTTCGGTTTGAAGGGTGGGTCAGCCGTTGTAACTATACTGAGACTTTAGAACTTGTATCTCAAGGTGGGTGGCGCGTCTACGTTGTAGATGTCTATGGGCTCCAGTAATCACTTAACACCAGGTGGGCTGTGAGCTCGTCCACCAATCTAAGCAATAATAAAAAAAAAAGATAATTTTGGACATTTACAAAGAACTTCACGGCCTTCCCGATTTTATCTCTCCGATTAGTCACGTTCACTAAAAGTTTTCTACTCACGATTGAATCTAAAATATAATACCGGAATCGTTTTTAAAAATGTTTGTAGAACACGCGAGATTCAACTGAAAATTTATCATCACGCCCGTCCCTCACAGCGGCCGTGGATATCCAACTTTGATGCCACATATGACTTCCAAAATTAGATTTGTAACTATTTCTTCGTTTTAAGGATTAGATGTGAATCCTTGCTTATTCATCCGTAATCTGGGCGCTGTATATTATGATACAAACGATCTTGTTTTGTAAGGACTGTAATCTATATATTAATACGTGAAGCAAAAACTTTGTACTCCTTTTTACGAAAATTGCGCGGACGGATGAGTATGAAATTTCCCACACTTATAGAGAATATAGAGAAGAAGTGCATAATGCTATTTTTTTTTTTTTAATAATGCATAAAATATACATTAAATCAATAAAGAAAACATTACACACACTACCATGTATTTGACACACATAAATACACTCTTTGTTTATTGTCAAACTTAGTCAAATTGAGAATAGATTAGTATTGTTTATCTTTAATATTGCGAGCATTTGTCTATAGCAGTGTTTCTCAACCTTTTTTTTTTTTGTTGCGGCACATATTTAACGATTTCAAAATTTGGCGACACACAAAAAAAAAATAAAAAAATTATTTACTTACTACAACACACTGCATAAATAGTTTATCAAAAAATTTTAATATACGAAATAAACTAAAATATACTATAATTTTTTTTTGTGGATTTAAATATATATTCATGCTTAAAATATTTTTCTTTTAAAATGATATAATTTAATAATATTAACATTATTATATATTCCCAAAATTTGGCGGCACACAAAAGTGCCACGGAACAGTGGTTGAGAATCACTGGTCTATAGTGTAGTCTTGACGAAATCTGTAACAATAGGACAATAATAAGCCTCGGAAGGAATAATGTTGAAACTTATTATTTCAATTAATTATAGTCGAATTTCGACTACTGCGGGACCTCTAGTAAACATAAATATAAACGAGGGAAATTAGTAAAATTAGTAATGTTCTAAAAACGAAAACTGGGTTCCGGGCGATTTGGCTAATGTGTAGGTACCTTATAAGGAAACTGTGTTGCTTGAATGTCTTTATGTAAAAATTCGAAATTGTCATTACGTATTTCGGTAGAATTAATTACCTTCTCAGATCGATGCCTCCAATGAACACTACGCTAACTCCAAATTCGTAGATTTAGTAAGGAGGAGCGTTTAAACGAAAAAAGTTGATAAAATCTTTATAATTGCAGATATATTTGAGTCGACTATTATCAAAGCCGGCAATCTGACTTTTGGACAATGATTGGTAAATCAGAAAAACGAATTATTGACTTTGTATTCCATTCGCAGTCACAAAACTCTTCGGAACGACATCTTAGATAAATAACAGGTTAAGTATTAACCTTTATTTAATGCAGGTTTTGAACCGTATTCTTTGAAGGAGACGATTATATTCAAATCAATCTGTATTGACATATCAATAAATTTTTTTTGTCCAAATGCACAGATTGCCACCTTTGATAATAGACGACTCATTTATGGTTTTTTTGTGTAACTAGCTGATTTACTCTTGCTTCGAACCCCATCAATAATGATTAATTGTAATACTTTTAGCACAGTGAAGCGATTTGCGTGAAAAACCAAAATTTCAAAATTTTGAGTTAGAGTAGTGTTCATTGGAGGCATCGAAATATTATACTGATTTTAATATTTTACGAAAAATTATTTAAGTAAGACTAAGGTTGATTATAATCCGTGAAATGTTCGATATTAATTTTTTTTCAGTAAATCGTGATTGCCGAGCTAATAATTCGTATGTGCTTTTTTTTAATTCGTCCTATTTAAAAAAAAAAAACAATTCTTAGTTCGTTTACTAAAAGTTTACTTCGATACTTAACGCGTTATGAAATAAAAGTATTTGACGATGGTAATTCATCTATTTCATTTGGATAAATAGCGTTTCTAATTTCTCAGAAAAACTTTCGAGTTAGAACGTAATTGTATATAAGTACCTACACTACTTTAGTTGTATGCTATCTAGCATGTTATGGTTGCATTGTTTGTTATTATGCACCTCGAATTTATCTGGTATGGGCACTATGACTTTAGCCGATTTAGCACCTTTTACTGGTGGTAGGACCTCTTATGAGTCCGCACGGGTAGGTACCAACACCCCGCCTATTTCTGCCGTTAAGCAGTAATGCGTTTCGGTTTGAAGGGTGGGGCAGCCGTTGTAACTATATCGAGACCTTAGAGTGTATATCTCAAGGTGGGTGGTGCATTTACGTTGTAGATGTCTATGGGCTCCAGTAACCACTTAACACCAGGTGGGCTGTGAGCTCGTCCACCCATCTAAGCAATAAAAAAAAACCTATAAGGTACAAAGTGAATCAATCATCTTTTAACACGTTCCTTTTCGTAACCACGTGTTTTTACGGCGAGAAAGCAATATTGTAAATTAAATTTGGCTTTTATGTGCATAATATTGCATGTAAAAAACTTCCGTATACGGAATCAGATACGTTCGTACAAAGCGGTTTTTGATGTGGTTTAGGTCACCCAGTCTAATTCAGGGGCTGGATATAAGCCAAGCATTTGTTCTATTGTCGAGTATATTCGGCATGGTCGTTTTTTATTGTGCCTCTCGGCTGTCATGCGGCTCAGGAGTCATTGAACCCCCGAACACCGTGCCCGATACATAAGTGACGCATATCAATTCACAAATCCGAGCAGGGCGCACTGATACCGCGTCACGCATCCACAATCGATTATCGCCTTTAAAACATCACACAAAAGAACGTTAATCGTGTCTTACGTGAATAGTGAAAGTGTTACTCGATAGTGGGTAGTTCTAATTACCGCCCAGCGCTCTGTTTTGACGGCCTTCGGGTAATTAAACTAATATGTAACTTGGTCAAGGAAACGTTGGCCGCGTGTTAAATTCAATTGTTTTTTACCCCGTAAAACCTTATTTAAGTTAAGCTGGAAATAAGTGGAAATGGTCGTGCCGTAACCGAAGTGTTTCGAGATACGTGTGGGAAGATTAAAACATATATTTTTTGTTTATTGTAAAGACGTGGGCGATTGTTTGCGGGCAGTTGAGAATTTCACTTTTATGAAGACTCATTTGCTACGTACGTACGTTATTGTGTATTGATTGATGTTCACTTAAAATAATCGTTTAATAAATCCGATATGCTTCGTGTGAGCCTTGAGTTTTTTTAATAATTAAAAAAAAGTTTCAGCTTTGCCGGCGTCGTCGACGCGAAAAGTGAAATTTGTTTAAACTTCAACATCAGTAGTAAATTGGTGGTGAAGATTAATATTGAATATGCAATTTCGAAAAGAGTCGACATGTCGCATATTTTGTCAAATACGTTTTTTCATTAACATGTAGTTTTGAGGCTTACCTACACCCGTTTTATAATGATTCCAGTAATTTTCAATTCCTAATTAACACTAAAATATATCTCAAAAGTTAATATTTTAAAATTTACACTGCTTTAGAAAATAATCAGTTTTTTTCATTTCCTGAAAATTTTAATTTTTTTATTGCTTAGATGGTTGGACGAGCTCACGGCCCATCTGGTGTTAAGTGGTTACTGGAGCCCATAGACATCTACAACGTAAATGCGCCACCCACCTTGAGATATAGGTTGTAAAGTCTCAGTATACTTACAACGGCTACCCCACCCTTCAAACCGAAACGCATTTCTGCTTCACGGTAGAAATAGGCAGGGTGGTTGTACCTACCCGTCCGGACTCACAAGAGGTTCTACCAACAGTAAAAAGATTAATTAATACCGAGACGTTGTTTGTTTCAGGTACAAAAACAGATGGCTCGCGAGTATGAACAGCTGAAGGCGACGGTCGCGACGCTGCAGATGTTCCAGCACGAAGGCGAGAAAGCGATCACGCCGCTCACCGGAAGTGAGTACTGTGTGCTCAGTGCGAGTTTTTTAACGTTCTCGATAGCGTAAAAGTTAATCCACTTAACTTTGTATGCAGTCACAGCGCCCCTAGCGTAGGCAAACGATCCCATTCCATACAAATATGAGCTAACTTTTACGCTGTATTGAACGCACTGTTCAATAATTTAAGCCTTATTCTTTAGATTATAATATGGCCTTATTCTTTAAGTTGTTCATTATAATAGCCTGTTACGTCAACAGTGAGACGCCACGTGAACTCACGTGCCTTTCGATTCCGTTTTTGAATTTTACTAATTAGATTACATGACAATGATGTTCAGGATTCACTACGACTTCATAGTCAATATACGGACTTAGCTTCTATTACTATTTTACTACAACAAGTTTGTTAAATTTTGGTAGGCAGCGGCTTGGCTCTGCCCCTGGCATTGCTAAAGTCCATGGGCGACGGTAACCACTCGCCATCAGGTGGGCCGTGCGCTCGTCTGCCTACAAGGGCAATAAAAAAAAACTTTTTATATCTTATGTAGTAAAATAGTAACAGAAGTTAAGTCCGTATATCGAAGATGCAGACACATGAATAATTCAACGCAATTATCATTAATTAGAAGATCGTCACCTTTTCCAGACTTCATCACTTTTAGGTAAAAAACTACGAATATCTTATTTTCCTAATGAAATACGTACTTAACAAATGTTCACGAATTGACTTCAACGGTGAAGGAATAACATCGTGTAATAAAAATGAAAGCCGCAAGATTATAATTTGCGTAACTACTAGTGGTAGGACCTCTTGTGAGTCCGCACGGGTAGGTACCACCACCCCGTCTATTTCTGCCGTGAAGCAGTAATGCGTTTCGGTTTGAAGGATGGGGCAGCCGTTGTAACTATACTGAGATCTTAGAACTCATAATTTTTTTTTATTGCTCTTGTAGGCAGACGAGCATACGGCCCCCCTGATGGTGAGTGGTTACCTTCGCCCATGGACTTCAGCAATGTCTATTATTAAGGGAGGGGGGGCATTTACGTTATAGATGTCTATGGGCTCCGGGAACCACTTAACACCAGATGGGCTGTGAGCTCGTCCAACCACCTAAGCAATAAAAAAATTGTTTGAACAATCCGAAAAATTACTGGAATGAATTAACAAAGAAAATGGTTTTCAAAACTTTAAATTTAATCAGCATTATAATGAAAGGCAATTTTATAATAAAAATTAAACCAGTTTTATTCTACCAAAGGATCTTGGGCATGACGTGGGAGGAACTAGAACAGACTGCCCAAGACCGATGTAATTGGAAAAATTTGATTCGAGCCCTACACCCCAGCAGAGGGTAATAGGAAAGAATGATGATGATGAAAGGAATCAAGGCATAAAGTCAGCTTGCATCTCAAGCGTTAACATTTTTTTTGTAAATCATACCAAGCAACCATGGCAATGCGGAACCCAATTTTTTGTTGAAAAAAAAAAAGTTTTCGTGTAATCAATTTTTGCGTAATTACTGACTGTGAATTCTAGAACAAAGGAACATCGAAAATAATCACACACTTTATGCTTTTCGCGCGTGATCTATCGATTTCATATCTGAAGCTATATTTTATTACGATTTTTAAAACCCACATTTGGTACGAACAATTTCAATTCTAAATTCAGCTTTTTATCTATCTATCTATATATATAAAAATGAATTGCTGTTCGTTAGTCTCGCTAAAACTCGAAAACGGCTGGACCGATTTGGCTAATTTTGGTCTTGAATTATTTGTGGAAGTCCAGGGAAGGTTTAAAAGGTAGATAGATAAATATGAAAATGCTCGGAATTAAATAAAAAATAACAAATTTGTTTTCCCTTTGATGTGTCCCCCGTCGGACGGATTCCTTTTGTTTGTTTTAAGTTTATTCTATACAAAAGTTTAGGTCTTTTATTTATCGATTGAGACACTATAAAGTCTGCCGGGTCAGCTAGTGTGAAATAAAACTCGACCTAACTAAACAAGTGTTAATGAAACTCACGCTTATCAGTTTTAGTTTAAAACTTGTCAGTCAGGACGATGCGATACACAGACCAATTTAACGTGGTAAGACTTAAAAAGGTTCTGAGCTGTGGATAATGGTTGTAGAACCTCTGTGGTCCAAAGGTCCTAGTCCTAGTCCAGTTTATTTTTTTATTGTCATTGTAGGCAGACGAACATACGGCCCAACTGATGGTAAGTGGTCACCGTCGCTCATGGACGTCAGCAATGCCAGGGGCAGAGCTAAGCCGCTGCCTACCGTTTTCGATACCAATATTTTTTGTCATTGAGCCATAACAAAAAGATTATTTTGTAATCAAGACACCCTATTCGTAATGTAATGCAATTAGGCATACTCTTAAATTTATCTTGTGTAGTCTTTAAAAAGATTACGTGCAATTGCACTATGAAGTCGTCGTGGCCTAAAGGATAAGACGTCCGGTGCATTCGTGTTGAGCGGTGTAATTTTCGAATTTAAAACATGTTAAAAGGACAACGCATGTCGCATGTCGGGTCCGCCGCTAGTCATGATTTAAATAATTTAAAATGAAAAAGCGTACGTAACGATAATGTAATGAAGTCATAAGATTTTTATCTTTATTAGCACATGTCTACAGTAGGTGTTCACGTAAACACGTTAACTGATAATGTAAATGAGATTTGAAGAACTTGCAACGGACATTAGACGCGTGCGAGGAACTTTGTATCTTTAGAGCGTTTAGTATGTGTTTTTGTTAGCGAGAATGGTCGGTACATAAGATTACTTTAAAGTTTTAATTGCAATAACGCAGCTGCTGTCATATGTGCGTTTAATTCGCGGTAGAAATATGCAATGCACCCAACCGAGCCGGTTCGCAATAGATTGTTGAGATTTAGGGATTTCCGTAGGAAAGTAGACGAGAATATTGATACTTTAAACGGATCATAAAGAATCTGTAGCAGTTTCAGGGAGATGTCGTCATATTTCCATATTAACTGATTGATATACAAGTATTATCAGATATCGTAAACGCCGGCCATGCAATTATCAAATATGCTGCTCACCTACTAGTTAAGGTTACGCTGAATTACCTCTCAAGGCTATCAGCTTAGGTAGGAAAAAGAAATGTACTTTTTCTTCGTACATAACTCCTTCATCACATGTAATTTCTAAAAAAGCCTTTAAACCCAGTGTTTTAAAGTCTAATGTGGCTTACAGGCACATAACACCTTCATTCAATGTAAAAACTCAAAAATCTTAAAAATGGTACTTAACCCCTTCATCCACTCACGTCTTCAATTATTTTATTTATAGTTTGAGACTTCAATGGTCCTTCCAGATATATATTTTTATTTTCTTAAGAGTTTATTTAAGGATTACCGATGGCCCGAAGGTCTTTCCAGTTCCATCAGGAAAGGTGGGCAAGCAAAGGCTCAGCCAGAATGGGTAGGATTTTCTAAAACTGCTTTCAGACTACGCTATAATATAATAGCATATAGTATATAGCTCATAGCACAACAATATCGCACACCATACATTGTTATAGACACGTTCACACTGTACTGTACTATATATAATTGGCTAAGTATAGGCTGCTCCGAGAGGGCTGGTGGTCGTGGCGCCGACGACCGCCAGTCCGGCGTCCCGAGGGGGAGGGTGATGGGAGAGATGTGCTCCGCACTAAACGCTTCACTTTCCCCCCTTTGCCTTGTCATGAGTTCTGTCTCATGCGAGGTTTGGACGTTGGTTGTTGAGCGACAGGAGGTTTTAGTCAGTTCGACTCTGACATACCCCGCCCAGTATCCCCAGAAAAGGGCGGAAGTCCGGCGATTTCCTCCTGACAAAAAAAAAAAAAAAAGTATAGGCTGCTATACTATATGGCATTATAGTATAGCGTAGTCTGAAAGCAGCTTTACACTCCAGATAATAAGGGTCTAGATACTTAGGGTCTGACCACAGCCGAAATCTTCGTTCATCTCACAATCTTCTTCTTCGCTCTCCTCCACATAGTTCTGACTTTTGACATTCTTCCTTCACTATTCAGTCTATTCTCCTATGGAATGCGCTCCCACTCAAAATAAGGTCTGCCACTATACGTGAAGCGTTTAAGACGAGGGTTCGAGAACTGTTTCTCAGAGTGTTAGCAGAGTCATCTAATTGATAATATTTGTTTATATATGTTTTTATATGTATATATTTATGTATATCTATATATTTATGTATATGCATTTATTTAAGTACGAGTATTTGTATCTATAGAAATTATGTATGTTATATATACACATATTATGTTTAAGTAATATCACCTTCACACTACATCTACCAAGGTTCATCTCTGCACCCCCCTAAGGTAGACTGTTAGAGAATGCCTATGGCATTAAGTCCGCCTTTATACTGTCTAGTATATGAAGTTATAAATAAAAATAATAATAATAATAACTGTGATCAGTTATGTACGTAGATAAATTACAATAATATATTTCTTTATTTTTTTAAATAGTATTTTAGGGCCACGAATTAACCGGTCGTTGATTAATAATTTACCAGAGGTCCCGCAGTAGTCGAAATTCGACTATAATTAATTGGAATTGTAAGTTTGTACACTATTATGATTGTATTTTATACTTCTATAATCACAAATTTCGCCAAGACTACACTATAAAAAATATTAACAAAGACAAACCATATTCTATTCTCTATCTGACAACAGACGTGAAGAACAAAAGTTTGACAATAAATAGTATGCATGCGTGTGTGCGTCAAATACATGGTATGTAGTGTGTGTAATGTTTTCTTTATTGCTTTAATGTATTTTATATGCATTATTTAAAAAAAAAATAGCATTGTGCACTTCTTCTCTATATTCTCTATAAGTGTGGAAAATTTCATACTCCTCCGTCCGCGCAATTTTCGTAAAAAGGGATGCAAAGTTTTTGCTTCACGTATTAATATATAGATAATTCGACACAAAGGTTTCCGTTTACGAGCTCGTAAACCGAATGATGCACGGCCCCGATTCAAGGAAAGCCTCTACAAAGGTTCATCAAACCAATGACACGTTCAATTAACGTACAATCTAACCCGTAAAAGTTCAACGGACGTCAATGTAGGGTTACCACAATGCACTGCTCTGAATAATCCACAGTGCAAATTTTGTTTTTTTCTCTCACAGCCCACCTGGTGTTAAGTGGTTACTGGAGCCCATAGACATCCACAACGTAAATGCGCCACCCACCTTGATACTTTGTTGTATTTATTTAAAAAAATAAAATAGCGTTGATGCATATTATAATGATCTAGTAGTCAATCAAATGCACCCATAATAGCCCACCATAAAATAACATTTTATATCAGTAGCTAAAAATACTTTATTACTATCTACTAATAGAAATAATATCGTATTATAATTTACAAAAATTAATAAGTTAGTTGCTGCGATGCTAATATGTAACTAACGCCGTCGTAGAATCATTAATAACATTTTTACCTACGTAAGCTGATAAGCTTTGTGAGGCTATGTCAGTGTAACCTAACAAGTAGGTGAGCTCACGGTGCCCAAACCTGACGACGTTGCTAACACTAACCCTAGCAAGAGCAGTGCTTCGCAGAATCTTTTATTATTATTATTTTTATTGCTTAGATGGGTGGACGAGCTCACAGTCCACCTGGTGTTAAGTGGTTACTGGAGCCCATAGACATCTACGACGTAAATGCGCCACCCACCTTGAGATATCAGTTCTAAGGTCTCAGTATAGTTACAACGGCTGCCGCGCCCTTCAAACCGAAACGCATTACTGCTTCACGGCAGAAATACGTAGGGTGGTGGTACCTACCCGCGCGGACTCACAAGAGGTCTTACCACCAGTAAATCTACCACCGGATCGGAAACGCGACCCACTGAGAAGATCCGGCGAGAAACTCAGTGGGCATTAATAACAGCAAGTTTTTAATCTAAAACAAAAGCCATTCATTTCCGTAGTTCCGCGGAAATAAGAGATAATAGAACATGTCCTTACGGAGTTTAATTAAAGTGTGCTACCAGCGTGTACATTTTAATCGACTTTGACCTTCATTGGCGTCCATTCGACACGCTAGTAATGGTGCGTCTTCCATTATGTCACGATTCACGGTACAATGGGTGGAAGGGACCCGATTATTAGGTAACATCGTGAATTGATCAAGGAATTGTCATCGCTAAATAAGACATTGCTATTGTATCGCGTCTGTGGATATTGTTGTTCGTTTGAAAGGGCATCGGTGCGGTTCGAGGATGTCTGAGACGTGTCGATGAACGCGTTTTTGATGATAAGTTCGATTACAATGGTGTTTTAGAATAAAGATCAGAATGTTTTCGTCACATAAATTCGGCAGCTTTAGGCGAAACAGGGTTTTTAAGTTTAAAAAAAAAATGTGTGGTGCGTAGAGATGTTTAGGTTTTTTTTTTTTATTGCTTAGATTTGTGGACGAGCTCACAGCCCACCTGGTGTTAAGTGGTTACTGGAGCCCATAGACATACAACGTAAATACGCCACACACCTTGAGATATAGTTCTAAGGTCTCAGTATAGTCACAACGGCTGCCCCACCCTTCAAACCTTAGGTATGAATCATGTGCTTTACCATCAAACATCCGTGAGTTTCATTATTAACACGTTGACTGCCGTATAGGTCACCGGTTCCCTACGCGGCGCACTGAACTAATTATGTCGATTTCAGTCACGAAGCGCCTGGATTGCTTAACTTTGCCTCCTTTTGTTTGTTAAACTATGTTTTAGTCTTTTAGGTCTCTTAGAAATATATTCATTCTCAGTATCATCAAGTTCGTTTTTCCAGAGTCTACTAGATATTTCGGCGCCTTATTAAGAAGATCGAACAGAGAAATCGACATAATGACTTCAGTGCGCCACGTAGGGCACCGGTGACCTAGACGGCAGTCAATGTGTTAAGAAACGTTAGGACTTCGGTTATAATTAAAGCAATTTTTCGAACTCTTGCCTCTATGTAGCTGATGTTCACGTATAAGGTCACAAAGAACCCTAGAAACTAAATGCTGAATATATAAACGATATTAGTCTCGGCATCTAAACAGTTTCATTAAGAGTTCCAATACATATGGTACATCGCTATGAAAAAGGTTCATAAAGAATTCAAATTTCTTTTTTTTTATAGCATAGATGGGTGCTCGAGCTCACAGCCCACCTGGTGTTAAGTGGTGACTGGAGCCCATAGACATCGACGTAAATGCGCCACCCACCTTGAAATATAAATTCTAAGGTATCAGTATAGTTACAACGGCTGCCACACCCTTAAAACCGAAACGCATTACCTACTGCTTCACGGCGGAAATAGACGGGTTGGTCGTACCTACCCGCGCGCACTCACGAGAGGTCCTTCCACCAGTAATAAAATAATATCATATTATATTAATAATATAATCAAATCAAATAATTTCTCCGTAGCGTAAGGAAATTTTAAAGTAATGCTAATATATAAGTATATTTCCCAAGTGCAACAAAGATCGACCGATATCTTGTGACGCATGTGAAATTTATCAAGAACATTCAAAGGCGATTAGAGACGTTTTTTTTAAACGAATCATTTGCGCATACGATTTTCTTATGTAACAAGCTTTTAAGGTTTTGTTTTTAAATTATTGTAGATATTAACTCGGTTATTCATGAGGAATTGTTTGAGATGATCCCCTCATCTCCTTTATATAATCGCACCTCCCGCCATCGGAACAGAGTTCATCCATATTATCTGGAACCGCTGCGTTCATCGACAGTGCGTTTTCCAGAGGTCTTTTTTGCCACGTACCATTCGGATATGGAATGAGCTCCCCTCCACGGTGTTTCCCGAGCGCTATGACATTCTTTAAAAGAGGCTTGTGGAGAGTATTAAGCGGTAGGCAGCGGCTTGGCTCTGCTCCTGGCATTGCTGAAGTCCATGGGCGACGGTAACCACTCACCATCAGCTGGGCCGTATGCTCGTCTGTCTACAAGGGCAATAAAAAAAAAACAAAAGAATAGAGTAAATGGAAAAATTTAATGTTAGGAAATTTAATAATACTTTTTTTCCCTACCTAATGGCTGGTAGCTTAGAAGGCTATTTCAGCCACGCCCGGATGTGTAGATGAGCTCACAGGCTCAGCCTGAGAGAATTTGCCAACACTAGCCCTAGCAAGAGCAGTGTTACACAGAATCGCGATCGGCTGAGAAGATCCTGCGAGAAACTCAACGGGCTAGATTATACTTGCTAGTTTGCTACAGAGCTTTATATAGTAACTTAGGGAGAAAAAAATATACACGTAAAAGAAATATAATAGATTTTTAAAAGAATGTGTGTCATTTTTGTGGGTAATTTAGTAACAACGCAAACTACACTACACGATGCTCTTATCGGTCAAAACAGGACGCGTGTACACATGACATGGCGGTGCACTAAAGTAGGGTAGTTTGCATAAACAGAGCGCTTCCGTATTCTACTGATAAGGAATATAGATATCAACTCGAAAATGTGGAACACCTGTGGAATATGGTGCATATATTTTTTTTGCTTCCCAGACAAACTTTTAATTTAATAGTAAGTAGTTCAGTTCCGACCCTTTTAAGCATACATACTGGTGGTAGGAACTCTTGTGAGTCCGCGCGGGTAGGTACCACCGCCTATTTCTGCCGTGAAGCAGTAATGCGTTTCGGTTTGAAGAGTGGGGCAGCCGTTGTAACTATACTTGAGACCTTAGAACTTTTATCTCAAGGTGGGTGGCGCATTTACGTTGTAGATGTCTATGGGCTCCAGTAACCACTTAACACCAGGTGGGCTATGAGCTCGTCCACCCATATACGCAATAAATTTATTTATTTATTTCGATTTTACGTATCTTTAATTTTAGGAGACGTGTGCTTACATGCTAATGAATCTGATTTCGATCATTGCTAGATAGGGCTGTAACATTTGTGTTCTGTCCTTGTTTAGGGCAATTATCGCTTCATCAATAAAAGTATCATTCGGATGTCTTTTAGAAATGACGCGAACGAACTGCATCCACGGTGGATTTGCAAAACTAGTTGGGGTCGGTGATAAAAAATTTAATTCGCAATAAAACTGAATTATGTTTATCATCAGTTTGCACTTTGCAGGTACGCCAAGCTATTTAAAAAGACGAAATACATTACGTAATAATTTGTATCTTCAATAAAACGGGCCGTGAGAATGAAAGAGTCGTAAGTGACGAAACATAATACCGGTGTACACAATAGAACGCTGTGCTGTTCGCGTTATCAATGATAAATATTTAAATTTTTATATTCGAATGTCATTTTCTTTTTATATAATATACATTTCGAACGAATTCCATAATTTTTGTGAATTTAAGATTGCCAATTTAAAAGAGATCTTTAGGCTTTATAACCTAACTAGCGACCCGCCCTCGCTTCGCTTCGGAAACATTAAAACACACATGAAACCAAAAAAATAATAAAAAAAAGTAGCCTATGTTCATCAGGGACAATGTCGGCTTCTAATGGAAAAAGATTTTTTCAAATCGGTCCAGTAGTTTCGGAGCCTATTCGAAACAAACAAACAAACAAATCTTCCCTCTTTATAATATTAGTATAGAAGAATAAGGCTTAAATTATTGAACAGTGTGCTTAGTGCGAGTTTGTAACGTTCTCGATAGCGTAAAAGTTAACTCAATATGTATGCAGTTGGAACAGCGCCCCTACCGGCAAACTTAGGCAAACGTTTCAACTGCATACAACTTTGAGTTAACTTTTACGCTATCGAGAACGTTAAAAAATACGCAATAAACACATTGGCTTCGATAATGTGATATAAACGGGCCACATAATCGTATCTTGGTCTATGTGCGTGTGTGTATGATTAATTATCTATTTGAAGAATTAGCTGACTTGGTTATTAAATCGTTTTCCATCCACCTCTTCTCCCGAACAGGTGAAGTTGGTACAAATGTTCGTAAAATAAGCTTTATTTTCCTCTACCTCTTCGCTGGTAGCCTAAGAGGCTATTCCAGCTATCCCCGGACGGGTAGATGAGCACACGGACTCATTCTGAGAGAATTTGCTAACACTAGACCTAGCAAGAGCAGTACTTCGCAGAATCTATCGAATTGTAATCGCGACCCACTGAGAAAATCCGGCGAGAAACTCAGTGGGCTGAAGGAATTATGGCATCACTACATAGTATAAAACAAAGTCGCTTTCTGTGCCCCTATATCCCTATGTATGCTTAAATCTTTAAAACCACGCAACGGATTTTGATGCGTTTTTTTTTAATAGATAGTGATTGAAGAGGAAAGTTTATATGTATAATAACATCCATTAAATAGTGGAGAAATCAATAATAAATTACAGTTTCCGAAGCGCTAGTAACATAATAATAATAATGGCATAATAATATGGAAGCGTCGCGTACCCGCGGCGTCCCCTGATAAATCAATTTTCAATCTGAACTGTGTGTTGCTATCATGGTGCAAGTAACTAATTAAACATTAACATAATCTTTATTTGAAATTTTATTTTAATGTGTGTACATTAAGTGGAATTTAGCATACCGTAACTAATTCGTTTGTTCATTAAAACGTTTATTTAAAAATGACCCTTAAACTATGTTTACAAAGGTCTTGAATTCATTTCATCAGACCTACACAGCCCACGCGGACATCGTGCGGCGAAATTCAACAGCCGGTTTGACCCCCTTAAGACGTTATTTTTAATGAGCATAATGTGCAGTCTCAATATTAACAATGTCTAGACCGTTTTTATAACGGTCACGGTTCACTTCTCCGAAGCGCCGTATCGTGTGCCACGAATGTTAATAAGGATAGGAAGGAAAGATAAAAGGATCCTAAGAAAAGATGGGATATCGCATATAGTCTAAACATATGGTAGTAATACAGTTACTCAACCCGCCGAGTGTCTCGCCCCGGATTTTCTTAGTGGGACGCGTTTCCGATCCGGTGGTAGATTCTGCGAAGCACTGCTCTGGCTAGGGCTAGTGCAACCTCCTTAGGTTAGAGCCTCGTGAGCTCACCTATTCGTTCGGTTACGCTGGCATAGCCTCTCAAGGCTGCCAGCTTAGGTAGAACGAAAAAAAACAGATTTGGTGGTTTCTTTTTATGTATAGTAAGAAAAACGCAAAGAATCTACTAGGTCTTTATCGTGCTATCAATCGTGTATTTAAATTCGAAAATGCATAAAGACATTCCCACTGCTAATGATGATTTTTCATTACCTACATTACAACGCACGCAGAGCACGCTTAACTTGACTAGAGTCACGTCACAATCGTGCGTAACGTGATCAGATAAAACCAACGCTATTTTCAATTAGCACAACATTAAACAACAATTTATCGATCGTTTGAGTTTAATTAATATATACATATATACCTACATATTGTTACGGTGCTATGTTTACAGGAAGTCACTTCAACGTCGAAGGACTTATGTGGGTGTATAACGTATATGCTAATTTATATAAGAAAAACATTACTTTGAATCAGTTGCGTAACAAATCTATGCCTAACCTTTTTAAATCAATTTACATAAGTAGACGTACTGGTGGTAGGACGGCGCACGAGTGGCCACCACAGATCGGCCTACTTCTGCCGTAAAACACAGGAAGTTTGAAGGTCTGTTTTTTTTTTGTTCCTACCTAAGCTGATAGCCTTGAGAGGCTATATCAGCGTCGCCTTAACTAGTAGGTGAGCTCACGGGGCTCAAAACTGATGACGTTGCAAACACGAACCCTAGCAAGAGCCGTGCTTCGCAGAATCTACCACCGGATCGGAAACGCGACCCACTGAGAAGATCCGGCGAGAAACTCAGTGGGCTGTGTCTGAGGGAGAAGGTTTAGAAAGCCTCTGTACACTATACAATTGAAATTCAAACCCCATGTCTCAAGATTAGTGCCGGCTTCCATTTTGTGGGGTGTCTATGGGCTTGGCGGAAACTTCAGGCGTACCCTGAATTCATTCAACCATCAACCATTTAGAGACGAACCTCCTAGCAATCCATTAACCGTACTGGTGTCGGGTCCATCGTGTTGCAGAGCGAGAAATTTATGCGAAGATTGCCAGGGGACTTGCGACCCTGATGTAGGTTTAAAGGTCCCCTACCAATGTTCGTTACGCTGACCTCCATTCTCCGTGATCCTCTCCCTGTCTAACAAAATTTTAATAAGAACCTACTAGTGCGGCCTTGACCTTGGCTTGTCAAGAACTCCCGTAAATTCTTCAGAAGTTTTTGACAAGGTCTTCTTCAAGGTTTTTTAGTAAGTTTAAAGAAATTTCGCTGGTACACCTGTCGCTTCCACTGCGACAGCTTATAAATTAACCACGTATCGTTAGCTTGTTCGTAAGATCAATACTATTTCTTTCTCTCTTTCTTTTCTTTTTACCATATGGTTTTTAGATATGTTTGTACCGTAAATAATAAATAAACAAATAATATGAAAATAAAAGGTTTAGAAGATTCAAATGTTCACAGCGTGAAACGAAACGCATTTGCAAATTTTTTATATTATCTGGCTCAGGGCACGGGTGACCTACATGGAAAACAAAGGCTTAATCGACTGACATCTTAAGCATACATGAACTAGACCAGGACTTTTCAATACGCAACTTTTATGTCCCGGAGAACATAATTAAAAATCGGGTGTTACAAAAAATAGAAAATGAAATTCTAAATTCGGGTTGCAATTTAAAAAAAAAACGTACGAAATCTATGCTGATTGTTTTTCTTGGTATCTATAAATAACAATATTTAGTCCGCTAGTACATGCCGTGTATATATTTTTTATAGAACAATTCTCGACTTTACATCCTTGAAATAGACAAAGACTTGATCTCTTGCTACTCGATTTCTGAAATCCAGAAACTTTTACTTTGGATATTAATCCAAATAATAATATTAAAATAAAACCTCCCGCGACAAATAATATTTCCCATAAGTGATATAAAAAAATTAAAAAAGTCGGTTTGTGGAAACGATGTTATATATTTTTAGTCCGACAATAATATTTGAAAATTTATAAAAAGGCGCCAAAGTAGTGAGTGAGTGAAAATGCACAGATAATATAAAAAATTAGCAAATGCGTTTTTTTTTTTTATTTTTATTGCCCTTGTAGGCAGACGAGCATACGGCCCACCTGATGGTGAGTGGTTACCGTCGCCCATGGACTTCAGCAATGCCAGGGGCAGAGCCAAGCCGCTGCCTACCGCTTAATACTCTCCACAAGCCTCGTTTGAAGAAGGACATGTCATAGNATCAGCATAGATTTCGTACGTTTTTTTTTTAAATTGCAACCCGAATTTAGAATTTCATTTTCTATTTTTTGTAACACCCGATTTTTAATTATGTTCTCCGGGACATAAAAGTTGCGTATTGAAAAGTCCTGGTCTAGTTCATGTATGCTTAAGATGTCAGTCGATTAAGCCTTTGTTTTCCATGTAGGTCACCCGTGCCCTGAGCCAGATAATATAAAAAATTTGCAAATGCGTTTCGTTTCACGCTGTGAACATTTGAATCTTCTAAACCTTTTATTTTCATATTATTTGTTTATTTATTATTTACGGTACAAACATATCTAAAAACCATATGGTAAAAAGAAAAGAAAGAGAGAAAGAAATAGTATTGATCTTACGAACAAGCTAACGATACGTGGTTAATTTATAAGCTGTCGCAGTGGAAGCGACAGGTGTACCAGCGAAATTTCTTTAAACTTACTAAAAAACCTTGAAGAAGACCTTGTCAAAAACTTCTGAAGAATTTACGGGAGTTCTTGACAAGCCAAGGTCAAGGCCGCACTAGTAGGTTCTTATTAAAATTTTGTTAGACAGGGAGAGGATCACGGAGAATGGAGGTCAGCGTAACGAACATTGGTAGGGGACCTTTAAACCTACATCAGGGTCGCAAGTCCCCTGGCAATCTTCGCATAAATTTCTCGCTCTGCAACACGATGGACCCGACACCAGTACGGTTAATGGATTGCTAGGAGGTTCGTCTCTAAATGGTTGATGGTTGAATGAATTCAGGGTACGCCTGAAGTTTCCGCCAAGCCCATAGACACCCCACAAAATGGAAGCCGGCACTAATCTTGAGACATGGGGTTTGAATTTCAATTGTATAGTGTACAGAGGCTTTCTAAACCTTCTCCCTCAGACACAGCCCACTGAGTTTCTCGCCGGATCTTCTCAGTGGGTCGCGTTTCCGATCCGGTGGTAGATTCTGCGAAGCACGGCTCTTGCTAGGGTTCGTGTTTGCAACGTCATCAGTTTTGAGCCCCGTGAGCTCACCTACTAGTTAAGGCGACGCTGATATAGCCTCTCAAGGCTATCAGCTTAGGTAGGAACAAAAAAAAAACAGACCTTCAAACTTNCCACTGAGTTTCTCGCCGGATCTTCTCAGTGGGTCGCGTTTCCGATCCGGTGGTAGATTCTGCGAAGCACGGCTCTTGCTAGGGTTCGTGTTTGCAACGTCATCAGTTTTGAGCCCCGTGAGCTCACCTACTAGTTAAGGCGACGCTGATATAGCCTCTCAAGGCTATCAGCTTAGGTAGGAACAAAAAAAAAACAGACAGTAATTACGTCGTCTTCTGTTACTAAAGCGCCTGGACTGCCTAACTTTGCTTTTTTTTGTTACTGTATGTTTCAGTCTTTTAGGTCACTTAGAAATAGATTCATTCTCAGTATCTTCGGATTATTCATTGCCAGAGTCTAGTAGATATTCCGGCGCCTTATTAACAGAAGACGACATGATTGCTTCGCGTAGGGCACTGGTGACCTACACGGCACTCGAAGGGTTAATGGAGCCCATATTCGATGATGTCCGCTCATCTGGACACACGCGACTGAAGTATCAATTACATTGGAAATAATGAATATTCTATTGCACACAACTCAGAGCGCTTATCGTGTATTCGTAATCAGTAATTGTAAAATACAACGGCGTTCACAACATCACAGACTCGAATGCAAGCTTGTGCTATGCGACAGAAAAATGCAGGATTGCATTACCTGCCCTGGCGGACTTAAATAAAATACGCTTCATCCCGGAATAATTTAGCAAAATTTATACAGTTGCGGTTTTCATTTTTATTGCACACGAACTAAATGCAAAAGCATATTCATTGTAGTAGATATAATAAAAGATAATGTTTCAATGTGTGTGAATCAAATACAGATTTTTTTTAATTACTTATATGGATGGACGAGCTCACAGCCAACCTGGTGTTAAGTGGTCACTGGAGTCCATAGACATCTACAACGGCGCCACCCACATTGAGATATAAGTTCTAAGGTCTCAGTATAGTTACAACGGCTTCCCCAATCTTCAAACTGAAACGCATTACTGCTTCACGGCAAAAATAGACGGAATGGTGGTACCTACCTGTGGGAACTCACAAGAGGTCCTACCACCATTACAGAAACATAAACAGAATAGAAACATACGATTATATCTGAGACAATAGCGAAACGATTTCAATTTTCAGACTACAAATGTATTCATGTCTACACATATGGATAGGATGAGGTGTATCAATATACATTTATAGCGTTTTACGGTTTGAATTAGCTAAGTCTACTTACTAAGGCGGGGCGAATGTTTCCAATTTTCAGATTACGAAGACCTTCCCACGAGAGACATGTGGGCGCCGGCCCCCCATGAACTGGATCCAGATATCTGGCCCCCGCCACCTGACAGAGATCCGAACGCGTGGCCCCCTCCCACCAATGTTGAGCATAAGTAAGTCCGACTCGAAAATCTCACAGCTTTCTTTCCAGCTGACCTAAGCTCAACGTCAAATAAAAAAAGATGTGTGGTGTCGTAGGACACCGGATAGGAACGAAGTTCCTTATTATAAAAATATTAATTTTAAGTTCTATTCGAGGTATAAAGAAAACAAAACTGGAGTTTTTTTTTTGGACCTCTTGTGAGTCCGCACGGGTAGGTACCACCACCCCGCCTATTTCTGCCGTGAAGCAGCAATGCGTTTCGGCTTGAAGGGTACGGCAGCCGTTGTAACTAAACAGAGAATTTAGAACTTACACCTCAAGGTGGGTGGCGCATTTACGTTGTAGATGTCTATGGGCTCCAGTAACCACTTAACACCAGGTAGACTGTGAGCTCGTCCACCCAACTAAGCAATAAAAAAAATAAAAACTGTTGGTCGTCAAAAACCCGCCACGAAAGCATTAGGTAGGATTTTGATACGTAGATTCGTTCCACAGAGGTCCGCCCGCCATGAAGTCGGCGCGAAATAACTCGCGCAACCCCCGCACTGATATCAAGAAGACAACGCCCGCCCCCAGGAACGCTACAACCTCGCAACGGAAGACCTCCGACGTCAGGAATCCTAGAATAGCCGCCAACAAGGCACATAGTGGTGCGTAGTTGGCCATTTGTGTTTTTTAATTTAGGTGCAAGGTAGGAAGGAAGAAGACATGGATGGAGTGTGTGAATATGAAAGTGAGAGGAGTGAGTGTTGAGGTGACGGCTGATAGAAGAGAATCGAATAGAAAAATTCTAGTGGGATAAGGTAGAAGCAAAGAAGAAGAATTTATAACGCCCCTTTTAACGCCACCGACACATGTCCGTCCACATCTAAGTGACGAATATGGTTGGCTCTTTCGGTGTTAAATATCTGTATGTTTGTGGGTATTTAAAACATATTCGACTACATAATAATATGTATATCATGCACCTAATTTCCGTCCATAGGATTGTGATTTTCCCCATGACTACTTATTTATTATTAGGTTGATCAGATATTTGACAGTTAAAGACATTTTCAAGATAAGCTTGCATATATACAAGTCCCAAACAAAAATGTTCGGACCGTCGGTCTGCCGAACAATCTCACCCGCTCGGTGGAAGATCATCCCAGTGACGTTATGTCTCCAATGCATATCTATCATCGTAATTTTCACTAACCTCAATACGTCCGATAAACTTGAAAATGTTCACATACAAAAAAGACTATAGATTTTTTATGGCCTAATTTCCTGTTAACCGGGTGTTTTTGGTTCAATTCAACTCATTCAATATTTTTAGCTCAGTTTTCGGTAAATCTTTGTTTGGCAGCTAAAACGAAAGACACTAGTAGTAACAAAGAGCATAGCTCTGGCAAGGAGAAGCAGGACAGGGACAATAACAATGGCGATACGGATGACGAGAAGCACAAGGACGAAGAACGGAAGTTTGAGCCTCCCAGTGCCGCAGATGGGGACTTAGTCGATATGTTGGGTGAGTTAATAGTTAACCTAATTAATTCTTTAAGGAGTTTAGTAACAGGCTTTCTACCATCTGCCTACGTAGAGTTCTGGAATACTTTGGCCACATTTCTAGAAAGGATGACGGCTAATTGGAGAAGCTAATGGTGACTGGCAAATTGGACGGATGAAGACCACGAGATAAAAGCCCGATACATTGGGCTCACCAGATTCGCACTACTCTCGACACCACAATTCACGATGCTGTAAACTTGGCGGCAGATAGGAGCAAATGGCGTAGAATGATCCAAAATAGTATCTTGTTGCGAGGAGATGGTCACGACCCTCAGTATTGACGAATCTTGACTCTGCTACCTGCCTTTCGATTCTAGTCGAGGGTTCAGAGGAAAGCCTGGTTCTAAGGAACAAAGTGCAAGTAAATCGATAAACAGCAGAAAATGGCGAGGATTCACCTTGGCTTCTATTTATAATCGCATAGTGAACATAAGCTGCAAGCCTCCAGAATATGCATGAAATAGATGCCTCAAAATCTATATACCAGGAACAAGAGCCCGCAATAGGCCCAAGATACACTGTTTGGATGTGGTAAAGGTGGATATGCAGGAGGCTATATTGTAACTATACTGAGACCTTAGAACTTATATCTCAAGGGTGGGTGGCGCATTTACGTTGTAGGTGTCTATGGGCTCCAGTAACCACCTAACACCAGGTGGACTGTGAGCTCGTCCACCCATATAAGCCATTAAAAAAAATCGACGCTTGAAAGGCAAACGTGACTAACTTTACAGTAGACTAATTTAAAGTTGAAATACCTGAAAACAAAATTTATTTTAACGAATCGACCTATAGTAGATTCTAACTAGTAGCTGTAGAATTGAAATGATTTTAATAGACCTAAAAGTATATTGTTTTTTGCGCATCGAATATGGATATTGCCTATCATTTATGTACAAAGCAGTTATTGTCGATTAGTCACGTTTGCCTTTCAAGCGTCGATATATTATTATATAAAAAGGTTAACATTTTATAGTTTTTATTTTTGTTCATTTCAGAAAGAGATATAGTACAAAAGAATCCTAATATAAGATGGGACGACATAGCCGATTTAACGGAAGCGAAGCGACTGTTGGAAGAGGCGGTCGTGCTGCCAATGTGGATGCCGGATTTCTTTAAAGTATGCCTATTTATTGCCTAATGCAATTCACGTAATACATATACATATGTTTCAATTATCACAGAATACATAAAGACATTGTCTTTAAATTAAATAAAATATAAGTTTTAAAAAATTTTTTACATGCATAAATTTATGTAAATTAGTATGTTATTTATTATATTGTACAATATGCTTCCTGAAACATTAACATCATTTTATTTAAATAATACAACAATTTTTAATGTGGTCCCTTAAATCCAAGAGAGATAGACATATTTTTTGTTGTACAGATTTTTTTTTAAATAATCAAAAGTGATATTAATTTTTCATAACAAGACAACATTTTCAAAGTTGAGCTTTTATTGTACATTAGCTGACTCTGCAGATTTGGTAGTGCCTCAATCGATAAATAAAANAACATCATTTTATTTAAATAATACAACAATTTTTAATGTGGTCCCTTAAATCCAAGAGAGATAGACATATTTTTTGTTGTACAGATTTTTTTTTAAATAATCAAAAGTGATATTAATTTTTCATAACAAGACAACATTTTCAAAGTTGAGCTTTTATTGTACATTAGCTGACTCTGCAGATTTGGTAGTGCCTCAATCGATAAATAAAAGACCTAAACTTTATTTAATTCCGAGCATTTTCATATTTATTTACCTTTTAAACCTTCTCTGGACTTCTACAAATAATTCAAGACCAAAATTAGCCAAATCGGTCCAGCCGTTCTCGAGTTTTAGCGAGACTAATGAACAGCAATTCATTTTTATATATATTGTACATATAAGATTTAGTGCCATATCTGAACAAGAATTTTTGATTTCCAGGGCATCCGTCGGCCGTGGAAGGGAGTTCTGATGGTGGGTCCCCCCGGTACCGGCAAGACGATGCTAGCGAAGGCCGTCGCCACCGAATGCGGGACGACGTTTTTCAACGTCTCTTCCTCCACCCTGACCTCCAAGTACAGAGGGGAGTCTGAGAAGCTAGTCCGGTTGCTGTTTGAAATGGTGAGCACCTAATTACCCTCATCCACGAAGCAGCTGCTCTCGAGTTAGGTCTCCTTCAGAGGCGCTCGGGTAGCTGTTAGCAAATCCCACCCCTCCCGGCTGAGCCTTTGCTCGCCCACCTGTCCCGGTGAAACTGGAAAAGCCTCCGGGCTACCAGTAAACATAGAATCATTTAAAAAAAACCTAATTATCGTATTACTAATATTGTCAGATAAAACTTTTATCATCCATGATCGAGTATTATACTGGAATCTTGACTGAATGCTTTTAAGCACCTCATAAGAAACGGACCCGTAATAAAGATGAATGATGAAATCCAAACAAAATATTTTCGAAAATAAGAGAGCTTTTAATGTTTAAATTCACGTTCGAGATCCCATTGTACACTATATAGTACAATGACGTCAATTTGCTAAAGTCGGTTTACGAGTAAAAGTAAGTTTGAAACGTTTTTCTATATCCCAGAATTGAATTTTCTGTGTAAAATAAAACTAAATAACTATTAGAACTTATAGAAGATTAGGAACAAAATCCTTTTAGAGATCAGCCTTACCATCCATCTCAATTTCTTTCCCGATGTATCACTTTGTATATTATTACACTAACAATACAAAGTAAATATTACGGTTAATAAACCCTGATAATTGATTGTAAAGCAACGCTACAACCGAATTAACATGGTTGTGTCGTAGGCACATAACTATCAAATGCTTAATCTTTGTAATATTCTGTATCAAATATTAAATGTCGCATCTACATTTTATCTACTCATGATATAGAGTTGTAAAATAAAATATGTTACTTCTAATTAAGACAGTGTATTTTATTTTGCAATAAACGATTACATCTCTAGCTTACATTTCTCAATTAATTAATCCAGTATAGAACATGAGCTTAAGCAAAGATGGGTTCGTTCGACATCTTGCTATCTCGCTCGCTCGTGATTTAGTGACGTCATAATCCTAATTACATACACTTGTTTTTTTTCTCTCTTTTTATTAGGGTACTAGCTGACCCGGCAGACTTCGTAGTGCCTCAATCGATAAATAAAAGACCTAAACTTTTATTGTACACTAGCTGACCCGGCAGACTTCGTAGTACCTCAATCGATAAATAAAAGAGCTAAACTTTTGTGTAAAATAAACTTAAAACAAACAAAAGGAATCCGTCCGACGGGGGACACTTCAAAGGAAAAACAAAATTGTTATTTTTATTTATATTCCGAGCATTTTCATATTTATCTACCTTTTAAAGCTTCTCTGGACTCCTACAAATAATTCAACACCAAAATTAGCCAAGTCGGTCCAGCCGTTCTCGAGTTTCAGCGAGACTGACGAATAAAGTCGCTTTCTCTGTCCCTATATCTGTCTGTCCCTATGTATGCTTAAATCTTTAAAACTATGCAACGGGTTTTGATGCGGTTTTTTTTAATAGATAGAGTGATTGAAGAGGAAGGCTTATATGTATAATAACATCCATTAAATAATGGAGAAATCAATAATAAATTACAGTTTCCGAAGCGAAGCGATTGCGGGTCGCTAGTTTACATATACATATATAGATCTGTATCGTTATTACAGGCGCGGTTCTACGCTCCGAGCACGATATTCATAGACGAGATAGACTCGTTGTGCTCGAGGCGCGGCTCGGACAGCGAACACGAGGCCTCGCGCCGCGTCAAGTCGGAGCTGCTCGTGCAAATGGACGGACTTGGGTCCGCCACTGATGAACCCGCCAAGGTATGACATCCGTTCTGTCAACTGCCAAGCCAGTGCAAAGGGAACGTAACCCGTGCAGCCATAACATAATATAAAGGCCGCAGACGTGTCCGTCGAGCGAAAAGTGAAACGGAATGGATCTGAAATGAAGGTGCTTGCTGAGATAAATGTAGTATAACCTAAAACTCGTTTCGAAATATGCCTATTATTACACGTTTAAACTAAAAGAAACAGCAAAGTGGCAATATAGATCTATTCAAATATAAATAATATTATAGTTTAAAAAAACTAACAAAATATGCTCTTATAGAAAATCCAAATAAAAAAAATAAAAAAAAATAATCAATTTGAATTAAAAATAGTGTAAGAAAAAATAATTTTATAGTAAAAATGCGTCGGTTGCTTTTCAGGATATTATCAAAATAACCCTTCTACTCATATCTGTTCATAAAATATTTAGAACTACTGATACCATGCCCCCACGCTTTTTTTGCAATAAAATCCTTTTACCTTGCACTATTTTTAATTCAAATTTATTAAAATTTATTTTATATTTTTTAGTTGGATCTTCTATAAAAGCGTATTTTGTTAGTTTTTTTTAAACTATTGCTTATTTTTCATTTTTAGTTGAATTTCAATTTTATTCAATTTTTATTTTATTTTATTTTTTTGTTATTTTTGTATTGTCATCGGTCCTTAATAAGTATATCAAATTTCTAGTTAATCCGACGTTTTAAAGGGGGTCAAAATCATGTTCAAAGATTCCGTTACAAATATACATACATACATACGTCTGAAGCTAATAAAAGCGTATTAATTACCTTTCATTATAATGCTGATTTAATTTTAAGTTTTGATAACCATTTTCTTTGATAATTCATTCCAGTAATTTTTCGGGTTATTCAAATCTTTTTATTGCATAGATGATTGGACGAGCTCATAGCCCACCTAGTGTTAAGTGGTTACCGCAGCCCATAGACATCTATAACGTAAATGCCGCCTCCACCTTGATATATGAGCTCTAAGGTCTCAGTATAGATACAGGCTACTCCACCCGAAACGCATTACTGCTTCACAGCAGAAATAAGTAGGGTGGTCGTGGTACGTCGTCAGACGTAGCTAATAAAAGAGTATTAAAAATCACACTTTTCATTCCGCTAAAAATCGAGTCATTTTAGCCGCAACGTAGTAACTCACTTCTAGACAGTAGTACTAATTTTTATAATGAGCTAATCTAGATTCGTAGATGTTTATTAATGTATTGACGTATTTTTTTTGTCTTTTAACAGGTAGTAATGGTGTTAGCAGCAACGAATTTCCCATGGGACATAGACGAGGCGCTTAGAAGGAGATTAGAGAAGCGTATATA
Organism: Bombyx mandarina; assembly: GCF_003987935.1. The sequence continues at coordinate 2,024,192 of NW_021011486.1, read as the reverse complement.
CATCCCGCTGCCCACCCAGGAAGGAAGGGAAGCGTTACTGCATATAAACTTGAGAGAGGTCAAGGTGGACCCCGAGGTCGACCTGAGGGCCATAGCCAAGAAACTGGACGGCTACTCCGGTGCTGACATTACTAACGTTTGCAGGTTTGTACAGTTTCAATAGTGTTTATATATCCGCTGTTCGTAATTATTGTTAGTAGCATAAAACGGAATTTTCCCAATAGTAGCCCTAGTTCTGGCAACATTAGTGAGACGTGACCCTACTTGACCTATTTCTACCGTGAAGCAGTAATGCGTTTCGTTTTGAAGGGTGGGTCAGCCGTTGTAAGTATATTGAGACCTTAGAGCTCATGTCCCAGCGTAGGTGGCGGCATTTACGTTGTAGATGTCTATGGGCTTCAGTGACCACTTAATACAAATTAAGCTGTGAGCTCGTCCACCCATCTATGCAATAAAAACAAAATATAAAAAAAAACTAATTTGGAGAGTCTAAACGGCTGAAAAGAATAGAATAGTTTTGTTTGTTTGGATCTCTTTGCGCACCATTGGAGCAAAGTACCCCAGTTTTACAACAGTATTTAGAATTATTTATGGTTTTTTTTTTTCGTAGCCAATCCCGCAAAAATGCATGAACGAATTTTGATTAAATTAAGCATAAAGATAATTAACTACTTGAACTAACACTGGTATTATTTTATAATGCTCAATGACCTAACTTAGGCAACGCTGTGTAAATCTGCCTTAATAAATACTATAGTGTTAGGTAAAGAATGTGATCTATGGCAATGCAGCCAGACTACTTCCGCCATTAAAACAAGTCACACACAGAGCTCATGTCGTTTTATGATAAAATACAAATATGCTACAACCTGGCCATCCTATGACTTCATATGTTACATATTATTATGTTACGGCCGTCTAGTGTAGTGGTAAGTGACATGGTCACTACACTAGGGGGTCGCGGGTTCGAATCCCGCCAAGGGAAGATATTTGTATGATAAATACAAATGTCTTTGTCTCATGTCTTTGTCTTTTCCAGGGTTATGGATGTATATTAAATGTATGTATGTGTATTATAAAAATCTTACATTTATATCCGTTATCTGGTACCTGTAACACAAGTTATTTACGAACTTATCACGGGACCAGTTAACGTGAAAAAAAAAATATGTACAAATATATTCTACATACTAACACATACAGATCAACTGGTATTCCATCATCCCATAAAGGTCTAATTATAGTTTTAACAAGACTATTTCTCTGTCGATGGCCCTAATAAACGACACAATGAGTGCACCCAGTGCTCGTAATACCAAAAACCAAAAAAGATAACAAAAATACCCAAAAAGAAAACAACTCAAAACACAATCTAACCATTCCCTTTTTTTTAAGTCAAAAATATATTAATATTATTTAATAACTTTGTTGAATGTTATCACATGAGTAGATACTACTGTGGTAAAAAAAAACTAAATGAACTAAAAATTTAAAGTTGTATCGATTTTTTATATTTTACCTTTTCAATGTCACCACAATTTGTATTGGTTTTATTTTTTATTGGGAATATATCGACGCTTGAAAGGCAAACGTGACTAAGTGACAATAACTGCTTTGTACATAAATGACAGGCAATAACCATATTTGATGTGCAAAGAATGTATATTTCTAGTTCTATTAAAATAATTTCAATCCTATAGCTAGATTCGTTAAAATAGAATTGTTTTCAGGTATTTCAACTTTAAATTAGGCTTCTGTAAAGTTCACGCATTGTCACTTATTCATGTTTGCCTTTCAAGCGTCGATATGTATAAGACCTATGTAATCTAACTTTCATTATTTTAATTGTTAATTATGTTTTATAGGGACGCATCAATGATGTCGATGCGACGTAAAATCGCCGGATTGAAACCGGAGCAGATCAAACAACTTGCCAAAGAGGAGCTCGACCTGCCCGTCACCAAGCAAGACTTCCTCGAAGCCCTCGCCAAGTGCAACAAGTCTGTGTCGAAGGGAGACATACAGAAATACCTATCCTGGATGACGGAGTTCGGATCCTCCTGATTCATGGTCTAACACTAACGAACAATATAAATAATTTAGATTAAACATAAGTTGTGAACAGACTGTCAGGACACAGTGATGGGAGTCTCCGGGTCCTGACTTTCATTCACAACTTCAATGCATGCTCTTTGAAATGTCGTCATCAGTAATACAAAAACACTTACCCCATCTCCGTCCATATTAGTCTTTTGTTGAAGTCAAGGCTTAATATTCATTAACGGTGATAGACATTTCAAGGGATTTTGTTTTAAGAGAATTAAATGCCTTACAAAAAATTTTCGTACGGAACATTTTGACTGTAACAGTATTAAAATTGATATAGCAGTGTGGCATATCGTTCGAGAGAATCGTGTGAAAAGTAGTTTAAGAAATTTGAGTAATTTTCTATAGTAAAATGTCTCCGATATTAAAAACTATGTATCACTCTGAATACCAGTACTGGTTTTAAGTCGCATAATACAATATTTGTTTGTTTTTATTTATTTATTTACCAATCAAAAAGTCACGTCGTGTACAATACAGGGGATTCGCAGATATTAACACGTTGACTGCCACGGAAATTTCACATCAGTTCAATAACTGAACCTATCCGAGTACTGGTGCTTTTCTTGTATAGTGACTGCCTTCGACTTAATTATTAAATGCACAATGCGTTACTGTGAATTTGTAAATACTAATTCCGCTAGTTGTAATGTAAACGAGCTTAAAAGTTTTATCCAGATCTGTGCGTGTCATTTGAATGTTTTTTTTTTTTTTGTAAAGCTCTTTGAGTTTATGTACTTAAATTAGGTTCAATTTGAGATTTATAGTGAAATATAATTTTTATGCCATAATTAATTTATATTGTACTTTTATAGATTTTTTTTTTATTTTTATTAAAGAACTTGTATTGGAATGAGTTGAATATTTGGCATTTATAAGTTTAGTGTTTCGCTCAACTACAGTTATAAAAATATGTTTGATAGACCGATTATTTCGGTCCTTATTCAAGATTAATTTCATGCATATTGAAAATCACACTCGTTTTTCATTTGATAACCATAATACATAACTGTGTTTGTACATTACTGACAGTAGTAATATGCAATAATTTTAAATTTGGTCTAAACCTGTAATATTTTGTAGAGATAACAAATATTTTTGCAACCAAATTAACAAATCTTGTATGTGAAGACATGGAAATAAAATAATATGAAAAAAACAATCTTATTTGTATTTTAAATTTACGAAAAATATTTTAAATTATTAACCTGAGCAATTATTTGATACCGTTTATTAATTAATATAAATGGTTACCCAATTAATGCTATGAAAGAATGGATACGTTTTATGACGTAATATTATATAAGCAATTTTTTTAGAATAATAAAAATATTTTAAATTACATTACAAAATTTTAGAAGAATAAAAATCAATGCATTTTTCACATTGAAATGAAATATGAAATTCTAGTTACAGTAACCATTTTAAAATATTCGAACTATTTAGTTAATATTTAGTTAATTCGAGCTTAACTGTCTAGTAACTAGACAGTTAAACTCTACTCTAGTTTTTGTGATTTAATTGATGCTAAGTATTTTTGAAAGGGCTTGTGGGGAAGAAAGACCGAATGTGGTTTCTCGGTTCCAAAGTATATTGTATTGAAGTTTTAGTGTTTTCTACTCTCACCATTTTACTGAGAGGATATAAAATGTTCTCTTCGCAAATTAATTCATCTTCACTCCAAATCAACCTCACTGATAACTTTAAATTAATTTCAGGCTTAGCACAACATTTTTGGCTTAACGAGTTGCGATCCCTTTGTCTATCCATTCGAACAAATAAAATAAAAGTACCGGCCGTAAGGCTTTATGGCGGCATTTTTACAATTGCTTTAAAAAATGCTTTAAATTCAGCAGTTCTTCGGCTTGATAATCGGCTTATCTAGGAAATTACTAATATTTTAATAACTGGTTAATTCTTATAAAGCATGGATCTCATCATTTTCTACTTCATTCGTGTTAAGAGGGTCTTTAAAATGGTACTAAATAAGGATGGCGCTACTGTACTGTTTTGAAGTAGTGCCGCATTTGCGAAGCATTGTTTAACTTTAGTCCTGGTCATATCTTTCTTTAATATACACCATAAAAACTTTACGTATGCAGTTACACGCATGGACTACACTTTTTCTTAAGATTTGAACAGCTTTTTTTTTTGTTTTTTTCCTACCGAAGCTGATAGTCTTGAGAGACCATATCAGCGTCACCGGGCCAGTAGGTGAGCTCAAGGGACTAAAACCTGACGTTCTTGCTACCACGAACCCTAGCAAGAGCCGTGCTTCGCAGAGTCTACCACCGGATCGGGAACGCGACCCACTGAGAAGATCCGGCGAGAAACTCAGTGGGCTGTGTCTGTTGGTTAATTTACTCGCCGAGCCCTTCGTCGCAAGCGACGGGTTCGACGAGAACGATGACCGGTACTTGGGGTACCTAAAAGCACCGTTAGTGGATCGGGAGGATCCGAGATGGCGTGTTTTGGGCGACGTTGACTGTTTACCATTCGGTCCGCAGGATCGGAATGTAGCTACCGGCGGCTACGATGAAAGGTTCGTGTCGTGCCGCTTTATCGAAATGGCGCATTATTGCCAACTGTAAATACTTATTGATGAACTCTACTGTCCAGGTTGTCGTGGAGATCGATGTTCTATTGAACAGCGTTAATCATATAAGCGTACGAATCTTGTTTTTTTATGTCTTTTTTTTATTCCTACCTATGCTGGTAGCCTTAGAGGGCTATGCCAGCGTAACCGAACGAGCCCTTTTATGTCAGTTATCACCGTCATAGTACAGAAATTCTGTACAAATTTTTAAAAAGAATTACATACATGTACGAACTTTCCTCGTTTATTGTTCTTCATTAATCTCAAACGGCGAAAGCCTTAACAAAATCAGTTTGACTTTATTTTGTAGTTTTAACTACATATGTTGAACTATAATAATATTTAAACGTGGTAAATTGCGCCTAAAGTAGCTTCTGGTGCGTGATGGAGTCTTCTGTAAATCGTGCAAATAGTATTTATCTGCCACCCGAGCTCATCGAACCATACCTATGCAAGTCTAGTGTTCGCTTACGCAGCCCGCACTGGTTTAAAACACATCCAAGTCATCCAATCCCGTTTTTGTAGGAAAGCCGTCGGAGCACCGTGATTCGTAAGGAACTTGGTTCTTCACGCTGACATGGAGTTAGACTCCATCAGTATATTCAGTCGGCATCAGTGCGCCATTTCGAGAAAGCGGCGTGACACGAAAATCCTCTTGTGGCCGACAGTAACTACATACGCAATCCTGTGGACCGAATGTTTCGTTTGAATTGTTTGGTGCTAATTAATATTGTTATTTGTCCGACTACATATATTTACACGACTATGAATCGTTTAATAAGTAATAGTTGTGTGAAAATAATAGCTAGTTTTCGTCAAACATATGAACGAGCTCGAAGGTTCAGGCAGTTAGAAGGAAATAGAGATATCGATAATAAGCTGCCTAAGGTACTGAAGGCCGTTGCTTTGTGAATAAACCTACACCGGATTTGAATCGCGACTTGTTGGTAAAAGGACACCAAGTGACTTGCTTATACTATTCACTTTTGTAAACATTTCATTTTAAGTTAACTTAAAAAACATGAGCAGATTTTATACATTAATGATTATGAAAATAAAATAAACCATCCAGAAATCGAGCTTAACACATGTAGTAAACAGATTTCTAGATTAAAATATGTAGTCAACTTAATGGTATGTAGTCGAAGACTTATTGCCTTTAGGGCGTACCGAGCATCTAAGTTTGTTATTACATGCATATGTAATCTGTAGGTTTGCGAGGTCTCTTGTGCATAATCTATGTTTTACAATATGTCAAAAAATTTACAAAGTATGTTGGTAAAAGTGCTGATCTATTCAAAGTCGGTGTTGCAATAGCGGAGTTTTTCTCGTAAATATACGATACTAAAATCTTTCAATAATACTATACAACAATAGAAATGTTATGGTTTATCTAAAGGTGGTTTTTTAAATATGTCATCAATTTTCTTTAAATATTAATAAGATAAAAGATACGGGTTAAATGTTCTGAAGTTGTATACGATTGCATTGGCGCCACGGGAAGTGAGTTAATTTTTTAATGTTGGTACACCTGCCTAACTACGTGGTCGCAGTAGATCTCAAAAATGTAAACATGTATTGATAATACTACGAATAGAATCATAATGATTCATTAAATTGATAATTTTATCTATTCTGTAACTATCCGTATCAATAAATTTGGTAAAATAGTATCACCATTCCATTTGAAATTAAAATTGAATAATTCCAATTTATAACCGAAGTGAACATAGTCAAAAGCGCCGTCGAGCGCTGCAGAAATTGAAGTCCGTAATGGCGGACGCTAATAATTTGGAAGTTTTGTGAACCTATTGTTCTGTTTTTCGTAATTCAGGCTGTTTACGTACCCAGGAATGCGCGTCGTTATATGTGGACGTATACGGTGTGTGATAATCGTGCAAGTGTATTGAAATGTTGTATTATGACGTGACAAAAGCGCCTGCTAGATATGTAACCTTTTCCCTAACCTCGTTTACGCCAATGAAGTAGATATGTGATCGATGTGTGTTCGTCGACAAACGATATTTAGTACGTTTTTCATTACAATCAGTGCGTAATTAATCAGTATTTTAGTGATGGAAGTGTCCACGTCGCGGTTTTGGAATCCGACGCCCGATTTCGATGTAACGTAAGCGAGCCGGTCGATCGCAAAAGCGAGTGTAAGCAGGGACGGCCGTTGTCAGCCGAACATGGCTGCGACGCAGGCAGAGTCCCAGCGAAGCGAAGCGAACGTTGAGCAAAATCCTCCGGAACAGCTCAGTGAATCTCGGAACGCTCTATTACAAAACGGCACCGACAAGACCATTGGGCGCGTTCCGCCCGATGGCGTCGTGAACACAAAGAGCAAGTCGCCTATGTCGGCCGAAACGGGCCCGCCACGCGACGGTGGCGAGGCGCCCGGCCACGATCGGCCCGGAGAGCGGCCGTTAACGGACCAGTATGGTCAGTATAGATACCCGGAAGCCGCAGATCCGTATTACGCGCGGCCTGGTTTTCCCGGTAAACCAAGGCCACCTCCGCAGCAACCACGTTTCTTTCCTGGGCAAGCGGTATCACAAGCACCAGGGCCCACGCCGACGTTAAACTCGCTATTACAGTCGAGCGGGGCGCCGCCACATCNGCCCGGAGAGCGGCCGTTAACGGACCAGTATGGTCAGTATAGATACCCGGAAGCCGCAGATCCGTATTACGCGCGGCCTGGTTTTCCCGGTAAACCAAGGCCACCTCCGCAGCAACCACGTTTCTTTCCTGGGCAAGCGGTATCACAAGCACCAGGGCCCACGCCGACGTTAAACTCGCTATTACAGTCGAGCGGGGCGCCGCCACACCGTTACCCAAACAGCTATGAACAACCCCCGGCGGGCTATGGGCCAGGATGGCCTCCACGCCCTATGCCACCCTACAATCCTCAAAGCAGTCCATATAGAAATTCAACAGTAAGTACACTGATTTTATATTTCAATAAATGTCTTGCAATCTTATTAATTCTTTATATCATGGTATACACTAACATGGTAACACTAAAAGTTTACAACCTTTACAAAATTATTATCTTTTACGTTGTACTTGATTTACTAACATGTTAACAGTAAACATTTGAGAACCTATACAGTAATTTTATAACATAACTGAAATATAATCATGAAATATCAATCTAGTATTTTTAAAAAACTACAATTATTATGCGCTGTTCATATTAATTTGTAGATGAATGGATTTTCTCTACATTGTAATTAGATTCAAAGTATCTATAAGGAATAATTATGTAATTTCATTACCTCTAATTGATAATATTAATGTCTCTAAGTAATAACGTAAATTGTACAAATAAGTTTTAACTATTATTTCTCAGCAAAAATAAACAAACATTCTTCAGTAGGCTAGCTATGATTTTTTTTATTTTATGGGTATTTAATTTACTGTTAGTAATGGATAGCTAAAATTATAAATATAACCCGAAATCAAGTTCTTTGTTTTTAAGAAGAAAGGGTAATTTATTGCCTTGAAAGTAATTCTGTTACTCAAACTGGAACTCTATATACCTGAAAAAGTGTATTGACCAATGTAAATGATACATTAAGGGTTCGCTCAAAAATTTAAATCTAAAACAGTAACTTTTTAAAACAATTATGATTAGTTGGACAATAATTTAATTTTGAATATAAAAAATTGGTTTCTCTACCTGAAAAAACTGAGAACTAATGAAATTTGCAAAATTTTATTTAGCAAAAGTTACCAGCATCATGAGTATGTTGTTACTGAAAGTAACCTTATTTAATTCTCAACTTGACCGAACACTCTTGAGTAATTAAATGAAAAGTCAAAAAACATCTGACAATGATCAAAAATACCAAGAAATTGTAAAATTGTTACAAAAACAAAATTTATCAGTTTATCTACACAATAGCAATATAAAGTAAAGGTCATACAAAAATATACTACTTATTTAAAAATTAAATCTCTTAGCAGATCCAAAAATGAAGTCATTGACTGGATAAACAGTGTCATGTTTTGGTAAAACTTCAAATTATTTAGAAGTGATATTCATCAGATTAGGATAAAGATCTACTGTTTGTAAAGGTTGGCACTTCTTTTTCTCTTTAGGTTTTAACATATTTTAGAAAAAGTAAACAAACAGATAACTTTATTATTTTAGAACCAATTAATTACAAATTATTGGTTCAAATAGAAAGAAATGTTATTATCCATCCAAATTTATGCCACTGATGTTAAGATTTAATAATAGTGATTAGACTGATAAATTACACGCAACTATTTATCATCAAACTGATGCTCTTATTGTTGTTTTGGTATAACAAAATGACACTTGAAACATTTTTTATAAAATGAGTACAAGTCACTATTTCTATTCTTATTTCTTATTCAGTCTTATTTAATGGTTAAGTAACCTCAAAGACTCCGAAATGTTTTTTTATACTCATTATGAGACATAAGATCACAGTATCTTTTACATTAGCCATAATGTATCTTAAAGTTGTAATGCATATTTACCCACCTGAGCAACGATCGAAGCATGCTCTATCAACAATACTTAGGGTAGACAATAAGGTGTCAAGACAGAAAGGATGATTTTGTCACTAACTCACTGCTTCTGACACCCTGTTCTAAAGAATGTAGTTTATGCTACAGAGGAACTTAATTCTGTGCTTTTTACAAATTGTCTTAAGAAGTCCTAAGAAGTATTGTTCTAAATAATTACATTATCTCTGATTTCTCATCCCTAGTGTGTTTCAAGTGATTACATTTGTGAAATTTAGCTCAGTATAAAATTCCCACAACTGTATAGCCCTTCTTATCGTCTTACAAAGTTGGTTTGAAAAGAGTCCTGAGTCTAATGGCTTTATGGAAGGCACAATAACCTTAGAATCTTGTATGTTGAAATTTCATACTTCTTTGACTGAACGAATGACAGTTGCTTTAAGTTGTGTTGTTTTATTATTGCTTACATAAGTGGATGAGCTCATGACCCACTTGGTGTTATGTGGTTACTGGAGTCCATAGACATCATCTGGACCTTGAGACATGAGTTTTAAGTTCTCAGCTATCACAGTGTAACAATGGGCTCACCCTTCAAATCGAAATGTATTATTGCTTCACAGCAGAAACAGGCAGGCTGGTGGTACCTACCTGTGCGGACTCTCAAGATGACCTATGACTAGCAATTGTTGGGCCGCATTAAAAACAGTATTTTATTTATTTATTGCGTTTGCTGGCAAACGAACATACCTGATGATGAGTGGTTACCGTCGCCCATGGACGTCAGCAATGCCAGGGACAGAGCCAAGCTGCTGCCTACATTGAATGGCAAATCACATGCATGCAGTTATGCAAGATTTGTCCGCTTTATTATCAATCTTCAAATTGTGTAGTCTATCTATTTAAAATAAAATAAATAAAAATAGTATTCTAGGTCAATAATTTTTATGATTAGAATATGTTGTTATCATTATGTTGTCTTAAATATCTTAAACATAAAATGTAGGTAAATGAGGTTACAACACTGACACAACTGATGCCGTACTGCCAGCTCAAATATTAAAACAACTTTTACATTACTGCAAACCTGATGATAGAAAGCATGGCATTCTGGAACTATAATATAGAACAAGATATTCGCAGTTTTATACAGATACACAAATAATAACTGTGATTATTTAATTTTATGACAAATAAAAGATGCTTACATATTAGGATTAATAGATAGATTTGATTTTGTGGTTTATGATTGTATCCATTATCATTTACTGGTGGTAGGTCCTCTTGTGAATCCACACGTGCATATTTCTGCCGTGAAGCATTAATGCGTTTTGGTTTGAAGGGTTGGGTAGCTGTTGTAACCATACTGAGACCTTAGAACTCATATCTTAAGGTGGGTGGGCGGCATATACGTTGTAGATGTCTATGGGCCTCAGTAACCACATGACACCAGGTGGGCTGCGAGCTCGACCACCCATCTAAGTAATAAAAAAATAGACAAAATTAGTTATAGACTTTTATTGTAATCCTGTGATTACTACTTCCTTTTAGAAAGATATGAATACCATTTCATCATCTTTGACCATGAAATCTATAAGATATTCAAAATGTGGGAAGTAATAAATGAGAGAAATCATAAAGAGTCTATGACATGAAAAAACCAATAAAAATTATTGTTGGCATGGAGGTTTTAATTTGATTAACATAACAGATCTTAAACAACTAACACACTGCTTTTTAGATATTCTTGTTTTTGGCATCCAATGGTCCAATTGTTGTTGTGTCTGTTGAGGTAGATATATACTGGTACTTGGTATTAACAAATAAAAATAGCATTGATTATCATTGGAGTATTCATTGAAACTGTGGTATTTGGGCTTAGGTATATAGCTTATGATTCTACCTTCCACAATAATTACATTGATTTTACTACATCTCATTCAGTCAAGTAATATTTAAATAGCTTATGCTTTAAACAGTAATATATTATTATTATCATCAGTTACTGATTACTTCTATCATATGATTTTAAATGATTTCCTAAAAAACATGATAGTTGTTTGTCTAGGTTGTTGTCAAAAAGCAATTTTTCGTTTTTTTACTGTATGGTGATTCATTTTAATTTTTTTTTGGGGTATGTATGTTTATCAATTTTATAAGACAAGAGCCGGGATGTTGGTATCTACTTAACTATGAGGATTTAAAAGCTTACATAGCGAATAAGATTTATGGACTTAGACTCATCAATGATTTGATATTTATTGGATTATTGACAGTATTTTTATTATAAAGAGTAATTTAAAGTAATTATGCTAATCTTACTGAAATAATACCTTAATAATGATCAAACTTATTCATTTAAATGGATCGGTCTGTTTCTAAAATTTTGTTTATACTGTAATATCATCATTCAATCAAAAGGCAGGGGCTACATGCCTATGCAGTAATACTGACCAAAATTTATTTAGTTATTGAATATTGACTTGTATATACACTGACATATGGAGGGGGGGAATATAAGGAAGGAATCTAAAGAAAACAAGCAAGGGAACATTCAGCCATGACCATTCTGTTTACTGGTAATGATGATAAAAAATTATGAAAGTTATTGATATTAGGCCATTATAAATGGGTTATACGAATGTTTCTAATGAAAAAATTTTTATACTTAGTATTTATAATTAATACATTTTGATAGCTAAGAAAAGGATCACTTAATACTAGCTTAGACTCAAAGCGTCAAAAATAAATAAAAAAACTATCAGACAATCATGCTTGTATATTCATTGATAAGGGTCACTAGATACTAACAGTACAAATAAAAACTGTAGAAACATAGTCGCGCCGTCTGTTTTTGCGGAAATAAAAACGAAAGTAAAGCGATGATAGTGAAAGTTTGATGTGTAGGCAAATATTACTCGGTTCCAAGCGGAGATTTGTGCGTCCGTATCTCGGTTCCAAAGCGGTGTAAAGTGCACGCGAAAGTGAACCCTTCTCGAGCGTTTTACCTACCACCTCCCCCTTTGCACATGTTCATATACATATGCTTTACATTGCTTCGTATCACACGATTCGAATGTATGTACGTGTATTTGACGGAATCAACGTGAGTGAAGTCTGACATCTGACACGTGTAGATATTTGATTTACTTTTGGTATTTTCATATTCATTGTGAACGTTTTGTATGATGTTTGTTAGGCTTACAATAGGTGTATAAACATTGTGTAAATCGCTGTAAAGAAATATGAGTGATGAATATTTCTCCATTAAAATGGAGGCATAAAGGATTAATTTAGATTTAGTATAATTGCACTGATCGTGTACTTGCCCATGTGTAAACAGAATTCAATCTATTCTCAGTAGTAGGCACTGAAGAGATGATCGCGAGCCACGACCTGTACACTTGACCAAAGCTCTTCGTTTCTGACGATACGAAACTTCTGGTTATTGTTACATTCCGAAAAGGCACTCGACTACCGTGCACATCGTGCGGGTCTACTGTACACCGTAACATGAGTAAATGCTGCAGTTAGTCGTATGACTACCATTTACCACGAACAATTAATGATTATAGACTGAGACCTCAACCGACTGATTTTCTCGCCAGAAGTTCTCAGTGGATCGCGATTCCGATGCGGTGGTAGATTCTGTGAAGTACTGCTCTTGCAGAGGCTAGTGTTACCAAATTCTGTCAGGTTGAGCCCTGAACCCCTCTACCCGTCCGGGCGTAGCTGGAATAGTAGAGGAAATCGACGAGTTCGACGAGAATGGTGACCGTCGCTTGAAGGTCCTAAAACCGAGAGTGAATCCGTCGGACAAGGCATAATATTTCAGGCGACCGTGGCCTTGCGTTGCCCCGTCGCGGGCGGATAAGTAATTAGCGGTGGCCACAATAGCAGGGTTTTCGTGTCGCGCCGCTTTGTCGAAGTAGCGTTCTAACGCGTCCTTAGGATACTTACGTATCGGTACTAGATTTAGGTCGTCGTGAAAATCTACATTCCTCACATACCACGCTGCTCCGACGGCTATCCTGCAGAAACGGGATTGGATGACCTGGAGAGGGTTAATGTGTGTACGGGCCGTGTGAGCGAATACTATACTTGCATAGATCATGATAGAACGTATGCAAGTTTTATAGAGTGGCACCTTATGAAGGGAGAGTTTAGTTCGCGTACAGATTATGGGGTAGAGTCCATAGAGTAGAACGCGGCTGGGTCGCGTTAATGTGGGATCCGAATGTCATCTCTCTGTCGAGATTGACGCCTAGGTATTTAGCCTTCGAAGCTCAAGGTATGGGCTGGCCAAAGATGTTAATGGCGGGAATAGAGTTACCGCGCCTAATTCGTAACGAGATACTAGCAGTAGTGTCGGGAGGGTTACGCAAGCATGAAACCTAAGCCACAACATCAGCTGACAGACTTTTTCGTCAGATCTTTTCAGCGAGTCGCGATTCCGATCCGGTAATTATTCGCAGGACCCTTGAGCTATTACGTCTCTTCGGAGGCAGTCAGGTAGCTGTTTGCAAACTCCACCCTGACTGAATTCGTGCTCGCCCACCTGACGAAGTGGAACTAAAAAAGGCCTTCGAGCTATCAGTAATCATTCCATTGTAAAAAAGAAATACCTGACCCTTTTAGAAACTGCAAAATGTATTGAAAGCGTTTAATTTCTTATATTTTGTCATAAACATCGAAAGAACTTCTAGATAGCAACCATTGCTGGAAGGGTAGTGTTAGCAACTTCACCAGATTAGAGCCCCGTGAGCTCTGTTGTTAGTCAGGTTACGCTGTCATAACCCTCTAAGGTTACCAGATTAGTTAGGAAAACACACACAAAAATTGTTGTGAGATCTCTCTATTATGCATTGGTCACGCATTGATAAATAAATATACGGATGGCCCACGATTAAAGTGCGCAACATTGAAATGCGACATTGTATTTCTCTAAGTCTACAGGGATAACACGAACCAGCGCTGGTGGTAGCACCTCTCTCTCTCTCTTTTTTACACAATAATATCCTATAAACCGTTGACTAAGCAGTATTTTTTTTGTTTTACACCCTCAATAGTCTACCTGTCGATCGATACTGGTGCGCCGTAGCAAAAATAACCTATGTCTCTTTCCTCAACTGCATCAAATAACTGCAGGCTCTGCCTTGAAATGTTGATCTCGGATATTCCGTAATGCCTATATCTCTTAGGTCCCTATACATTTTAACTATATATAGCCACTTCGTCACACTAGTTTGGAAGTCTCCGTTTCATTGGAATAACGGCTCTCCATGTGTATATTTCCCTTTAACGCGTATCTCGGATATAATAGCTTGGGTAATCGCGTAACATCACCTAGACCGTGAGATCATCTGTTAAACCAAAGTGAAGAAATAATCTTAAATACTATCTATCATAAGTAACAGTCACGTTTGTTGACGAAAAACATCGTAAAGTTTGTTGTTGTACGCTTCCGATAACTAACTACATATACTTCAAAGGGAAATCATATGTTTGTATTTAGCGGTATTCCAGAGCGGCGGTCGGCCATAAAACAATGCATCGAACACGTGCCTGTTTACACTTTCGAGTTTACATTCAAGGTCGTATTAGTAAGGATGTAACCTGCCTGTGTAGGTGGCCGGCAAACAAATACCGGTTACATAACAATGTCCCACTTCCCACGGCACGTTTGGACTTCCGTCGGGCAGGGCTTTTTAAGTTTTATTAGGTACATTCAGTTATTGGTTTGCACAGGATAGCAATGGTGAAGGCTGGAGCAAGTCTAATTAAAACTTTTGTTATTTTAAATTTAATTCTTTGATGCTTCGAATTATCTTGGTAGGTCCGAAGCTGCAACGACTTCATTGATTAATTTGATTAAATGGACTACACTGTTGTTGAGTCTAAAATGGTACGCGTCTTGTAGGCAATTATTGAATCATGATTCGATTGTTATGACAATTTAGCAACCATTTCCATCGACGCCCTTCGAGCGTCGTTATTTGAAGCGTATCGTCACGTCACGTGACCGTTGTTTATGAATGGCTTAAATAATAATTGAGCATTGTGGAATTAGTCATTTATCTCGGCATGTTGTTTACCCACAATCGTGTTAGATAGTTGTCGATAAGGAGACACGTGGTTGGCGGGGTCGTCGACCCGATATACTCGTGCTCGCCGACAGCTCGGTAATAATAATAAAATGTTTCCGTGCGACTGGTTCAAGGGCGAGCCGCTGATATCGGCGCCCGCTATATTTAGATTTAGCTGTGTGTGATGTAGAAATGTGTGCGTTTCTCCACCTACACGATGGTCTTGCATTTGGAATCCCATGCAGGTCGATTCATCCCAAACGACACAATGCAGCTATTTTTACTCGTCTTAATGTTTAGATGTAATTTATTAAGAAGATATTTGATTGAATTGGATGAATATGAAACGATACTTTGCCTAGACAATGAACGATACGCCTAATCATATAATAAACGATGGATCGTTGCGATCGGACCTTTTGAATACGAAATTTTCTGAGATTTACGTAACATATTATATTTTATAACATTGTTGACTTAATAACCCAAAATTGACACCAGTCCGTTTCTTCCGATATGGCTACCAGTCTTGTTGTAAGTCGTTGGACTGAAGTTTGCGCAGATTAGGTTATAAAGGCTAAGTTATGAATACCTTCGGTTTGTTATGATATTCCAGTTTCTAAATAATTTCAGGGGTTTGATGTCCGATGTCGTCTTTAGATCAGAGTGATTCATAAGTTCATTCGTCTGAAACAAGAACGAACATATATAATTACATTCACATTGGGTTAACATATTCTGATTGTCATTATAAAGTAGCAGATGAGGCCTATAAAATCAAAGGCAGCTAAATCCAAGTCTGTCATATTTGACAGACTTGGGTTGAGGTAAACTACAAAAATCGGCCCTAAACATGTCATTACGGATCCTCCCGATCCATCCATGCTAGGGCCAATGTTAGCAACACGCTGAAATGACTTTGTTCGAAATAGCTACGATATTCTTTATTTTTAAGCAGATTTATAAAGAATGAGAATATTACTAATAATCTGAATTTTAAATGATAAAACTTCGTTTAACTTAAGATAAAACTTAGTACATAGTAAAAATAAAATTTTTGAACTGAATTTGTTAGAGATTTAGCTGCATTTGTTATAACATGAAAACACTAAAGCGTGTCCAATTAACTAAACAAGATAGCGCCATTGTTAATCCATTTTACGACATTAAGGCGTTTAGCTGCCTTTGATTTTATAGGCCTCAGATCACCTTATATCGGATTCATATTCGAAATCGACGTATCTGTTTTGAGTTCTAACCTGCTAAATGTCAACAATAATACTAGCACTTACACGTATTTAGGATAGCAAGCTTAGTGTTGCGGTGCGTAGTACGTACAGCCCGAGTTGAATTCGCTCTCACTTTCGTATCGCAACAGCGGCGATGTGTACATGAAAACGAGATGAATGCGCCAACTGAGACCGTTCGTTCCGAGTCCGTGATGTGGATTTCGTAAAATCAATGCGAACCGTCTGGAGCTCGCCGCGTGCCCGACCGATAATCGTGTCATTGTGCTGTGCTTGGATAATGGATACGGTCTCGTCTACCGCATTAGGTCAACGACCGTTTAACTGCTCTTTATTATTACATTAAACTCGGCAAAACAAATGTCGATCTTGAAATATTGAACTTCGGAATTTCGGTCGTAGATTATTTATTAAGTGGAACAACATTAGAATGGTCGTAGCATTGATTGGAGTATAAAGCTTCAAAGGCTTCTTCTTCAATATATTATACGTAGTATAAATCGACGAACTCCGCGACAGAAGATAGCTCCCCTATGTAATAATTTCTTAAAAATCTAACGAGTCCCTGTGCTAATTTAGTAATGTAGGTTTTTTCCTATACAAAGTCAGTGGCGCACCTTAGTCGGAGATGACAGAAAGTCGCTAGTGGTGCCTACGAGCGTATGGAAGTAAAAATATCGTAACTTTTCAGTTTCTTATTAGAATGGTCTGGTAGAGCTAATCTCATTGTTATGATGGTACCGTTTGGTCCTACAATGAATCCCTCTTCTTGTTGTTTTCTAAGCTACGAAGAGTATCATCAAATAAGACTTAAAAGGGATCAGAAGAATGCACGGGATTGTTGTAACAATGACATTCCTGACGCTCATTAGCCCACTGAGTTTCTCGCCGGATCTTCTAAGTGGGTCGCGTTTCCGATCCAGTGGTAGATTCTGCGAAGCACTGTTCTTGCTAGGGCCAGTGTGACAAAACTCCGGCTTGAGCTCCGTGCTCACCTACTCGCCAAGGAGAAGCTGAAATAGCCTCTCAAGGCTATCAGTATAGGTAGGAAAAAAAAGACGCTTATTAACGGTTATGTTCGCTTATCATCTCATGGGCCATAGGCTCGTTACTCTTTGGTGTCAGAATAACAAAAAAGACAAAACTAATTTACTCATTATTTTCGATATCAATAAAAACGTCGGACACTTTTAGAACGCACATTGCGCCGTTGGAGATTCTCTCGCGGAATTGGCGAGCAAAAACGTCACTCGTCACGTGGCTTGCATTCATTCATTCATACAATATTATATAGTAATGGGGTCGTTAAACCGTGGTGACGTCACGTAATTGCCCGCTCCCTACGCAGGTCGTCGTTGAAATCAAAACGATCCGATTTAATAACAAGGGAGTTCCGTGTAGGTCAAGCACATTATCACCACGTATTCGACGACCACGAACCCGACGTATCGGTCATGGAAATTACGTCATTTAGATTGATTTCATTATTATTCAAAGCCATAAAAATACGTTTATTTTATTATAGTATGTATGTACTTGGAACATTTATCGTGTTTTAATTAGATAACTTTGGTCTGAATTAATATCAACTTTGGGATTGTTTGTGTGGAATTTATGTGGAGGTGATCGTTTATTTTTACTAGAGAAAATCATAGTACTTAATATAAACAATAAATGAGTTCAGATAATATTATCGCAATTTATTTTTGTTATATTTCGTGCAATCGTTAATGAAAACCTTTTATTACTACTCTCACGGGCTGCCTATTTCTGCTGCGAAGCAGTAATACTTGTTAATTTGAAGGTTCGGGCAGCCTATATTGTTAGAACTGAGGCTTAGAACCCGTGTCTCAATGCGGGTACTGACATTTGTGTTCTTGAGGAATCAATGGGTTCCGGTAACCACTTTATAATCGGGTCGGATGTGCTAAATTGACATCCACTGTTTCCTAATCTTATTTCGTTCAAAGTATATCTTAGAAATTAGACGTTAGTTAGTACAACTCGCGATTAAACTGTGATTAGTAGTAGCTGATTTATGTGGTATATTTATAACTGCGACCCGCACAAACCGAAGAAAAGACCAAATTTTTATGTTGTTGTTTATTCACTGTTAACGATCATCGTGAGTTCGATTTCTCGTTGAAACCACGCAAAAATTAATCCCAACACACAACGCCAGTACTTTTTTCTTTTTTTTTATTGCCCTTGTAGGCAGACGAGCATACCGCCCACCTGATGGTGAGTGGTTACCGTCGCCCATGGACTTCACCAATGCCGTACGTTTAGTTTAGTTTAGTCTAGTGTTATTTGAGAGGAATTATGTCGGGAGAATGTTGATGATTGTAGGAATATCGGTTTAATTTTGCACCCGTTCGACATTTAACTGTAATGTTCAAAACACGTGAAGTATAAAAATAAGAAACATCCGTATAAAAATGTTCATAAAAATATAAAATTGCCTATCTTTCTTTAAGTACAATACGAATGACATGTAGTGAAGGTGTTATTGTCAAAGACTACAAAAGGAAGATTATCACCGAGCGCGTGTTTTTGCTCGACAAACCAACAGCTCTTAAATTATTGTTTGGGTATAATTTATATACCAGAGACTATTTTTGTCTTTCGCAAAATTCAGGTCTATCAGTTTTATTGTATCCTATGAAAACTACCGCTACGAATTCAACAATAACAGTCGGTATGTCTAAAAATGGAAATTTACCATAAATTAATATTTCAAAATACGTTGCTTTTCTGAAATTAATTACTTAAAACAATCTTATAATAATATGGTTAATATTTTACATACTTCTAATGCACCTAATGCTACCTAGATGATCTCACGACCTATGTGGTATGATACGGCTATCGGAGCTTATAGATATCACGTCAATACTGCCTATCCAGAGATGTAAGGAAGGTCAAAGCCTCAAATTGTATTGCAAGACGGCTTTCCCACTTTACTTCAGACCGACATGCATTATTGTTTCGTGCAGAAATAGGCAGGATGGTCGTAACCGCTAGTGTTCATAATACGACCTATTACCATTAAATATCGATTGGCATTTGCAGCATTGTCGTACAGAGAATTTTACTGTATATTCTTTGAAGACTCCCTTAGTCGCCTTTTGCGACACCCACGGGAAGATATAAGGTGGTATCATAAAAGGTTGATGTTACACAGCCAAGTGTATTTTCACGTTTTTGTTAGGAAAAGAAAGAAAACTGGGTAAAGATCAATAGCTAGCATCACGAAGCATCAGATTGTTTGTGAGATTGCTAGTATAAGTTTATACAAAACGAGAATTTGTGTAACAACATTATTATTAAACCAAATTTCCATACATAGTACTTGAATATGTTAAGAAAAGTTTAAAATCTGCTGAATCATGCCGTATCCGACGGAGGCGTAAACATTAGCTCCACGTTTTGTCAGCACATAACGAGAGAGGGCGGTCTATACATTGAAGTATATCTACATTAAAAGGTCACGACCGCCACTCTAATGTACCTACTCCAGATACTATGTACCTAAAGGGAGTTCTTTATTGAACTGTCTTGGGTGGAAAAGGGGTCGGTTTATTAGGTCAGTAACACTTGTATCTGTTTGTTTACACTTGCGGTGCTATACTTTTTTTACAGTAAACAACAACAAAGTTTGTTTCGTTTTGTGTTGGTAAAATAAAATAAGAATACTAGTGGGACTAATTCGAGTAGCGGTTGACCGCCATTAATTTTACTACTTGCAATACTGTCTGGCGTTTATGGCTCTCATAAGACTAGTGTACTATTTTTTTTTCTAATTAGCTAACGAATACCATAATCATTATTCTATTTTCATCGTCTCATAGAAGAAGGTTTTGAGTCATTAGGCCGTACCTGAAATGTAATTTTTAGCGATGATTAATGTTGACATGCGTTGATTTATTCATAATATGGATTACATTTTAATATTTAGTTTGTAGTAGTTAATATTATGATACATAATTCACATAAAATTTATTTGTCTCCCCGGTTCACGACTACGACGTTAAAAATTCATTTTTCAAGTCTATTGTTTTGTGTGCAGTCAAAAATGAAAATAAGCAAACAAATTATTGTTAGCCTAAATACATAAACACTGAAATTAGTTACCGAAGTTACCGAACATCAAGTTACGTAAAATTACGACATTTATCTGGATCTGGAATTAGAATAAACTTTTGAATTTTACGCTTCGTAAGTGAGATTATGTAAATTGTTTTCTCATGAACTTAGTTGTAAGTGCAATCCACCTGTTGAGTTACAACCGCGGGCGCCTAGTTACTGCGCGCTTGACATTCACGGGGATCGTGACGCCACAGACCGAAATAACTCTCCGTAACCGACCGCATAACAAGACGTAATGCTCCTTCTATTTATAGAATCTTATAATTAAATACACTTGTATTTACCTTTCGCTTAGTCCGTGACTCGTAGGCTCTAGCATCGTTAAACGTTCTAACGTAATGCTGGTGGTAGGACCTCTTGTGAGTCTGCGCGGGTGGGTACCACCGCCCTGCCTGTTTCTGCCGTGAAGCAGTAATGCGTTTCGGTCGACCAGCCGTTGTAACTATACTGAGATCTTAGAACTTATATCTCAAGGTGGGTGACGCGTCTACGCTGTAGATGTCTATGAGCTCCAGTAACCACTTAACACTAGGTGGGCTGTGAGCTCGTCCAACCATCTAAGCAATAAAAAATAAAAATGCAATCATTTGTCTGTCAATGTAATTACGAAAGTGTTACATTTTGACCGAAATTAATTAAATTAATCAAAAGAGTAAAGTGAGATAAAAGAAACGGAAACATACTTTTGTTTGTGTGTTGTCCAACGCTGCAGTTCTGAATAAACTGTTTACGTATGCGAACAGATGATTCAAATAACTGTTCACATGCCATTGTTTGTACCAGATACGTATAAAAAGGGAACCGGTCAGCGATCGGTTTACACTTCACCGGGAGCACGCTAAACTTGAAATAATAATACCAGCAAATATTCAATCTCATTCATTTTCTCGTAACAATACAGTTTGTATTGTACGAACTTATTTTTTTGTAGAGACTTGTAAAGGGATCGGCGGCGTTTAAAATGTATAAGAAGGCGAGGTTACACTCACACAATTGCGGTGTACGCGTGTTAGATGCGCATGTGGAAGAGGGAATCCCCAACTTTTTACAAACAAAGTTATGTAATGTTTGCTTGTATCCGTCGGCGCACACCGATGCCACTGTTTGTACGTATGCCAATGTTATACATTACATACTTCTTGTATTAGTCATAGGTCATTAACATTACTGTTAAATCGTGTTTACATTTTGTTCAAAACAATATTCTTTTAACGTTACCTTGGTATATAAATTTATGTTTACAAATTAGCATTTGAATCAAAAGCGACATCATTGATGTAAGTTGACGTGTGTAACAGTGTTAATGCTCTTTTTTAATTGTAGAATCGTTTTCTTAAAACGAATGCAATATGAAAGCTGTCCACCTATGAAATAATTGGTCGAAATGTGTGTATAGAGATTCTATCTCCTGAACTGAGTGCTTTGGATTCGAACCCGATCGAAGTCGGAATCTTTGGGAGAGATATTCTGTATTCGGGGTAATTTTTCACATTTCAAATCTATGAAGTCATAAGTAGAAGAGAACAGTCTGCCAATAAAAAAGATATCAAGATTTATGATGTTTTTCATAAAATGTCTAAAAAACAATACAGCTTAGTTAACTACTTACACATTCACTCTACGAGAAATTATTTGCTAACTACAAATAGTAATTCCATAGTAAATAAACTTCAATGAAACAAATTAGTATCAGGGTTAACAGGTCGTTGATAATGATAATGAATGACATTAGTAAAGTAAGTCGCGCCCTTTCTGAAGTCCGTTGGAATCCGGTCGCATTTCTAACGGCACACGCTTGCACTGTCGCTACGGACTCTGTTGGATTTTAACCCGTAATGCATCGCATGTCGCATAACCAGTTATGGATATTAATGCTTTTCCGAGTATTAGTAGTTGTTTGTTAAATATAAATGATATGAATTGTTCTATCTGACTGATTCGGCAACGCCTAGCCTGAACTACTTACTGGTATTTGCGCATTGCTAGAATTTTGTGCCTTTAACAACAAATATTGAAGTAATTGATAAAATAATTGATAAAATATCAATAATGGCAAGGTTGTGATAATGTACGTGTAAATACCATGCGTTTAAGCAAAAAGTGCATATTATTGGTTATTACACAATAGAGATATTTTACTTGATAAGCGTCTAAAAGATATCAGTATTTAATATTTGTATAATCATATTTTCGGTCGACAAGAAAACTTTGACTATTGAAAAAACTGCATTAACTCTAAAATCTGTTTGAATACTACTACGTTGTACTACTCTGCATTTAATCTTCCGAATGAGCGAAAAAATATATCGGAAAATATATTAATAAAGTATATTTGAGGGCATCTATATAATCCCACGAACAGTGTGTGCATCGTATCCCGCAAGAATCAATCTAAACAGACAGTAGTGGAAAAATATTCAACTTCATTATCGTTCCTCAATAGCGCATATAAACAATATAATAATTAACAAATTTAGTTTTCCCCATTGTATCAAAATATAAAAAACATAACGAAACTGACGATTTAATTAATTTACAATTGGATAACACGTGAATTTACCTAACTAACCTATCACAATAAAATGAGTCATGCAGTTCGATTACATTATTTTTTAATTGTTTTGTTAGATATAACTAGTTAGTTTGTCTAACTAGCTACAGAAAGGGTATCGAGTAAAAGTATTTTCTTGGATTTGTTAATCTACCGCATTTCGTGATTCCAATACCATCGAGATTTCGACCTTACCTCAAACTGATCGGGACACAAGTCCGTATCTTTAGACATTTCGTCAAATATTCCTCCACTTAACTCATCCGAAGACGCTCGAGCATTCCTCCCAAACTTACTCGAGTTTGGTATTTTTAGTCGACCATTACGTTATTCCTCCGCTTTAGAGTCCGTGGTATTGGCGCAATACCACGACGTCATCAGTTTGAGAAAAAATTGACAAACTAACATCAAACCCATAAGAGTTCTGTAGTCTATGGTCATTGTTTAATGTCAAAGTCAAGCTGCCACTGTCTGTTTGACACTAGAAGCATTGAACTGTTAGATGTCTTAGTTGCACGCACACATATTTACGAATAACTCATGACTTGACAGTTCATTTACTCCACTCCGGTGAGGAAAATTGTCGACGGACGTTTGAGTGGAGTTTATTTTTACGATTAAGCATACCAAAACTCGCGTTGGAGGTTGATTCGAGTTGAGTTAAGCTCGTGTGAACGACTAAAGATACCGGGGACAGACGTACCCCCTTTATGTGTCGCTTCTAAGTCCCACAAGAGGGCTTTTGTCAAAGCTGACTGAAAAACTGGTCCGTTGTGGTTTTTTCGCGCTCGCCATATTTGCTTGAGGTATTTTTTGACAAGTTGATCCCTATTATGTAAGCCTGATAATAATCAGATCATAGCGTAAATAAGGCTGGATCGAATGTTTAGCTTTGCTGTTCGACAATGCAAAAGCGTCAATTGTAATCATTCACGATGTGGCAGCTCCTTAATTGAGATCCGTATCACAAGCGCAGGGAAGCGAGACTCCCGACAGAAGTCTGCTGTCTGACTTGCGTCTAAACCCGGTAAACTACTACAGTGCGTCCGTCGCTAAGATTACATGGCCAGCTCATTTACTGTTGGATGGTAATGCTCACTTATTGAATGGGTCTTTAGGCCACTCAAAAATATAGATTCAAGACTTCTGGATTCTTGCAGACGACGCAGTGTTCAAATCATGTCTCCAAAATCTGAAATGTACTAAAATAATTCTATTAGTAAACTGATAAACTCTACAAAATAAACTTAGTTAAAAGACTTGCTATGTGCTACAAGTAGATTTGTTTTTGACTTAGAAAGCTGATCAGTATCAGGGCCACAAGGTGGTTACCTTCGCTCATGGATAATAAATTCTAGAAACGCTGTGGAGGTTAAACGAGATTAGTGATTCCCACTGGCAAGGATTTTACTTAGATCCGCTAGCTGGCGAATAGTAAAGATAAAACGGACTGAATCATCTCAAACAACAAATAGATTCCCTCCAAAGTCCCTCTTGTTCCTTGTTCCTACTGGTGGTAGGACCTCTTGTGAGTCCGTACGGGTAGGTACCACCGCCCCGCTTATTTCTGCCGTGAAGCAGTAATGCGTTTCGGTTTGAAGGGTGGGGCAGCCGTTGTGACTATACTGAGACCTTAGAACTATATCTCAAGGTGTGTGGCGCATTTACTTTGTAGATGTCTATGGGCTCCAGTAACCACTTAACACCAGGTGGGCTGTGAGCTCGTCCACACATCTAACCAATAAAAAAAACTATATTACCAGTCCGAATCTCCCATTTTATATGGATTCAAATTGAAGTAAATGGTACAAAGGAGCCCTTACCTAGATATCAGAATCCTCCAATTCTGTGCTTTAGCATTTATTGGACGAGCCAACTGTGTAGTAAATCTATAAATGTATCATTATCATACTCGTATTCTTAAATCTGTTAACCTACACAATTATTATTCTAAACAGTTCTGCGTAATAACGAGTCATGTGTAAGCTGTGACGTCAGTATTCCTTTAATGCGAACAGTGTCTTTATGTCACAGATACATATCACAGCTGTTTTACTACAAACCGGTTTGTTCACGCACTATTTGCATTATTTTAATCACGTTGTTATAGTAACCGGCAAACTTCGTGAGCAAATGACCTTGACTGCGCAGAACCGAATTTTAGATCACTTTGGTGGTGAGGGTGAGGCGCGACGGCAGGGGAAATCGTATCGAGCGCGTTATTGGTAGATCAGTCGAACCTTGCGTCCCGCACCGCGCCCTCGTTCCGCTTGCTCCCAAAAGTACGCTTGCGTACAGTGAAAAGTCTATNACAAAACAAACGACTAACAAATATATGAAAATACAATAATGAGAGAAACGCGCGATCAGTACGAGGCTTTGTGGCGGACTGCCGGCGCAGGCGCATAACGCATTTCGTGTGACATGCTAGTACGATTTTGGTCCCCATAATTTTCATACCCCGGGCCTATATATGTAAATCGATTCTAAAGGAGTAAACTCCAAAAATACCACGCTTGAAACCGTTTAAACGTTGTTTTATTATGTGCACTGGTCGCGAAAACTTAAAAATATATATTACACAAAAACGTAACGCTAATAAAATAATAAGTAATGTATGGATAATAACAAACATACATTTCCAAAACATAAAAAGTAAACAACTAAACTTTTACTTTAATTCATTAATAAATTATTTTAGTGTTAAGCGCGACTCCCTTACCTCCTGTAGTAAATAGAAATCGGCATTTCAAGAAGCAAAAATAAATTAAGCAAAACGTTGTTAGTTCTCAGAGCAATTAAGGGAAAAGTTACTTTATTTGTTGCACCTTAAGATTGATTTAACATTAAAAGTTGTTTAAAATATGTCTTTTATTGGTAAGTGACAGGAGTAATTTATTGCTTTGCTCGTTTTATGTGACGAATGATCGTAAGTATTAGATAATGTTTTGGAGATTTGTGACTTTATTACTAGGTGCCATAGTTGTTATTAGTTTGAAAGTAAAAGTGTTTCAAAACTTTTTTCTCCGTTTGTTAGTAAACGAATGTAGCTATATTAGTATATATTCACGCGGACAGTTTTTGCTTTAATTTTGTACGTATCCCTTTATCTAGATACTATTGTTGATCGAAGCTGTTCGACAATGCAAAAGCGTCAATTCTAATCATTCACGATGTGGCAGCTCCTTAATTGAGATCCGTATCACAAGCGCAGGGAAGCGAGACTACCGACAGAAGTCTGCTGTCTGACTTGCATCTAAACCCGGTAAACTACCACAGTGCGTCCGTCGCTAAGATTACATGGCCAGCTCATTTACTGTTGGATGTAATGCTCACTTATTGAATGGGTCTCTAGGCCACTCAATATGCGGTATATATTCAAGACTTCTGGATTCTTGCAGACGACGCAGTGTTCAAATCATAACTCCAAAATCTGAAATGTACTAAAATAATTCTATTAGTAAACTGATAAACTCTACAAAATAAACTTAGTTAAAAGACTTGCTATGTGCTACAAGTAGATTTGTTTTTGACTTAGAAAGCTGATCGGTATCAGGGCCACAAGGTGAGTGGTGGTTGCCTTCGCTCATGGATAATAAATTCTAGAAACGCCGTGAAGGTTAAACGAGATTAGTGATTCCCACTGGCAAGGATTTTACTTAGATCCGCTAGCTGGCGAATAGTAAAGATAAAACGGACTGAATCATCTCAAACAACAAATAGATTCCATCCAAAGTCCCTCTTGTTCCTTGTTCCTACTGGTGGTAGGACCTCTTGTGAGTCCGTACGGGTAGGTACCACCGTCCCGCTTATTTCTGCCGTGAAGCAGTAATGCGTTTCGGTTTGAAGGGTGGGGCAGTCGTTGTGACTATACTGAGACCTTAGAACTAAATCTCAAGGTGTGTGGCGCATTTACGTTGTAGATGTCTATGGGCTCCAGTAACCACTTAACACCAGGTGGGCTGTGAGCTCGTCCACACATCTAAGCAATAAAAAAAAATAAAAAAAAGATTCTATATTGCCAGTCCGAATCTCCCACTTTTTATATGGATTCAAATTGAAGTAAATGATACAAAGGAGCCCTTACCTAGATATCAGAATCCTCCAATTCTGTGCTTTAGCATTTATCGGACGAGCCAACTGTGTTGCAAATCTATAAATGTATCATTAACATACTCGTATTCTTAAATCTGTTAACCTACACAATTATTATTCTAAACAGTTCTGCGTAATAACGAGTCATGTGTAAGCTGTGACGTCAGTATTCCTTTAATGCAAAACGGTGTCTTTATGTCACAGATACATATCACAGCTGTTTTACTACAAACCGGTCTGTTCACGCACAATTTGCATTATTTTAATCACGTTGTTACTTGGTTTTGTTTTTTTACTTTTTTATTTCTGGATTAACGTGGAACATCTATCTAGAAAGTATAGATTCGAAAAACGTTGTACAAAGTAAATTTAGCTTTTGTTTTGTACGAATTGAGTCAATAATCGATAAACTTTGTCTGAAGAAAGTGATAAATATATATTTTTAATGTATTTTTAAAAATAAATAGTAAACGGAAAAGATTATTAACAAAAATAAATTTTCGGGTTATCTTGGTTCGAATATTAAGCCAAGGTAATAAAATATTATATTGTACTTACTGTTTATTGTGTAAATTGGCAAGTTATTGGTCGTTTTGAAGTTGATGAAAATTTTGTTGAAGCGTCTATTACAGACAGCTCAAACTTACAAATGTATGCACATCATACCTTCCAACTCGTCGTCATCCACAAAAGGATTTTCTATTTTTAATGGCCAACTAATACACGTTATTGATAAGAAAGAACAAATAAATATCCAGTTAGAATTCCAACTCGCCTTATATCAAACCAAAACCCCGGCCCACAATAGCAAATTCACAGCACTCAAGTCAATCAAAGAAGAAGATAACCTAAATTATGTTGATTTCCGCAAGCACTATGAAGAACTTGAGTACAGTGATATATCGTCATAAGAGCTTAATTAGTTCCGTCGTAACCTTGCTCATATGTGAAATTGGGCGTATCTCAAAGCAATTTTCCCCATTAAAATTAATTGAAATGCCATTAATCCGTTCTATCTCTCAAAAAACCACCTCAGTCGTTTTTGTTAGGTGTTTTTTAAATAAAAATATGTATTTACAAGAAGAAACATTTATTTATAAATAACAAACACACATATTCTATAAAAACATAAAAGAATATTTTTTTTTAATGCTTAGATGGGTGGAAGAGCTCACAGCCCACCTGGTGTTAAGTGGTTACTGGAGCCCGTAGACATCTACAACGTAAATGCGCCACCCACCTTGAGATATGCGTTATAAGATCTCAAGTATAGTTACAAGAAGTACCTACGGAAGCGTTTAGTTTTCATCACGCTTTGGTCATTTTCACCTGCAGATCGTTTAAAAAACTGTCGAAGTAGATTTGTTTCTTCCTCCATTTCAGGATATTGCGGAAATGTGTTAGGCAAGTTTCGTTGAACAACTTCGATGCACGACCAGTTGCAACTTTTTTGGGGTGAATCCACGAACTCTACAAATTTCTCTCATATTCTCTTCGGACCTGTAGTTACAAAAATAAATGTGACAATCTATATATTAATATGTGAAGGAAAAACTTTGTATCCCTTTTTACGAAAATTGCGCGTACCGAGGAGTATAAAATTTCCCACACTTATAGAGAATATAGAGGTGTGCAGAATATTAATATTTTTTAAAATTATTCCTAAAAATACAGTAAATTATTCCTAAAAATACATTAAATTAATAAAAAAAAACATTACACACACTACCATGTATTTGACGCACACACGCATGCATACTATTTATTTATTGTCAAACTTTTGTTCTTGACGTTTGTGGTCAAATTGAGAATAAATTAAATATTGTTTGTCTTTATTAATAATTGTCTAAAGTGTAGTCTTGGCGAAATCTGTGATTACATAAGTTTATTAGTCTTTGAAAATACAATCATAATAGTGTACAAACTTATAATTTCAATTAATTATAGTCGAATTTCGAATAAATGTACAAAAAGCAAAAAACGCAAACCCAACTTGTCAAAAATGCTTCGAAAACGAGGGAAACAAGCATACAGATTGAGGTCTAGTCTGAGGTGGGAGAAACGGTTAGACTGTTAGGTGTAGTGTGCGATTCCTTGTATTTCAAATCCTGCTCTCATCTCAACGAAAGATATCGCTTGCTTGGCGGCTCGTATCTCAAAACACTTGTATATCGAGGTACCACTGCAGTCCATTTACTTTTTGTTTAGTTTACGTTTCAGTTTAGCTACAATTTGGTTTCATTTGCAAATACTCAATTCTATCCAAGAAGAAAGATAACATTAAAACATTGTATATGTATTATTAGTGATGTGCTGTGATAATAGTTGATTTTCTTTATGTACATTGTTCATATAGTAGTATAAGGTTCGTTGAACTGGCCGCGGATATTTTATGTTAAATCGTAAGGTGTGCCCAGAAATGTTTTATAAGCAAACAGAGTAGTAAGTAGGTGCGTAGTGGGTGGAGATGATACGCGGGGTGGGTGCGCATTCATCCGAGGGTCAATTATTGCATAAATCAATACGGATGTCGCCCTATGCGGTGGCTCTTTGTTCCAGTCGACTTGAGAGATACGAGGCCCGTCTCGGCGGCTCCAGCTCTGTTCGGAAAAGTCGCTGAGGTATTGCGGGTCGAATGATTACTTATTAACGTAGGTAGAGGCTAGATGGCACGGGCGGGTCGCTACGAGCTCATCGTGCGATCGATGCCGAGTTGGCCAATAGCGCGCCGACGCCCCTCCGTCGTCCTCGCCCTGCGCAACCCTCGCCTTCCCCTCTCGCGCATGCCGCACCCCGCAACGCCGCCCCCATAAATCATTGAATCCGCCATAAAACACCCCGATGTTCGTAAAAATGTAACTAATTGGCGAACGCCAGTCTCGTATCTTCTAGTCAAACTACATCCGGAAACCTTCAGAACGAGGCCGGAGTTTGGAGATGTAAAACATTGATCAAAGAGAACGCCGAACCCGACGCTCATTCCACCCCGCTCCACCAGCGGGGCTCGTACGAATAATTGAATTTCCATCATAGAACAAAATGAGAGTTGAAAACTGAAGCGAGCGACTTTGTTGGCATAGTGAATTATTTTGGACGTCAATTATTTAGACACGGTATCTGCGTCAAAATGATGCAAAATAAAATACATTAAAAGTTCGTTAATTTATGTAGACCGGGCTGGTTTATTTGTTTAATTAGAGGTTTATCAAATTTATCTTAATAAAGTATAGTGATTTGCTCAGTAAATAGCCATATGGACGCTTAATGATTCCAGTTATGGAATTTACTTAAAGAATGAGTTAACTAAAAACAAATACAATAAAATAAAAATGATATAGTACTAAACAATCTTAAACATCTTTGAACGTAAGAACTCGATTCGAACACTCAATGAATGAAGTACTGAATGTTACTCCAATACCTACTCAGATTTCAGTTATTAACGTATACAAACGCAAACATTACATTGTTTTTCTTTTTAACTAGATAGGTCAAGTCAATGTCCCGTCTATGAAATTACTAAAGACCTAGTGATAGTGCCTAATCTTATTGGTTCTTTATAGATTAATACATTTTCATATCGATCGGCGAAATATTAGAGTCAGTAGTCAAGAGGCACCTTACCGTTGCAGGTTTACAATGCGCCCATCCACTAGAATTCACTAGATGATTAGACAATTAGTATTCAGATAGTTTCAAATCGGTTTTTTATTTAACTGCTGGATCTCACAGAAATTTTCTTTATATGTCGTAATCACTTTTTAATATTAAATACTTTTTGTGAAGTTTATACAAAGCATATTTAATTACGTCTTGCGTTGGTCAATATTTATTCTAAATTTGTTTTTTGCGCTTCAAACAAGATGGATTTGCTCTGTGACACCCACTACGAACGATTTATTTAAAAAGAAAACTTCATACAAATGACACTATTCAATAAGATACCTTTAGTCTCGATACTTTTAGGGTAGGGGTCAAAGAATTTTATGGTATTCTAAATAATAGATTTATCTCTTTGTCTCCGTTAAAACTTAGAAATAATTTTGTTATTCTTTAACAGCCACCTCGGGGATACGTAGCACCTCCTTACGGCGCTGGAGCGCCAGGAGGACCCCAACAACCCCCGGGAGCTTATGGCCCTCCAGGTGCTTACCCTCAAAGGTATCCGCCGCCGCCTGGCCCGCCCGGAGCGCCGAATTCACGACCGCCCTTCTCGTCACATCAAGTAAGTTAAATTCTCTTTTTTTTATGTCATTTTTAACCATAAAAGAGATTCTCAATCAAACGGTACTGTTGAAAATCGTAAGAAATAAATAAATGAAAATGTTGACATAATTAAAACTGCGGTTGCTGTTTAAACTCGCGTTTTTTTACAGTTTTCGTAGTCGGAGACGATTGAAGTGTTATTCGCCTAAAAATAGACGCTAATTAGCACAATATCATAATGTTAACGAGAAATATTTTTAATTATGTCTAAAACTCGCGAAAACCGTAGAAAATACACCAAATGTTGATAATAAAGAAATTACCTCACAACAAAGCCATTGTTAAGTAATAAAGAGTTAACATACAATGATATCAACCTAAGTAGTTTTATCTAATACTTGATTTAGTCCACTATATAAAATATACTAAGTAGTAAACTTCTCATAATACTAGACAGATATACCATCAGTATATCACAATTCTCATTACGTTATTGCATTAGTATGTCATAGATAATATGTGTAAACAACACATAAACACATTATACATACACATTAATTGCAACGTGATCGTCTATACATTTGTATGGTTTACTATACATACGGATTAATTCTGATTGATGACCAAGATACTGAGATATGCAAACCGAGTTCAATGCCCTCTGTTTACAATGCCAGATATTATACGTATTGTATAGATGACGACGAACATCGGAACCGATGATACTGAGATAAGGCGGATAAATTTATGTGTTACAATAAATTAAACAATGATTGTAGGCAAATACGTAGCTCATAGTATTTTGTTCAAATAAACAATATTTATATGTTTTAATTTAGATGTATTATATTTTATGTTCTTGAATCGTGTAGTGTGTGTGTAGAAATGATTACAGGATATATGTACATACATACACCGCAATACGAAACATTGAAGATTTTATAAGCGATTACCGGAGCCCATAGTCTATTTTTTTTTCTTACCTAAGCTGATAGCCTTGAGAGGCTATTTCAGCGTAACCTTAACTAGTAGGTGAGCTCATGGGGCTCAAACCGGAGTGATGCTAACACTGACCCTAGCAAGAGCAGTGCTTAGCAGAATCTACCACCGGATCGGAAACGCGACCCACTGAGAAGATCCGGCGAGAAACTCACTGGGCTGTGTCTATGGGTTAATTCGCTCGTCGAGCCCTTCGTCGCAAGCGACGGGTTCGACGAGGACGGTGACCGGTGCTTGTGGTACCTAAAAGCACCGTTAATGAATCGGGAGGATCCGTAATGACGTGTTTTGGGCGAGAGTCTATGGCATAGACATCAAGAACGTAAATGTGGCCACCCACCTTAAAATGTTGAGTTTTATAGTAAAACGACTGCTCCACCCTTCAAACCCAAACGCGTTACTGTTTCACGACAGAAATGGGCGACTTGGTGGTTGGTACCTACCCGTGCGGCTCACAAGACGCCGTTCCTTCAGTAATTTATTCATTTATTTATTTATAACTTTATATACTAGACAGTATAAAACCGGACTTAATGCCATAGGCATTCTCTGACAGTCTACCTTAGTAATCACGCAAATTAATATTTTAGAGCGTTTGATTTTTATTACACGACGTTATCCCTTCATCGTGGAAGTCATTTGTAAATATTTGTTTAGAAGTAATTTATTACGAAAATTGGTACACGCGACTGCTGGATTTCAATACACACCGGCATAGTAGCATCTCTCAATACGAATGCATCAGACGTTTTATCCTTTTAAACCGCGACTACTTGAATATTATACAGAAATATTAAGTTTTTTGTCCTTATGGCCATAATAGATAATACTTACCTACTCTATGCGAAGAAATTACCGGAAAAAAATCAAAAATACACAAAATGTGTATTTTAAACATTTTAATCGTTTTTTCCGGAATTGAGTTCAGTTCTTGCCGCGAATTTTCCTTTGTTTTCTACCAATTCAAATAGATTCCATGAAGCGGTTATTTGACATTCGAAAAAAGAAAGAAATCGGCTGGAGTCGTCATATCTGGTGAATAAGGTAGTTAGTTGCTCGATGGTACTTGATGGTACTTTGATCAAAAATTCGCTCACTAATGGGGCCGTCAGTGCAAAAGTGGCCTAAGCTTATCATAATTAGTATGGAGATATTGAGGCTTGAATTTACTTTAATACTGCTTCATAAACAAAAACATAACTCGCATAAATAATGTTTACAAAGCCATCTGCTATTTATGCGTGAAACTAGGGAACGGTTTTCCATCAAAATTTATTATGTTATAAATAAATTGCAATTTATAAGCACAAGTATGAAAAATTGTGGGCTAGGGCAGTTTTGTGCTTACGGCCTCAATTATGGCCTTGCCTTAAGGCGTATTAATTATCGTGGTGCAAAATCGATGGATTTTCTTTCAATTCAAATCTGGAATTTTTCATCGAATTTGCTCTCGCACAACACTCTAGTAAGATGATTTATTTCCCTTTTGACCTTCCGGCAAGAATTCCAAGTGCACAACCCTGCGATATTCATAGAAAACAGTCAACATGACTTTGACTTTTGACCGACTTTGTTTTTTCGGTTCCATTTCAATTGGAAACGGCCAGTCCAAAGCTTGTTGACTAGTTTGCATGTCAAACTCGTAAACCCACGTCTCGCTACCAGTAACAATGCATTTCATGAATGTTGGGTCAGAATTGACTCGTTTTAGTATGTTTTCGATTAAGTTTTAAAATTCAGGTCTTTGGGACTAACCGAACGGCAATTATTTTTTTACCTACCTAAGCTGGTAGCCTTGAGAGGCTATTCCAGCGTAACCTTAACTAGTAGGTGAGCTCACGGGGCTCAAACCTGACGACGTTGCTAACACGAACCCTAGCAAGAGCCGTGCTTCGCAGAATCTACCACCGGATCGGAAACACGACATCTGAGAAGATCCGGCGAGAAACTCAGTGGGCTGTGTCTGAGGGTTAATTTACTCGTCGAGCCCTTCGTCGCAAGCGACGGGTTCGACGAGAACGGTGACTGGGGCTTGAGGTACCTAAAAGCACCGTTAAGTGGATCGGGAGGATCCGAGATGACGTGTTTTGGGCGACGTCGACTGCTTTCCATTCTTTCCGCAGGATCGGGAGAACGGCATCATGTTTCATCCTTAAGCGTGTATTTAAAATTGTACGGATCGACTCGTGAGACACATAACTTCGACGCTTATCTCTCATGAACATGAATGAGGATTTATAGTAATAATTATTTCCTCTTGTTATGTAAACTTCAGTTGCAGACGTTGATGGCCTAACAGAGCAAGGTAAATCTTCCTTCACATTTCGACCGCTTTTGAACGCTTTGTCCAATCATCAGCAGGTGTTTTTGATAAAGGCGGTTCACTGTAAGCCTTCTGTAACATTTTCATTGACTCCGAACACGAAATTCTATTGGCTTTATGTCGAAACAAAAAGATATTTGTTTTGCTTCTATAAGTTAACAATACGGATTATTTTTATTTTAGTTCTTTGAGTGTTGGTATTTCGATCCGAGCGATTGACACTGTTTAATATTATTATGTTACATCGTACATCATCGTTGTTTTCTTTATACAGTCTGTACAAAGAGTGAAATTTTTATTTAAAAAACCCCCTAAATTATTATGACTTAATTTTCGTATAGCGTACAAGTTCCTTACAAAGTTATTTGAATAAAAGGTCACGATTAAAGGTAATAATATAAATACAGTCGTTTTACCTATTATAAAACTTTGTAAAATGTAAACGTTTGAACGATGACAAAGAAAATGTTACATGATACGATTTAAATTTAAGTCCGAAACTAGAACTTCTCGCCTAGAATGTTTCTTAGAATCGTTGAGCCGGCGGCGTCGCGCTGGAGCCTCGTCTACTCACGTGAACATAAACGTTCTGTCATACTTAAGCCCTCCTCAAGGGAACAGCGCTCTAAAAGCAATAGACGCACGTTCTAACTTAGCTTAGAAGGTTCGAGATACGCTCGAATGACGTAAGCCGCTGTGCGCGCCCGCTGACGTAAGCCAGTCGTTGTGCAACGAAGACCGAGGTACGCTTTAAGCAGGCAGGCAGGGCTCTTGGTGTGAGCTCGTGTAGAAATCGTTATTAAGAAACGATTCTTAGAAGAACAAGGTCATTGTGAAACAAACCACGGCCAGTTTGTCCATGCCGTGGCCGCGCGATATAATTGCGTTGATTTATGCTTTAATGCATTAGAAAATGACAATAATTTTGTTNTCGTTGTGCAACGAAGACCGAGGTACGCTTTAAGCAGGCAGGCAGGGCTCTTGGTGTGAGCTCGTGTAGAAATCGTTATTAAGAAACGATTCTTAGAAGAACAAGGTCATTGTGAAACAAACCACGGCCAGTTTGTCCATGCCGTGGCCGCGCGATATAATTGCGTTGATTTATGCTTTAATGCATTAGAAAATGACAATAATTTTGTTCTTTTTCTTAAATAAGCAATACACTAAATAAGTATTCACAGATTTTTTTTTGTTCGTGTGAAGTTAGCTTTACTTTTCACATATAATTTAATATAACCTTTTTTCCCGCAATAGTGGTACATTCAATTTTGGAAGACACATTCAACAATATCCCAGCCACATAGTATTCATATCTGTGATAATTATTCATCAAAATTCATCATCACCGTTCATTAAATATATTCAGTAAGATAATAAAAACTTTTTTGAAAAATAACGTTTACAAAAAGAAACCTGTGATGAATTTTGCTTGTTGCAATGTTCACCAAAAATGTGACAACCATGGACTTTTTTCTCGTAATGAAGTAACTGGTGTATGTGCTCTGGATATTTCTATAGCAATTATTATTCTAGATTTGTTTGTACCAGCATAGTGTACAATTATATTACGATAGTGTACATTTTTATTTTATTTTAAGCGCACAAACAACTTTAATTAACTTGAAATCATTTACTCTCGACGGAAGATAATATATAGCAGATAAGTAATAAAATAATTTGTTTTGAACAGATAATGCGTAACGCACAAAAGGCATGTTGTACCTACCGTAATCCGCTAGATCGTAATTTTTTATCTCTTCGTCAGCTATAATTACGCATAGTCTTATAAATTAAAATGACAGGAAAACAAATAACCTAACGATATTTAATTTTAATAATAATATTGAAAAAATTGACATATCGCCTTCAACTCATTGCTCTTTGATTGGTATCGATGATATACACAAAGCATCGGTTCACGTTTATCTTGTCGAAGTTAAAAATGACCGAAATTTTTATAATAAATATTATACATAACGATATTAGGATGCTTTTCGTTCGTCAATGTTTGAAAGATAATCCTGTGTGCTGCGTAGTCATTCGGTAACATGTGTTTAAGCAATAACTTAGATGTTGTTGAAAATGTAAACGAGAAACTGTCTCAAGGCCCACCAGATGTTAAGCTATCACCGGTGAACATAAATCGATATTTGACCCCGGAGTAAAAAATATGTATGTAATAATTATTCTGAAAGGATTCAACAGTACGCATCAACGTTTGAAGAGTATCTAATGTTTTGGAAGTAAAACATCGTGAGCCGTTAAAGATACGTGCAGTGTTGCTCTGAGATACGACGCGGGTGCAATGAATGCTACTACGATTTCAAGGGCGCACCTCAGGTGATGACGTACTCGCACCCCACCACCCCACAGGGCTCCCGCGGGTGTTCCGGCACCCACCTAATAATGCACGTCTACACCCTGTCTGCCGCATTCGTTGCAACCTTGTGTGCTTTCAAAGGTCTTTCGCACACTGCTAACGATGTAAACTTTCTTCATCACAATAATATCCTTCAACGCAATGAATGACTTGTAAATTAACTTCGTTTAAACATTAATCAAACACAATAGCAATTATTTCCAACTTGACTACGATGTTGTATCAGGCCGGGAAACGTCTCTAATTATCATAATAATAGTGGAGGGTTGGAGGGAGGTTGAGTAGTGCGGCGGCCCCGTCAGCTGAGCGAAAACGAAAGTAAACAGAACTCGGTCAAAGGGTTTGTACTCACCTACCCGCAATATTTATGTGGGCACGGGGGTGTCATACCCCCACACCCGATTCGGTCTCCTTCCTTTGATGGATTGGTTGTCGGTCGGTGTGAATGTTCGACTAAAACTCAACTAAACTGAGCTGCGAGGCATTCGTCTCGATTTCATGGCAATCCTGTTCCACAAACTTTGAACGTATAATTGCTATTCAGAGAAAGTCTTTTGAATATAATTCTTTATGTTGCTCTCTTGACTTCGTTGTGTTATTGTGTTTAATTCGTGTAAAATCTGTTTTAAATACGAACTTAATAAAACTTATTATTATTTATTTATTTTATTTATGTACACACAAAAAAGAATACATAGTACAGAGTAATAGGAAAATTATGTACAAAAGCACTGCTTATTTCTTTAAGTAATCTCTTCCAGCAGACCTGCGTGAGGATTATGAGAATAATAATTAAAAGTGATGAGTGTGTGTAGAACAGCTAAAATAACAAATGCAACATGAGAATTATATAGTAATGCACATACACAAATCTTATCGCTTTTGAAAAAAATTGGAACGCTTTTGATTTTAAATACCGTTTGGCGTTAACGCTAACGATAAACGATATCCCATCGCGTATCGCCAGGTATTGAATAGGTTTCGGCTTCGGCAAATGAGGCGCAACATATCCAATTACGACAGCCAGGCTCTAAAGTCGACCCTTTAGTCGGAGCCCATTAAGCCGTCATCACTCTTAAGCTGATTAGAATAGTTAGTTCCCTTTTTAATATTATTATACTTACTGCTATAACCAGATTTTTATTATGTGATTAATAAACTTTTGAATCAATGACGTATCACTACATAGTATAAAACAAAGTCGCTTTCTCTGTCCCTATATCCCTATGTATGCTTAAATCTTTAAAACTACGCAACGGATTTTGATGCAGTTTTTTATAATAGATAGAGTGATTGAAAAGGAAGATTTACATGTATAATAATATGCATTAAATAGTGGAGAAATCAATAATAAATTACAGTTTCCGAAGCGAAGCCAGGGCGGGTC
Source organism: Bombyx mandarina (assembly GCF_003987935.1). The sequence continues at coordinate 1,985,570 of NW_021011486.1, read as the reverse complement.
GCTAGTTGAAAATAAGAAATCAAGATCGAATATAGAATACTTTAAAGTTTTACCGCCATTTCTATTGTTATTGTTTTCTTATCAATAAAAAACTTAGTAAATAGGCCTTGAACCGATAAACTAATGATATAATTCAATCATCATTAGCCTACAGTGGTTTAATATTATGTAAATTGTCTTGAGTGAATATAATGAGTTCTTAAATTTCAATGAATGCGTTCAAATTTGAATAGTGAGGCAGGCGTTTGAGACGTGAATGCTATGTCTTGAGATGCCCCATCTGCATGCATCAGTAGTGCTCACGTATTGGTCTAAGGTCCCGGGTAACCGCATTACATTGAGCGTGGACTGGTCTGCCTAAATTAGTCAAAGAAAATAACAATCTTAACATGTTTTTTTTAAAGTTATAACTATGATGATGAAGAGCTTCCACCGAGTGAGTATGTTTGGTAAGTCGATGGTCAGAAACTCATTCTTCGCAATTTTTATATGTTGGACATGTCGTTTTTGAAAGACAGGTTTTTGCCGAATTTCTATTATGTTGTGATAGCAAAAGCTACGCACTGATCGCATTAGCAATCAGAAAATCTATTTACTTGGTTTATTACTGCAAAACTGGTGCCGCTGGCCTGTGCCGAGGACGGCATCAATTTGATCTGAACAGCTAAGCTATAAGCAAATATTTAATCACTCTCGAATAGATTGACCGTGCTTCTCGTTAAAATCTGCTAGGTAGTTTGTTTGCAATGCCGCTTAAGGCTCAAAAGGGCAAGATTACTTCGGTGAGACAACTTTAAAGGAAACTACAGTTACATCTATTTATATATCAAGAATTGTGGAAGTAGCCCCGGTAATCAACAAATTAAAGAGCGGACGGTTAGCGTGGTATGGACATGTGATGCGAAGAGAGAAGATGCATGTGACTAGGAGATGTATGGAAATGGTAGTGCAAGATAGAGGGGGAAGAGGTCGACCGAAGAAGACATGGATGGACTGTGTGAATGAACGTATGAGAGAGAGAGGTGTGAGTGTTGAGATGACGGTTGATAGAAGAGAATGAAAGAGAAAAATTACCTGTGGCGACCCCACCTAGTGGGATAGGGTGAAGTAAAAGAAGAAGAGATATCTATCTATTCATGTACTGCGTTAAATTCTTGAAACTAATACCCTAATTAAGTTTCCCTTGTATTGTACCTTAGTTATTTAATTGATGCTTAAATAGTTCGTTTATAGTCAAACCAGAATAAGCCACTTTAAAAGTTAACTGACAGAATAATCACTAACGGTACAGCTCGCAGTCATTCCGTTTGTTTCATTAAAGTAAAAACTTTCATTTAGTTGGCAATAGACATCTTGTGCATGTGTGTTGCAGTGCACTCGATTGCAAGTAAACGGGTGTGCATAATGGATGCACGGTCAAGGCCGGGCTTGGCCGCCGACCTGCTTCTGCACGTGCTCGATTGTTTAATGTGCTATCTATCTATGTATAACGGAACCGTGAACTTCACGATCAATTCTCGCTTGTCTAGTTCTCGAATCCTTTGGTTTATATATCGTCTTTTCGTATTAAAAGTGTACAATTTCCAAAAATATTCGAAATTGAGTTAATATGCCGAATCATTTGGCATCACCAGTATTTTTCTCATAAATACTGTCAAAAGAGCGTAGTTTAGTTTTAGTTTTTTTTTTTAGTTTACCTATGTTTTGATTACTATTAACAAAATTAATACATAATTTTATCTTACTTTAAAAGATACAGACACAGATAATGTAATTGGTAAAAAATAAATAATGTTGCAAAGGCGATTAATATTAAAAATATCACATGTTAATTAAACCTTAAAAATATTCTCCTGTAAAATAAGTAAGTTTTGAGATTACACAGTTTTAATGCGAGAAGACGACATGTGCTTAAAGCTTGTTTCGTTCTCGTAATATCATCGATTTCTATTTTTAGGAGATCACGCGATGATGAATGGTTATTAAAATTTTCATAGGACCCTTCTAGCAGGCTAAGGGCAAATCAGACATTATTGATGCACGAGGTTTTACACGCAGGAATGGTCTAAAATTTCCCTAGAAATTTTTGCTACTAGAAGCCATAGTTGTTTTTCTTCTTTTAAAATCATAGCTTAATTGTGCTCAACGTCAGTGATAACTAATCATGCGTCCAGTTAAACAATTCATTTTTGGGCAATCAAAAAAGCGAAGGAACACCTGTACTGGAAACGCGTTTTCCAAGCGAATATAATTTCTTTGTGGGTATTGCATAGTCCATCGTTTGATTCGTAATGTTGTTGGTCACCTCTGAAACAGCAATTGTTAAATGAAATATTGAGCCTAGAAATTTGTTTAATAATAAAAAACGACGTTAAACCCTCAAGTGTAATCAATAATATTAATGTTTAATTTTTATGTGTAACATGCGAATCATCTTTCGATTTAATTATAGTTGCAAAGTATCAAATTTTATTCTGAACGTGTTTTCCAGGCACAATAAAATAAAATAAATACTTTTACTGGTGGTAGGACCTCTAGTCCGCACAGGTAGGTACCACCGCCCTGCCTATTTCTGCCGTGAAGCAGTAATGCGTTCGGTTTGAAGGGTAGGGCAGCCGTTGTAACTATACTGAGATCTTAGAACTTATATCTCAAGGTGGGTGGCGGGCGCATTTACGTTGTAGGTGTCTATGGGCTCCAATAACCACTTGACATCAGGTGGGCTGTGTGCTCGTCCACCCATCTAAACAATAACAAAAAAAAAACATATTAATATTCAAAAACAGGAGACTACATCCAAAAATACCCTTTGAAATTTAGGCAACTACCCAACTACTTACAGTTTAAGAAGGTCTGAATTGTCCACAGCTTACCATCCTACAAAATGGGACAAATAAATCTAAACGGTATTATGTAAAGGGCTTTCAGTAGGGTTCTGTCGTTTGAATTTGTGTTAAAAATCGTTTAGTAACTGTGAAAATGAAACAGATTTTTTAAGTTGTAAATGTAAGTTTGTTGCGGTATCCAAGTTAAAATGGTTTTCCTTTGGTTCGTTTGAAAATCATCGTTCAAACCATTTTTGTGTCTGGTCAGCACTGTGGGTCTTAGCTACACAGGAGCTACAGATGTGGAGTGAGTGGCTAGCAAATACCGGAAAGTCAGCCCACTGAGTTTCTCGCCGGATCTTCTCAGTGGGTCGCGTTTCCGATCCGGTGGTAGATTCTGCGAAGCACGGCTCTTGCTAGAGTTCGTGTTAGCATCGTCGTCAGGTTTGAGCCCCGCGAGCTCACCTACTAGTTAAGGTTACGCTGAAATAGCCTCTCAAGGCTCTCAGCTTAGGTAGGAACAAAAAAAGGAAAAAAGTATTTATTGTCAACTTAAATGTTTGGCCCGACGGTATCAAGATTAGCACTCTTGTTAATATCGTAAATAATTTAAAATGAAATACATTATAATTCATGAAATTTGTATACACCAAAAGCAATTTACCGCGGAATCTAACTAAAATAACCATGAATACTTATATGAATTTAGAATACCTTTGGGACTCATATCTCAAGGTGAGTGGCGGCATTTTCGTTCTAGATGTCTATGGGCTCCGGTAACCAGTTAACATCAGGTAGGCCATGAGCTCGTCCACCCATCTAAGTAACAAAAAAAAGTTGATTAAGAACGAGAGTAAACGACCGTTACTTTTTAGTTCTGAAGAAGTGAGAAAAGTTTATTTCCAGCGAAACTTGTGTGGATTGAGCTTTATGAACTTGTACTCAGCTACGTCGGTCGCTTTTCATTATAGTATACGGTCTTGTTAAGAGATATGACCACCTTCAAAAAAAACGTATCTTTGTCACCACGACCGATGATTTGATAAGTTTTTCACAAAATGTGACTTAGTGATTCTTCATATTATCTAACATGTCCAGGTTGTACGCTACCAATTGAGAAGCTTCCTTTGAAAAAACTAATCATAAACTGTGTCAATGCTATAAACGATGTTCAATAAAATAAAATCTCTTCAATAGTTTGTACTACTTAAATATTTTTTTGATTTTACCATTACATTCATGTTTAAGTTATCGATTCGTATCTGATAAGCTGCATATACTAAATCACGTTTAAAATACGGGATATGGTAATTTTTTTCGAAAAAGATTTCTTCGGATTAATTCCTTCACTGCTTTCGCCTTATAGATATTACCCGTGCAATGCCAGATATGTTTCTGTTGCAAATAGAGGAATTTTTATTCTACCTGTCAATAGTTTACATTATTACATATTCATATAACAGTATTTGTGGCATCTTCAGTTTGTTGTTGAACAATCACACGATTTTTTTTTTATTTTTTTTTATTGCTTAGATGGATGGACGAGCTCACAGCCCACCTGATGTTAAGTGGTTACTGGAGCCCATAGACATCTACAACGTAAATGCGCCACCCACCTCGAGATATAAGTTCTAAGGTCTCACTATAGTTACAACGGCTACCCCACTCTTCGAACCGAAACGCATTACTGCTTCACGGCGGAAATAGGCGGGGTGGTGGTACCTACCCGTGCGGACTCATATACCATATATGATTTTTTTTATAATTTATGAAGTTTTTTAAGAGTGTTTTTATGAACGTTACCTACTTCGTTTAGATTTAAATAGAATGTTCTAAGAATTTAAGCATTATTCAACATTTCTGAAGATGTTTGAGTACGAACTTATTGCTCACTTGAGAACTAAGATTAATAGAAAGGTAGGTGAATTTTGTTTCGATTCTTCTCATAGATATGATGTTATATGCAGATCCATACATTAAATACGTTTACGATGAAATGTATTTATGTAAAGGTTATATTTTAGTGAATGCTTTTTTTGGGAGTTGCGGCAAAGGGAAAATATTCCACCAAGTTGATGAAATTTCTTGATAGATCGACGGTCCCAATGTTGTAGTGCGGAACTTGTCTTTTGTTTTGAAAATATCGTAAGCTGTCTTTGTTAATTTTCCCTACCTATTCCTTGGTAAGGAGGCTATTCCAGCTACGCCCGGACCGCTGGGTAAGCTCACGGGCTCAACTTCAGAGAATTTGCTAAAATTAGCCCTGACAAGAGCAATGCTTCGCAGAATCTACCCCCGGATCAGAATCGCGACCCACTGAGAAGATCCGGCGAGAAACTCAGTGGATTGTGTCTATAGGTTAGCTCACTCGTCAATTACGACGAAGAGTTCGACGAGGACGTGGATCGGTGTTTGAAGGGCCTAAAAGCACCGAAAGTGGATGGTACCTTGTGTTCTATGATGACCACCATAATTACAATGTTGTCACACAATACTTGGTCTAAACAATATCTATTGCTACAAAAATCAGCTTCAGGACACAAAGAAAGTACCGACTTGCCTGACCTGACTTACCTGACTGCCTCAAATTCAAAATAGCTTAGTGCCACAGGTTTATGTTGATGCTAATAATAAAGTAATTTTACTTTATGCAAATAAATATTAAATGTATTTGACATATTCAAAAGTGATATCTGATGCAGTCATCATAATAGTTTGGTTTAATGTCGGTTGTGATGCTTAGGGCGATTAAAAATAGTAGTGTTTCTTAAAAATAGATAATTTTATCAGTGCTGAGAAGAAGCAATCATGTCAATCATGGCAATCAGCATCTATTTCATAAAATATGTGTTGATCGAATTGAATTAATTAAGTGAAAACAATGTTGTAAAGTAGGATTGCCGCACATTCTATCTGAATTATGATGATGATTTCGTGATCAATCTAAACTTTACTATGTATTTATAAATATGCATTGCCAAAAAATAATAAAATCTTTCTTCATATAGGGATAGGCAAACAAAACAATCGAATACTATTTTCTTCTCTTAACTGTAACGTGTATTATCAAGTTCTTTTTCCTAAAATGTAGGTCTTTTCTTTTAACATCGACAAGATAAGTGTATTAAAAGTAATAAATCAGTTTAAATTTGAAGTAGTCTCTGATTATTGTCGAATATCGGTGTTTGGGCAAAAACTATTATAGTGTTTTATAAATACCCAGAAATAAAATCTTTAATATAATTTTCATATGAAGTTTCATATAAATTGAAAAGATATCCACTAAAAATGTATAGTTGACAAGTAACAAACAAGCTAAGGAATTATAATATATTGTAGAGTTAACTTTGTGACAAACAATTAATTTGAAATGATTGTTTTCTTATGTCTCTGACTTCAGTCCCTCTATATCAGGGGTGGCCAACCGGTAGATCGCGATCGACCGGTCGATCGTGGCAAGACAAAAAAATATAAATACATAGAACAGAATGTGCAACGTAATCACCAATTGCTGCACGCATCATCTTCATCTCTTATCATTTGTTAATGAACATCAAGTCCTATTATTTATACTCTCTTTTCCACACAATAGTTCTCTTTTATTATATAATTTCAGTTTTATGTTAATCTTTTTAATAAAAGAAAATATATTACTTATCTGTATACTGAACTGCATTGTTTCATTAAATTTCAAAAAATGGCATTGGTAGATTGTAGACTGTTTCGTCAGTAAGCCGTAGATCTTGGTTTTAATCAAGTTGGCCACCTCTGCTTTATATAATAACTTAGATATCTGGATTAAAATAATATGTATACAATGAGATTTCCGTTTACCAGGGATATGAACGGGGCGGTTCCCCGCAACCTCAATCCCAGCCACCGGGCGCGCCCAGTCCTGGGGCCTCGAGTGCACCAGGTGCGATGTCCCCAACCCAAGACTCGCAACATCCACCGCATATGCCACCTCATGGATCACAGCCACCGCAGCATCAAGTACGTATCTTTTTATACACGTAGTACGGTCGATGAAGGCAGCAGTGCTGGAAGCTGGTCGGAAACCTATCTCAGAAATTCCAAGACATGCTTATGTTTGGCACTGCAAATCCAGTGTGATTTGACCAGGTAAATTTTTTTAATGAAAAAGCGACGACTTCAAATGTAGCTTTCTCTTATTTTCCTACTGTAAAGCACTAAATGCATTGCAGTTTTAATATTACACTTGCTTTCAGAAAAAATGTCTTAATAAATTTTGAAATTTACGATGACATTTCGCCAAGGTTTGAGTGTTTCTCATTCAATTGGGGCGTAAGCTCAATCTTCTTGCAACCTGCTCATTTTATTGGCACAAAGTAGAAGCTAATTTTTTGAATTAGTACAATTTGGATGAGACCTCAGATTTAATGATATCATTTTGAACGGCTCTACATCAGTTTATTGTTTGTGATATTTAGATCATATTATTATGCCATAATCTCTAGAGCAATTAGCAACTTTCCTAATGAGACTTCCGCCATGAAATAATAACTTAATGTAAAAATCTAACCAGCATAATATGGAAACCCTCTAGATTACGGGTGGTACACGTAATGTGAGCCTGAACGGGCTTGTTAAATACCAGCATACTTTTTTATTGCTTAGATGAACTCATGGCCCACCTATTGTTAAGTGGTAACCGGAGCCCATCGACATCAACAATGTCGACATCATCCTTAACCTTGAGACATGAGTTCCAAGTCTCAGTCCCATAGTACAACAGCTGCCCCACCCTTCAAACCGAAACGCACTACTGCTTCACCGCAGAAATAGACAAAGTGGTGGTACTTACCCTTGCGGATGCCCCATCACCAAGAAAAATCTTGCCCATTTTTGTTTTGGGTCATCCAATATAAAATTGAGACTTCAACCATTTTTCCAGTTACCTTTAAAGTTTTATATTAGCGGTTACTCGTCATGTTGTGACGTTTAAGGACTCCTGGCGGCTGCTTATCATCAGGTGGAACGTAAACTCGTCCATCCAAAGAGTGCAGTAATACGGTCTCGGAATTTTATACCTTTAAACGAGCAATTTCTGTATATTAATATATAAATTATGTATGTAATCTGAATCTCGGAAACAGCTCCAACAATTTTCATAAAATTTAGTATACAGAGGATTTCGGAGGCGATAAATCGATCTAGCTACGATTTATTGTCAGAAAATGTTGTTTTATTCTTGTTTTCAATAATCAACTCTTCCCGACATCTATTGGCGAATAATAATACTATTTTTCTTAATTGAGGGCAACTAACCGCTTCAAAGACACAACAAGATGGCGTTATAAAAAAAAAACCGAGCAAAGCTCGATCATCGTCTAGTAAATATTTACTTAATAAAAAGCGTCCATTTAGCTCTATGTTTCAGTCGAAAATTTGTGAACCACATAAAACCATACACGTTAGAAAGTTGTATTTTATCTTACAATAATTACGCTAACACTTTTTGTCATATTTATTATTCCGCAAATTGTCTATTAAATTTCCAGTCGACATTCCATTATGATTTAGGGAGTGCTTTATTTTTAATATACGACAATATATCGGTGCATCGGCAAGTATCGGGAGCGGCGCGGCGTTGTCATTTTTACATTTCGTGTATCGGCGTCGTCATCTCGATTAAGACCGCAGCGCATACGAAAATGTTGAAGAAACTCGATCCGAACTTTAAGATTCTGCACGGTTAATGTGTTACGTAATAATAAAATTTCATAATATTATAAGAACTTTATACCTTATAACCGAGACCTTAGAACTCATGTCGCGAGGTGGGGGTGGTAGTATTTACGTTATATATGTCTATGGGCTCTGGTAACCACTTAACGTCAGGTTGTGACTGTGAGCTTTTCCACCCATTTAAGTAATAAAAAAAGTCCTTATAACTACGGTTATTCATAATGTAATTTTCATGACGTTTCTATTTACATATTTGTCTCGTAACTAGGAATCTATATATTAATACGTGAAGCTAAAACTTTGTACCCCTTTTTATGAAAATTGCCTGGAGGAACATGAAATTTCCCACACTTATAGAGAATATAGAGTGCAGTATGTTAATTTTTTTTTTATTATACATAAAAAATACATTAAATCAATTAAAAAAAACATTACGCACACTAATATTATGTATTTGACACACGCATATACTTTTTGTTTATTATCAAACTTTTCTTATTGTTTATAGTCTGTGGTCAAATTGAGAACAGATTAATATTATTTGTCTAAAGTGTAATCTTGGCGAAATCTATGATTATAGCAGTACATTTTCTTTTATTGCTTAGATGGATGGACGAGCTCACAGTCCACCTGGTGTTAAGTGGTTACTGGAGCCCATAGACATCTACAACGTAAATGCGCCACCCACCTCGAGATATAAGTTCTAAGGTCTCAGTATAGTTACAACGGTTACCCCACCCTTCGAACCGAAACGCATTACTGCTTCACGGCGGAAATAGGTGGGGTGGTGGTACCTACCCGTGCGGGCTCACAAGAGGTCCTACCACCGGTGATTACGCAAATTATAATTTTGTGGGTTTGGTTTTTATTACACGATGTTATTCCTTCACCGTGGAAGTCAATCGTGAACATTAAAATTTGTTGAATACGTATTTCATTAGAAAAATTGGTACCCGCCTGCGGGATTCGAACACTGGTGCATCGCTACATACGAATGCACCGGACGTCTTATCCTTTAGGCCACGACGACTTATAAATAAATTAATTTATAAATTAATTAATATAATAAATAGTCTTTGACAATAGAACCATAATAATGTACAAACTTATAATTTCAATTAATTATAGTCGAATTTAGACTACTGGGTGGGTCCACTAGTATAAATAAAAACGACTGAGTAACCAAAACAAAATATGTTTCAGTAAGTTTGTTTTGTGAACAATATCAGATGAGCTTAAAACGTTTCCCGGTTTTCACGCGCTTGGAACAATACAACCGTCGACACCGTAACAGATAAGAATCCGTACGTACAGCTTAACGAAATTGAAGTCACCGTATTGAAAGTGTAGTTAATCCAGGGCGCGAGCGGATAGAACTTTGACTATGAACTTTAGTGTTATAGCAATACATTAAACTTGCTACGATTGTACATAACGCGGAATAGTTGTTTTTTTTTTTTTTTTTAAATCAGCTTCCTTGGCTGTAACTATTTCAATAAACTTTCTATGGTCATGTTCGCTTTAATGGGCAACTTTCGCTTTCCTTGCCGTTTCTTATTATGTTTTTTTGCTCGAACCCAAAGCGATTACCATAAAGGTTACGCGAAATCGGCTCGGTTTATTATTGGTGACTTATTATAATCGCTTTTCTGTTTGTAAANAACTATTTCAATAAACTTTCTATGGTCATGTTCGCTTTAATGGGCAACTTTCGCTTTCCTTGCCGTTTCTTATTATGTTTTTTTGCTCGAACCCAAAGCGATTACCATAAAGGTTACGCGAAATCGGCTCGGTTTATTATTGGTGACTTATTATAATCGCTTTTCTGTTTGTAAATTGTTATATTCGTTCGATGGTGTTACAATGTGCAGAATCTATACTTCTATACTTAATATTATAACGAGGAAAGATTTGTTTGTTTGTTTGTATTGAAAAAGGCTCTGAAACTACTGAATCGATTTCAAAAATTCTTTCACTGTTTCGAAGCTACACTATTCCCGAGCGACATAGGCTATAATCTTTTATGGAAAAATTAGGGATCCTTACTAAAACTCCAATAATGTAACCCAAGGTGTAAAAAAATTACCTAAAATATTCTTTACATCGCGAGCCCTGCGAAAACTATTGATGATAGAATAAAATAATGTACTAAGACTTTGTAGAACACATTATTATTTACAAAAAGTGTCGCGACAGCATATGTCTAACTATTATAGTTATGCCGCAATAAGTGTTCTTTTATTTAAAAAAATAAAACAACGTCAAATATCGTTGAAATTTTTGTTAAAGACCCGAGCGGAGCCGGAGCGGGCCGCTAGTTGTTACATAAATAAATAGTGTCAGTGGAACTTCAATTGTAATATCGCACGTGGTCGATGTCAGTTCATACAATAACTAGAGCACGGAAACCTAATTGAACAAAAACCTAAACAAGAAACTTGAAGCGTGACCAACTCTAAGTTCAAAAACGTAAATGATCAGTTCTCCATACATCAACGACCACTATTTATCGGTAAATGTAATGTGTAAGTTTCTTAGATACGGTATTGCGAGATTTGCATCTTTCCGACACATCCCTAGTAGAAGATATACAGCCCGCATGTGGCCAGTCTAGCCATTTTCTGCTTATAATGAAGATGCGGCACGTGTTTGCATATTTGCTCGCCAACGTCGTTTGTATAGTATGTACACTGTTTGAATACTGAACAGAAATTTTGTTTTCGTAATTCCTGTCGGTTAGATGGTAATTTATGTTTACTTTTTTTATATATTGTCCTTGTAGACCGATTAGCATGCGGTCCATCTGATGCTGAATGGTTACTGTCGCTCATGTTTGTCGCAATGTCAACAGCAGGACCAAGCTGGTTGGTGCCTGCCGCTAAAAAACAACTTCATAAACTTTAAACAACCATAATCTAATTCAATCTGTAACAATTGTTTTTACTGTATGGTACAAGAAACCAACGGAATGAAACACTATTTTAATCCAAAAGTTCGGCGCTAAGCCTCTTAACTTAGATGAAAAGCTTTATGTGGGTAAACCGTTCTACTTTGGAACATTCAGGCTTTACCTGAAATAATGGAATTCCGGTTTCCGATCAAAGTTACGTAATTAAAAATCAAACACCCCTTTCTAATGAATTAAATTTTACGTACTAGCTTGCAAAACACTAGCTTACTGTGTAAAACAAAAACAAAAGTTAAAGGAAGCTTCCCGCTGTGGCAATTGTAGAGAGAAACGGAAAAGCCGGTACTTTAAACACTAGTCAGGGCTCAATGAATTCCGAACAAGTCTCTCTCGAAATGTCAGTCGAGAATTTTGAGTCGAGGACCATTCCAGCGTCGTGATCGCTCGTGAGTTGTACGCTCGAAATGAAACGTCGTATCTTATTTTATGATTAGCGGCTCGAAAGCGCTTTGTAATTTTGTTAGTTCCGCCTTTCTGGTGCCGGGGCGAGCACACAGAGTCGAGATCGATGCGAGCATTGCGTGCGAGTGCGAGTAGGAGAGAAGCTGTCGATGCTCGCTGCGTCTCCCTCACTCGAACCGCCTACCAGGCAGCCATGTTGCGCTCGACCTGCGCTCGCCCGACCGCCATTGTAGCGTTCATACTTGTATCTAGTGATGTACTCAATTAACTCGATAGTAATACATATTGAATCAACTTTTAATATAATATTACTTTTACAGTAATTTAGTGTTTCATTACATTCGAGAAGCAATAAGATCATTATACGTCGGTAAAGGACTGAAAATGGTGTAAAAAAAATTTTCAAATAAATTTAAACACCAAGGAAACATTGACACAACACAAAGTTTTTTTTTTAAATATAATAAGAAAATAAAATACAGTAATAAAAATCTAAAACTGACTAACAATATTGATTAAAATCGTGTTATTTAAAATATAAAATAAATCTAATGCGTACACAAGGTATGTAAAGTTGTTTAATGCTTGGGTAAAAGTATTTACAACATTTGACAACAGCTATGAATAATGCCTCTGGATGATTAAAGATGTGTAAAAAAACATCGATAAAATACTCGATGGAACATGGCATAACAGTGAGCGAACGGAGTTATAGCGCAGCTCCGGAATTAAAATGTCAGACGTGCGGCGCTGGCGAGCGTGGGGGGGGGTCGGGGGCGCGGGCGGCTCGCGTTATTAATAACCATAAGCCGGCGGACGCACCGACGTCCAGAGGGGCCACGCCGCCCGCGCCCTAATGAGGAATCACTAATTATATTTTACTGGACTTCACTATTAAACCGACGCGGACGCGACGTAAATACCCTGAAATACGATTTTATTAAGGCTTTTCGCGCGTTAATCAATGTTCTTCACTCGTTTGTTTATTTCACTGGAAAAATGATTTATAATTACAAATTATAAAGTAGAAACAAGGATGCGACTTAGCTTTGTCCGATTTTTTACACTTCACACAAAAAAAATTGAATGAAATTTAGTAAAAGAAACGTTACAATTGGCCAACAAATAACAAAATTTAAGAGCACTCCCGAAACTCAAAAACACCACTTTAACTATCAAAAAAGGAAAACGTCGTAGTCGTATTCTTTGTAAGTAAGTATAAAGAGAGCAAGTTATCGCCTCCTCGACTCATAATAACAAAGTGCAAAATGCTTTAGATTCTCGGAACTTTAGTGTGGCAACCTCGCTCCCGGTTGGAAACCTCTAAAGCGCTGACTGTGAGGCGAACATTCTCTCTCCTGCGGCGGACTCGTACCGGCACGGCAGGGCTGTCGGGAATTGCCGACTTGGATAAATTATGCCCCTCAGTTCCCTTTTTGCAGTCTCTGCAAAATAATGCAATTCAATTGTTAAAGAGAAAAATATCTGACGTTTTTCTTGTCTATTGTGTGTCTAAAATGTTATTAACATTTTGATTAAAAGAAGCTATTTCTGTCTTTTATACTTTTCAGACTGAACTAAGTACGTGCTTATGTTTTGTCAAGCGTAGTTTTCTTAAAGACAACCCTATGGCAAATTTACTTATTTTAATTTGAATAAGTTTTACGGCTTCCTTTACTTACGTGATCTTTTTGGTGGGAGTTTGGTATTACGTTTAATATCGTAACAAACAATAACTGATACACAAGATAGTCAAGCATTTTTTTTTAATACATACAAAGGGGATGGCCCATTTTAGGCCCAAAGCGGACAATAGATTATAGAAAAAATACTTAGTGCATTAATTTTGTCATAAATAAATATGCATTTACTTTCTTGCAAATAAGCGCCACTACAGTTTACAATAAGTAGTTTAAAAAAAGTAACTGTATTGAAAAAACAAGGATTTTTATTTTTGCGGGAAAAATATTGCCAGCTTCAAAACCTTTTACGTATGAAGTAAATATTTTGAGTATATAAATAAAACATATAAATAAATCATTTTAAGTATTATCATTAATCAATCGATTTTAATGGATTTTAAGCACATAAAATAACATCGAAGACATACCCATTGGACTTTAACTTGTAACTATACTTGAGACCTTAGAACTTATGAACTTATATCTCAAGGTGGGTGGCGCATTTACGTTGTAGATGTATGTGGGCTCGAGTAACCACTTAGCAACACCAGGATGGCTGTGAGCTCGTCAAAGCAATAAAAAAAACTTTACTAGTATTGTTATTTAAATATGTACAACAAAAACAAAAACATAAAAAATAAGGTGTACTCGTAAAAAAAAAATTAAGATATAAATCAATTATCGGTTATTTTAAAAAATATAGATATTTAAAGAATTAAGTGTGTTTTTATACCCTATTGGATAAAAATACATTAGGAACATCTTAAACATTAAGAAAAGAAAAGTTCTTGAAGTATCTCACAATCCGACACTTATTTATATAGAAAATTAACCTCAAAACGAGTTTTTATTTTTATTATATTTTTTATAATAGTGGCGTCAATTTCAATATATTTTTTAGANTTTTTATACCCTATTGGATAAAAATACATTAGGAACATCTTAAACATTAAGAAAAGAAAAGTTCTTGAAGTATCTCACAATCCGACACTTATTTATATAGAAAATTAACCTCAAAACGAGTTTTTATTTTTATTATATTTTTTATAATAGTGGCGTCAATTTCAATATATTTTTTAGATATCCAATACATTTAAGAATTGGGCCTAGCACACTATGGAGAGTGGGCAATCCCCTTTGTGGCTTACTTTTTGATATTCACATTCATAAGTAGTAATGCGTTTATAAAGGGTCTGACAGATGTTATCATACACAATTGAGGCTTAGATGACATGTCTCAAGGTGGCATTGCGGTGACGTAGTGTTGCCTACGGGCCGCGGTAACCACTGTAAACCCCCGTGGGTCATAAGCTTGTTAATGCACTTATGCAATAAAAATGGATCACTTAGTAACAAACATAATGCGGTAATGAATAAAAACTGCGGAAATTTATAAAGAAAAAAATTTAGTTTACAATGTTAGTTCTGTGTGACACTAAAACAGATTGTAGCGTCGATGGTAAACTTTTAGTTTCAGTTTTTGTCATTGTTACTCGTTCGAATGGCAAATTAGTTTGACTACATCCTGAACTTTGAGTTCGGAACTTTGTTAGCATCTCGTTTGCTTATGTACGCCAAAAGAAAGGATGCAAAACATTTTAAATTCAATTCGTTTCTTACTCGACTGCCAAGCCAAGCGATTGTACGCACTGAATCGAAGCAATTAATCGATGTTGCAGGGAAAAGGTTAAGTAGATCGTCAACGGAACGTTTTAATTAGTACCCACAAAGCGGACACTCCTCCGCGTATTCGGTCTCTCGTAAAAGCATTACACAAGGTCCCAAGCAATGTATATTAATGTTGAAATTGAAATCGTCAATTTAACAGTTGCATTTACTCAACAGCCCTACATACAAGATACAATGTACGTAAATAAATGATGAGGAAAACACGAGTTTACTTTTACATGGAATTGAATTTTTTTTTTTTAGGGTTTATGACCTTGTATCTATGACCTTTAGGTCATGTCTTATTTTAATATATATTCTTATTTTTATGATAAATCATAATATGGAGTGAAATGAAATGAAGATGATATGGAATGAAATGTAATCTCAGTAAAATGGTGGTCATTTACTGAGATTTTTTCAGTGGACTTTTTGGAGGATCCCGAGAAGTTACGTCCAGCGCTTTGTTTCATTTTCCCACATTTGTGCACTTTCACAGATTTTAAACAGTTAATAAACCACAGTTATTATACATTTAAACCTGAAGAAACACTAATAGACAAAATAAACAAATCACACAACTTCACTCCACACGTTCCCGCCAAAAAGTCCTAGAATTGAAAAGAATGCGGTCTCATTGATGTTGATTGCTTTTCATTGCTTCCATGAAACAATATTGTATTTGATGTACATTGAACGCTGTTGTTTTTGTTAAATAACTTGTTTTGATTACGATCAAATACTTGTTAATTTTGAAAAATATTTTATTAATTGAATATTTAAATAATTGAACATTTGTCGACAGGGTTACCCTCCTCCGTCAAGGCCACCGCAGACGTCCACGCCGAACACCCAAGACCCAGAATCTGTAAGTTATTTATTCTATACAACTTGTATGTATATGTACGTAATGATGCGATTGCATGACGTTTACGCACACACAAGTTTGAAAAGCATCAACGACTAGCTTGACGTTTCATCGGAACCTTGAATTAAAAAGCTATCAACTTGAAACACACACACACAACCTAAATGATTCAAGAAAAACCTTATAATATTAACTACATATTTGTATAAAATTGTTCCCGTAAAAGATTATCATCGCGATGCATTTTGTAACTGCAGCTATACGTTTTTATGTGTACTTAAAAAGGTATTATTATGCAACAATGTTAAATGCAATTCGGTGCGTACACGTAATTTAAGCTTACCACGGACGGTTTTATGCATTCAATACTCAACATAAATTGGTAAATAAATACATGTATATGAGTAACGATTTTTACTGGTGGTAGGACCTCTTGTGAGTCCGCGCGGGTGGGTACCACCACCCTGCCTATTTCTGCCGTGAAGCAGTAATGCGTTTCGGTTTGAAGGGTGGGGCAGCCGTTGTAACTATACTTGAGACCTCAGAACTTGTATCTCAAGGTGGGTGGCGCATTTACGTTGTGGATGTCTATGGGCTCCAGTAACCACTTAACACCAGGTGGGCTATGAGATCGTTCACCCATCTTATCAATAAAAAAAAAAAAACGATGTAATAGTTAAAATCTATATCTATAAATAGATTGCGTACGTCAATGTTAAGTAAAATTGTATATAAGTTAGCGCTCAAGGCAAATGACGAAGCAATGTTCGGTATTGTCGACTCTAGTAGTACACTAATGACTGAATAATATAGACAAGGAGTCACGTAACGAACAAAGTACACTGTTTCTGTACTTAACGAAGTTGCTTTCCCTCTGTTTATGTTTTTCAAGGATTATTTGACATTTAAAATATTGTATTTAGTATACAAAAAGGATTTTTGTAAGGTGCGGTGTTTATTGGTATGGGAAATTCGTGTACAACGTATCTTATTTGAAACAACCATGCGTTTAGATTTTTTTTTTCCTACTTATTCGCTGGTAGACTTGACTTAGTTAAGTGTCCTTAGTTGGACTACCTGTGTTCATTAATCATGTTAACATCTTTTGGAAACATAATGTGTTTCTTTAATTGGCTCATGTTTGTGAAAACATCCTCTGTACCTTGTGTCTAGTTAAATGCTGTTGAAACATTGTTGATTAAATAAATAAATAAATAGACTAAGAGGCTATTCTAGATTCGCGCGGACGGGTAAGTGAGCTCACGGGCTTGACTTGAAAGAATTTTCTAGCACTAGCCCTAGCAAGAGCAGTGCTTCGTAGAATCTACCATTGGATCGGAATTGAAACCCGTTGAAAAGATTCGGCAGGAAACTCAGTAGAAACTCCCTCGTAATCCCCTATAATTGACGAGTTGTTCCGTTTAAAATAGTAGAGCTGCCTTTATTCGAATGTAATTAGAGAACGACTCATGAGGTGGGCGGGATTCAAATGAATAAACGATAAATACCCGGTCAGTCGTGAGCTCACTGTGTACTAAATGCGATACAAAAAAATATGCGCTATTTAAAAAAAATCTCATAACAATAACTTTGTGTTTCTTGGGTACGACGTCAACTTGGTTACATTTTGCAGCATGATTTTTGAGCAAATTGTTCTTTTAAATCTTCGATTATTAAAGAAGGTTTGTAGAAAGATCAATATAGAGAAAAAAAAAGATACTAAATCTAAAAACATTGCGCTTACCATTAGCATCTCGTTTGATCATTAGAATCAATTGAATCAGGTTGGTTGTCAATAAATGTTTTGCAAACTTTATTGTTTCCAATTGAAAAATGTGAGGCAATTTCCTCGCGAGATAGCACTGGGAGGAAATTGAAGAGACGCGCCGCTTTAACTTTGTTTTAAAAATAAAGATTCTTATTGACTACGCTTTTGCTAAGCCGTGCCTGATGAAGTTTTATTAGATAGAAGAAAAAAAAACGTATTTATCGTCTACGTGTGTTTCATGGAATATAAATTGAAGCGAACATTATTATCAGGTGATATTTTATAACACTTAAACCTGAACCGTTAGAACAGAAGGGTGGGTAGATTTGACTACTATTTTCTGGTTTTGGTTTTTTGTATAATTAGTACACAATAACGTAAAAAAATTGAGTCCACTGAGTTTCTCGCTGGATCTTCTCAGAGGATCGCGTTTCCGATCCGGTGGTAGATTCTGCGAAGCACTGCTCTTGCTAGGGCCGGTGCTAGCAACGCCTCCTGGTTTGAGCCCCGAGAGCTCACCTACACGTTAGGGTTACACTGACATAACCTCTCAAGGCTCAGGTAAGAAAAAGAATTCATATCAGCTTAGGTAATAAAAAGAAAAAAGTGTTTTTTTTTTTTTAGAGAACTTGTAAGGCTTATTTAAAAAAATCTCTTCTAGCACCGTTAATCTGTATTTACGATTACTGAAATGAGGCCAAACGCTCCGCTGTGACTATCGCTAAATGTATAAAAACTCACATTTTATTTAAAGTATACTCGCCCATCATTTTTGTACTTCAATGGTACCGGTAAAAGTCGCTCGAACGCAGATCACGAATAAATAAAATACATAAATAAAACAACATAATTTTTTCCAAAATAATATAAAATTATCTATGGACATTTGTATTGTGCAGACGTAAAAATATTTGAAATATGCAAATTGCAGTTTTAGGTTGATAAATATTATAGAATGTTAGAAAACGCTGGTGTTTCGAATATTTCTGAAGTTAAAATAAAGTTTATATTTGAAGTTGGTTTTTGCATCAAATTAAATAATTTAACGGAATTTAATGAATGTCATTGACCAAAAGAAAACACGTGCGAATGCGTGTCGACGACAGTGGGCGGAATTGCCACGTCTGGGTGTTCCCCATTATCAATAAATATACTACTGAGCTAAAAGAAACGGAACATATTAAACTGTTTGTGAAAAGAGATGTCCTGAATAAGTACAATTATTTAAAGGGACTTATAGACACGCGAATTTTACTTATCCAAGTTTTTTTTTAATTTACCCAATCTGAAACATAAATACAACTCTAGAAATGCCACATATTCAGTTTTAGTTTTAACAATTCGTTATTGAACATTGTGTAACAACGAAATTGTTGGACCCTCTAAACTTTTGTGTATAGATAGAACGCGGGCCTGTTTGATGTTGATTGATACCGTTAGGCTGGCGGGTATTGTCTCGCTGGCCCGCCCGGGGGAACCCAAATGAGTGGAATTATTGAGCCGGGAGCCCCGTTTCGCGATGTGACGCTTTTTGTAATGAAAGCAACGAAAGTTGCCTCGCTCGAGGGGGATTGCCTCCGTGTCGTACTTCGGCTCTTGAACCCGTCGGTAGATGTATGGAAAATTTGTAACCAACTGAGATGTATTTACTCGGAAGTAACCATGCGTTTCGGTGAGTAACACAGCTGTTGTTCTAATGAAATTGAGACATTCATCTCATATAAGTGCTTAACACCAAGCAAGCCATTAAGCTAGTAAAAATAATTTTATAGTAGTAAAGTTTTTATTGTCAATATATCCTTTAAAAAAAAACATACAAACTATGCTACTGGAGATGACACGTCTATTTTCCTGAAAGATAATTAAACTTAAAAACGTTTTATTGTGAACCGGCAGCAGAACGTAGCAATAATTTATGGCTCTCGGCTTAGTAGGGCTCGGTTCCCTCACCCCATTTCGTTTTGTCAAGGAACTTTTAAATGTGCTTTGTGATTGTGGTGTTGTGATTTTTTTTAAATTTCTTTGAATGGATCAGCTGATTTCGTAACGGAGAATGGTTGATCCATCTATGTTTATTATTGGAATGAAACTGTAACCAGCAAGCAAGTTTTAAAGACTGTTTTTCGATTATTATCGCAAAAAAACTGGAGAACAAAGAGGGGTGATTAAAATTTTAATAGCGAGTTTCTTTTTTGTGTGTATGCCACCGACGCACGTTTCAAAAATAAGGTATTTAATTTCCCGTGAAATAATGAAACGCTTTACTGCTGCTAAAAGCTTGAACTTTGCCGAGAACACTTCAATTAAAAACAATTTCAACTAATTGTGAGTCGAGCGAGCGCCGTGTGCTCTATCACGAGCTCGTGGAAAAAGACGAATGTGCCAACAATGTCTACTACTATTACACTGTATTGCACGTAGTGTTAATTAATATTTGTAATGCGGGGTTGCGCGTTCATAATAAATTTTACTGGTGGTAGGACCGCTTGTGAGTCCGCGCGGGTAGGTACCACCACCTCGCCTATTTCTGCCGTGAAGCAGTAATGCGTTTCGGCTTGAAGGGTACGGCAGCCGTTGTAACTAAACAGAGAATTTAGAACTTATATCTCAAGGTGGCATTTACATTGTAGATCTCCATGGACTCCAGTAACCACTTAACATCAGGTGGGCTGTGACCTCGTCCACCCATCTAAGCTATAAAAAAAAAAACGAGATTGAGCGAGCTTGTACAGTACTGTACATGTAAATGAATGACGGGATACACACCAAGCGCTTGTAATCAGGCGTCTGGTGGCGCGACCCCTTGACGCACAGTTCGTATGCAAAAACTAAACGAATATACATTGTTCGTTATATGAATATTTGAATAGTAATATCGCTTAATGCATCTGAAAATATTAACTTTTATTGCTGACTGTACAGGTCTGCCGTATCACTAGTTTACGAGATCTGCTCAAGTCCGAGAAGGTGAGAATGTCGTTTGCCAGATGTTTCACTAAAGGCGATCTTTTCGCTTTCAATTCACACGATTTAAACAACCGTATCGTAACCCGGTACCTAATATTTTTATTGATTCGCATTCTAAATATTATCCTTGTACAAATAAATCTTAGAATTTAATAAAACAAAAACCAAATCAATACAAATCGATCTGAAAGATTATTAATAAAATCGTTAAGACGAATACACGAACAAGGATGGACAAGATTTACTGGTGGTACAGCGTCTTGTAGGTCCGCACGGGTGGGTGGGTAGGCCATCACCTCGCCTATCTTTCCGTAGCATTAATGTGTTCCGGTTTGAAAGGGTTTTTTTGATTTTCCTACCTGAGCTGATGGTCTTGAGAAACCATATTAGCGTCACCGGGCGAGTAGTTGAGCTCACGGGGCTCAAACCTGACATTATTGCTAACACGGACCCTAGCAAGAGCCGTGCTTCGCAGAATCTACCACCGGATTGGAAACGCGACCCACTCAGAAGATCCGGCGAGAAGCTCAGTGGGCAGTGTCTGTGGGTTAATTTACTCGCCGAGCCCTTCGTTGCAAGCGACGGGTTCAACGAGAACGATGATCGTTACTTGGGGTACCTAAAAGCACCGTTAGTGGTTCGGGAGGTTCCGAAATGACGTGTTTTGGGCGACGTCGACTGTTTACCATTCGGTTCGCAGGATCGGGAATGTAGTTACCGGCGGCAATGATGAGAGGGTTCTCGTGTCGTGCCGTGAGTTCCGATAACCACTCAGCACCAGGTGGGCTATGAGTTCGTTAACCCGTCGAAGCAATAAATAAAAGGAAAAGTATTTAGGACAATAATTTATTACCTATTCTGTGACAAAACCGTACCATGCGTGCTTGTAATGTATTATTAACAATGTCGCTTGTTCAACACTGGACTGTGGTTAACTGCGTTTCTAGTTTTTCTAAATTAAATAGCTCACAAGTGTTCAAAGTAAGCAGCCTGTTAGATCTTCATTTGCATTTTTAATACGCTTTTATTAGCTTCAGACGTATGTATGTTTGTAACGGAATCTTTGAACATGATTTTGACCCCCTTCAAAACGTCGGATTAACTCGAAATTGGAGGAAAATGGTATATTTATTAAGGAACGATGACAATTAAATATTAAAAAAAATTTGAAATTCAACTAAAAAATGAAAAATAAATAATAGTTTAAAAGAACTAACAAAATACGCTTTTATAGAAAATCCAACTAAAAAATATGCACGCTTTTTTACAATAAAATCATTTTTTCTTACATTATTTTTAATTCAAATTTATTTCTATTTTTTAGTTGGATTTTCTATAAAAGCGTATTTTGTTAGTTTTTTTAAACTATTATTTATTAACTGTACGGGAGACGGTCGAAAGTGTCATGTAAAAAAGAAAACCGCGTCGCCTTTCGTTCAAATGTCGTGTCGTTTTGCAGAACGAATAAACATTACTAGTGGTCGCTCGGTAGTCGAAATTCGACTATAATTCATTGAAATTATAAGTTTGTACACTATTATGATTCTATTTTCGAAGACTATTATACTTCTATAATCACAAATTTCGCCAAGACTACACTATAGAAAAATATTAATAAAGACAAACAATATTTAATCTATTCTCAATTTGACTACAGACGTCAAGAACAAAAGTTTGACAATAAATAAATAGTATGCATGCGTGTATGCGTCAAATACATGGTATGTAGTGTGTGTAATGTTTTCTTTTTGATTTAATGTATCTTTTATGCATTATTTTAAAAAATATTAACATTCTCTATAAGTCTGGGAAATTTCATACTCCTCCATCCGCGCAATTTTCGTAAAAAGGGATACAAAGTTTTTGCTTCACGTATTTATAAACATTATATTATTATGCATGCAGTATATTTCATTGATACAGTTTTGTCGATGCCGAAATACATATTATATACATATAATATATTGACTCGTTTGGACAGATGGATGGAGCGGTCGCGTTCGTTTCGAATGTAATTATTGCGGTCCGATTTCGATAATGCGCCGCGAGCTGGGACGAGGCGAACAAAATGTGGTCGCTCGCTCGTTTTGTTGCATTTCAATAATAATTTATACATACACGACCCGCGCGGAACAGAGACAAAGCTTTTACGTGTTATTTCAATTTCGAACAAATTTAAATCCCAACTAACTAGGTACGTTCAGATGAACATTGAAAAAGTATTACGCACGTTTTGGTTTTATTTTTGAATTCGTTTAACTGATTTTATTGAGGACTAGGTGAGTCCCGCGATGTTACCCGCGGTTATTGTCGTACAGCAGGTGACGCCGCGGGGTGAAGCTAGTCTAAAAAAAGTACCCTAAGTTACTCCTTGTATCTTCAGCTACATATTAGTGAAAGTCTCGTCAAAATCGGTCCAACCGTTCCAGAGATTAGCCGGAACAAACAAACAGACAGACAGACAGTCAAAAATTGTAAAAAGTGTTGTTTTAGTGTATGTACCGTATGTATATATTCATATGCATGTAGTAAAAAGCGATTATTTGAATATTACAAACAGACACTCCAATTTTATTTATATGTATAGATGTGTTATTATTCTATCTCTCCGTGCGGGTACTTTTACAGTTCGGGTGTATAATAAAAAGATTTAGCCGTATTAGGAGAGGTCTTCGGTTCGAGCTTAATCGCGCTGTAAAAACGTTGGATCGCCGGTAACGAGGTTGTAAACCGAACTCTGAGCTTAATAACTAAACGTAGTAGTACCTTCGATGCGTGCTTAAGGTTATGCTTACAAATTATTAATTTATCTTTGTTTCTTATCAATTTAAAAGTCTTAACATCACAAAAAAAAGAGCTGAAAGTACTTTTACAGCTATTTATTTCTAAATTTTTTAAGTTTTTTTTATTGCTTAGATAGTTGGACGAGCTAACAGCCCACCTGGTGTTAAGTGGTTACTGAAGCCCATACACATCTACAACTTTAATGCGCCACCCACCTTGAGATATAAGTTCTAAGGGTCTCAGTGTAGTTACAACGGCTGCCCCACCCTTCAAACCGAAACGCATTACTGCTTCACGGCAGAAATAGGTGGGGCGGTGGTACCTACCCGTTCGGACTCACAAGAGGTCCTACCACCAGTAATTACGCAAATTATAGTTTTGCGGATTTCATTTTTATTACACGATGTTATTCCTTCACCGTGGAAGTCAATCGTGAAATTTGTTGAGTACGTATTTCATTAGAAAAATTGGTACCCGCCTGCGGGATTCGAACACCGGTGCATCGCTACATACGAATGCACCGGACGTCTTATCCTTTAGGCCACGACGACAAAAGTTTACCTTGAGGAGAACGCTCTATCTAAATGAAAACGCCATTCTTTGTTAGATCCATACTAATATTATAAATGTGAGAGTATGTTAGTTTGTTTGTTTCTTTGTGCTGTTTTGTCCTTCTTTCAGGTTGAACGAAGCGACGGATTAATATGGGTTTTTTAAAACTGATGTATTGGGTCAGGAGAGTGACGTAGGCTAACTTTTATACCGAAAAAATGTCATTACCTCGGGAGCAGACTGACACTTTTCTTTGACAGCGCGGGCAAAACCGCGGGTAACAGCTAGTACGTTAATATTGGGGTTAACCATTTACTTGTCGTTCATGATTTGTGCGGTTTCAATAAATTTATATTTTGTTCGATTTTGGTGGCTTATTATTTTTGAGCTTATCTCGTTACAATAATGTTGCAAATAATTTAAAAAAAATCTTATCTCAAAAATATTTACATAGATAATTATAGTAAACACTATGATGTTCCGTGTAATTAAGAATTTTATTAATACAAAAAATTTCTTCATAAATCATTATTTAATTTTCAAAGTCGTTTGCGTGGCTTGAAAGAAGTAAGCGGAGAAACAGACAGACATACAGCGAATTTATTTAATCATCATCATAATCAGCCTTTTGGTACCCACTGTTGTTGGACCTCCCCTTTTTACGCCATAATGTTCAATCGTCGGCCATGCTAATGCACGACTTCTCTGCGGTCCCGAATATTTCATCAGTCGACCGTAGCATAGATCTTATGGCACGTCTTCCGAACTAACCTCAGCCTAGTAATTATCTAAAACTATTTAGTAAATTTCTTTTACATTTATATTAGGTTTTTTTTTTTATTGCTTAGATGGGTGGACGAGCTCACAGTTCACCTGGTGTTTAGTGGTTACTGGAGCCCATAAACATTTACAAAGTAAATGCGCCACCCACCTTGAAATATAAGTTCTAAGGTCTAAACTCTAAAGTATAGTTACAACGGCTGCCCCACCCTTCAAACCGAAACGCATTACTGCTTCACGGCAGAAATAGGCCAGGTGGTGGTCTGACAAGAGGTTCTACCACCAGTACAAAGTTTCGCCATCGTAAAAAAGCGTATTTTTTTTCTAATAAATATATTTAATTTTATGTATACAACTTGAAGGTATAAAAGTTGCGCTATAAACTTTAAACTGCCGTCTGGTTGCATGGTTAACATTCGACAAGCCTTAGGGATTACTTTGTAACAGTTTAAGTATTTAGCTTGCTCGAATATCGTAAATTAAAAAAATCGGTTGTCTGTAAAGTCGATTTACTGACGATAGTTGAACGTGACAACGTCATAAGAAAATACGCCTCAGAGCGAGGTAACGCCGCATGAGTCATGTTTCTTCGTGCGTGCAACCGGCTCCATCGAATTATAAGACGTTGTCACGTCAAAAGGAAACCCACTTGTGACCATAACGAATAAACGAGTGCATGGTTCACCCCATTTGGCACCACAACATTACTGGCCCATAACCAATGTCAGTAAACGTACGATGATGTCCGTACGCGTTTCTCGGAACTCCCACGGTGATTTCTGATCTTTATGACATGTCGTTCTACTAACGAGGATTGAGAAGAGTGCCCAGCTATTGTAGAAGGCGGCTTAGCTTGTACCTCGGGCATTCCTGACGATGACCACCGCACCGTGTATTGACATTACTGGCCATACCCAACTATGCTTGTGTAAGCAATACAAATAAGTTAGGATACGCCCCTACCACATATACTTGGGTATAGATTAGAGCAATAAGTTTTTAGAAAACCTTAGATTTCTGTTGAATATAATCTGCCGTTTCTAGTCAATAAACAGTATTAGTAGTCGAAAAATTATACACTTTAAATATCTGCATTTGTTTTTTTTTTACTTTTCGATAAATAGGTAAATTTCGCAGTTACTAAAAATGATGTATTAAAATTGGTTTCGTCGATGGTTTTGGTGGGCAAATTTAAAAACCTTTAATATATTTTTAAAGAACACATGAAATTGCGCGCATACCCTTCCTTGATTTTTGTAAAAAGAAAAACGTTGCAATAACACCCACCATCATTGGCATAAAGACGTTTTGTCTTTAACATCCTCGATGTGGGATCGGTGTTACCGGGCCGGGTGGTCGTAACACGTAACTCGGGACCACCCTCGATGCTTGTTTACGAATATTTAACATTTATTATAACACTAGCTTTTACACGCGACTCCACTCGCGTTCGAGTAAAAAAAACCCTCTGGATTAGTACCTATTTCTTTTTCTTGATGGAGGGTACCTGATCTTATTTTATTTGCCCTTGATGTAAAATTTCATGATAGTCTATTTGGTAGTTAGAAGTAAGTATCAATTAGATACTTACTTTGACATTCATCTATATATTAATACGTGAAGCAAAAACTTTGTATCCCTTTTTACGAAAATTGCGCGGACGGAGGACTATGAAATTTTCCACACTTATAGAGAATATAGAGAAGAAGTGCACAATGCTAATATTTTTTAAAAATAATGCATAAAAGATACATTAAATCAATAAAGAAAACATTACACACACTACATACCATGTATTTGACGCACACACGCATGCATACTATTTATTGTCAAACTTTTGTTCTTGACGTGTGTTGTCAAATTGAGATTAAATATTGTTTGTCTTTGTTAATATTTTTTATAGTGTAGTCTTGGCGAAATTTGTGATTATAGAAGTATAAAATACAATCATAATACTGTACAAACTTAAAATTCCAATTAGTTGTAGTCGAATTTCGACTACTGCGGGACCTCTAGTAACATTAAATGGGTAATGTATGTTATAAGTCATGGCAATGGACTACATTGATAGATTAACAATTGAGTATTAATGAATATAAAATGATAAATCTTATTTTGCACAAGTTTCACGTACTGTACAATAATATTAAACGTGATGGGGTAATCGTTGTGGGTTAACTTGTAATGGCATTGACCCCGTGACCCCTTGTAGTTGTGACGCAACCTTCTGTCACCGCCGCAATCAATCACTCTGGGGTTTTGTGACGTTTCGCCACTTGTGGAACACGAATCTTTCCGGCTGTTCCGTGGTACGTCACCGTAAAATATTCTACGTGATACTACAATAGGGATGCCCAAAAATAATAATTCACCTCATTAATCTGCCGCCTTGAAATTTCGCTTTTAATCTTTTTTAATCTCTAACAATAGTTTGAAATTAATGTAATTTTGATGGTCATAATGATGTCGAAATGTTGGGAATATAAATCTACCTACACCTACCAAGGTTCGTCTCTGCAACCTCCTTAAGGTAGACTGTCAGAGAATGCCTATGGCATTAAGTCCGCCTTTATACTGTCTAGTATATAAAGTTATAAATAAATAAATGTAAATTTGTTATTATTATTTCGCGCATACGGTACTATAAAGTTACTTATGCAATTTTTGTTAACTCGGAACTGAGTATGAGAAAATACATTTTTTAATAGTTATTAGTGGGACGAGAGAGATGTTTGCTTTTACTGATGAAGTTTGTAGTTCATTTTATTTCTATATAAACTAGCAAGACTACATAAGAATTATATAATAAGATGTTGTATTTTCCGACGTTTCTCCTGAAAAATTACATAATTTGCATAAGTGACGTTATCGCACCGTATGTGCGATTTAAAAAAAAAGACAAACTTCATATACATAGATTCAATAGATGAATCCAATGAAATGCGACTGAACACGGCAGTGATGTCATTTGAACGCAATTGGCAAACACACCTAGACCTTTGGCCAACAATTCGTGACCGAGACTTCGAACAGCCCATAACGTTCACAACTTCAGACTAGAAACGCACCTTTATACATAGTTACAATAAATTTTATTTAAACGTCGTGATGGGTTATTGTAAATAGACACGTATGTGTATACTCTTTGAGAGTTATAAAAACAAATCGTTCGAAATCGCTAATCTTCTTCGCGCGAAAAATCACCGTACCGTTTAATCTTTGTGTTTACAAATACGTTATTATTCGGGATTTATTTAAGATGACCCCTTCCTGTTGGCAGCCGTCCAACGGGGTATCCCCTGCATTTACCAGACAATTTAATAATTATGGACTTTAAATAGGTCAGTGTGAGTATGTGTGTGTGTGTGCGTGTCGGTTCTCTTTTTCGTGTTTGAAGAAACTTCGATTCTCAGAAGCGGTACTACGAGTCTCTGTGTAATATAGGTTAATGTCACGTCCTGGAATTGTGTGGATAAGAAACCTATAGATGTATAAACCTGTCGTCGTCGTCGTCTGAAAGTGAGAGTTTCAAGTTTGTACAGAGAACGCTCTCGGTATCAACGGAGCGCCCGACAATACCAGATTCGCATAATGTGGCGTCTCCAACAAAACAACTACACGGGTCTCGGAGCTCCTTGCAGAAATTTCAGTAGATTAAAAAATAAAGCGCTTATAAAATGTCGCAAAGTATTATAATACATTGTGTAGTAATTGTATGTATATTTACGGATATATGTATGTATGTGTATATGTATGTGTACATATATGTATATGTATTGCACTGCAGTGGTACGTGTACCGCGCGTAGTTCGTTTCCAAATGATTCTTGTCCACCTGATGGTTGTCTGGAAATGATCGCTCTTAGCGATAAGACCGCCAATTGTACTTTTTTGTATCGCACTGTTTATTTGTTTTCTGGTGTACAATAAAGAATACTCTCTCTCCCTCTCTCTCTCAAAGATTGTTCTTGTTGATTTAAACTCTGACGTAAAAAGATAAAACCATTCATTTTTATTATTTACTTTTTGACATCAATGACATGGAAAATTACGAGGAGTGTTGGTTTTTTTTTTATATATATGAAAATGTAGGTTTTTTTTAATAATAATTACATTTAGTGCCCGAATTTGGCGCTTGGAGTATGTCTCCAGATAATAAATAACGAGTGCAGCGATTGCGACCGCCAAGCCGGGGATAAGGGGAGTCTGGGGAGGGTTCGACCATTTTAATGTCCCGACGCCAGACTTTATATTAAACATTCGACCTTGACACTGGCCTACATTGACACCGGGACACGCACACACACACGCCCACGCTTCACGTCACGAAAAGAAAAGTTCATTCAATGTTTCGACACTTGTCGCGGCTCTATAAATAAATATATTATGTGAATCTGTTTGACGTGCTCTAGTTCGACGATAAGAATCGAATATTCATTTGTTTGTTTACATTACGAATGTTTTTTTTTATCTTGGAACGTTTTAATAAACCACGCACGACTCTTTGATGATAGCGTTCCATCAGATAAGATCTTTTTAAACAAAGTAGGTACATCCGGCGTTACTGTGTAGCAGTGTTGACATTGTTTTTGAACTAACCTAACGCTATGTTCCATTTTCGTTTACTTCCTATAACTAAACCTTGTGTTACGTATGCGTTTTTCTGAAAGCCCCGAGGAAACTTGGTAGGAAGCGTATTCCTGATAGAAGGAGTAACAACCATCCTGCCCATTTATGTCCCAAAGGAATCTTGCGTACCGATGTGTAACATGCAGAGTCGTTATATAATCAAGAGTTCCAACTTATGTCTGGAAGCAGGTCGTGAAATTTTATCGGTTTGTGATCCTTGTACGTTTAGGTAACCACTTAACGCCAGGTGTGCCTCCAGACCTCGTCTCTCCGCTTTTAACAATAAACTCTTATTGATAATTTAAGATTATTTGTAACCCGTCAAACTAAATCTTTACTAATTTACATCACATGTGATTGCCGAATCAAATTTTTTTTTTTTTAATATTGAAAGATTACTGGTGGCCCGAAGGCCTTTCCAGTTTCACCAGGACAGGGTGGGTGGGATTTGCTAACAAGTGCCCGAGCGCCTCCGAAGGAGACCTAACAACTCAAGAGCAATTGCTTCGCGAATGAATCTACTACCGGATCGGAATCGCGACCCGCTGAGAAGATCCGGCGAGAAACTCAGCGGGCCCGACTCATATCCACGTAGTGTCGAAAAGTATACGAATGAAAATCGTTAAAATAATGATATAAAAACGATAGAAAACCTACCCGTTCGTTTTATTAAAAACCAACGTCGTATTTGAATTCGTTTGAGCTTGCAATGTACATAATTACGGCAACTTGCAAAATTATGTAACGACTTTACCGTTATTGTTATTGCGTGAAACGAGTGAGTAATGTGGGTCACTGACGAGAACAGAGGCAGGGTCGAGATGCCGTTGACGCTTCTTTACGATTACGTAACAACAACAACAACAACGACGCGGTATTGTTTCGACGTACAAGGACACTCACTACAAAGGATTCACGATTTGCATATCTGGCGCCCCTATCTATATATTAATACGTGAAGCAAAAACTTTGTATCCCTTTTTACAAAAATTGCGCGGACGGAGGAGTATGAAATTTTCTACACTTATAGAGAATATAGAGAAGAAGTGCACAATGCTAATATTTTTTAAA
Source organism: Bombyx mandarina (assembly GCF_003987935.1). The sequence continues at coordinate 1,954,898 of NW_021011486.1, read as the reverse complement.
TATAATGCATAAAGGATACAGTAAATCAATAAAGAAAACATTACACACACTACATACCATGTATTTGACGCACACACGCATGCGTACTATTTATTGTCAAACTTTTGTTCTTGACGTCTGTTGTCAAATTGAGATTAAATATTGTTTGTCTTTGTTAATATTTTTTATAGTATAGTCTTGGCGAAATTTGTGATTATAGAAGTATAAAATACAATCATAATAGTGTACAAACTTACAATTCCAATTAATTATAGTCGAACTTCGACTACTGCGGGACCTCTAGTATAAATAAATACATTTCTCGTCATGCAAACAACGTAAGTACGTGTGTTTCGGAATTAGACTTTGTGTTCTCATGCCACTTTTGTATGTCGCGAATAAAACGTAATTTTTAACAACACCTTTGGGATATTGTCCAGAATCTACTAGTATGTATCGGACTTTTGGCTGTTTCTAATATACATTAAAATAAATACAATAAAGTATTGAGAGTGAAATACGTACTCAGCAAATGTTCACGATTGACTTCCACGGTGAAGGAATAACATCGTGCAATAAAAATCAAACCCGCAAAATTATAATTTGCGTAATTACTGGTGGTAGGACCGCTTGTGAGTCCGCACGGGTAGGTACCACCGCCCCGCCTATTTCTGCCGTGAAGCAGTAATGCGTTTCGGTTTGAAGGGTGGGGCAGCCGTTGTGACTATACTGAGACCTTAGAACTATATCTCAAGGTGTGTGGCGCATTTACGTTGTAGATGTCTATGGGCTCCAGTAACCACTTATCACCAGGTGGGCTGTGAGCTCGTCCACACANCTTGTGAGTCCGCACGGGTAGGTACCACCGCCCCGCCTATTTCTGCCGTGAAGCAGTAATGCGTTTCGGTTTGAAGGGTGGGGCAGCCGTTGTGACTATACTGAGACCTTAGAACTATATCTCAAGGTGTGTGGCGCATTTACGTTGTAGATGTCTATGGGCTCCAGTAACCACTTATCACCAGGTGGGCTGTGAGCTCGTCCACACATCTAAGCAATAAAAAAAAAAAATCTTTATTGAGAGTTGCATATTGTCAAAAGTTAGCAATTTCCATGATCATAACTCGTTGACTCTCAAAGCTTTTTATTCCTAAAAGATGTTACAACAGAACATGTAGATTGTTCAGTTCTGGCAGGTGTCGTGTGTCACTACGGAACTGGTTAGGTATCCGGTTAGAAGTGGTCGTCGTCGGCGACGATCCACAGATGGCGCTACACGTCACATGGCAAAGTTATTCGTGAGATGATAGAAAAAGGTTAATCATACATTTGACGTAAGAATAATTGATAAATGAACTTAAACTTTAATTAATGATAATTTTCCATAAAAAAAACTTTTAAGATAAACTTAATAAATAATAATGATAAACTTAAACTCAATTCAATCAAGTTTTTTTTTTATTGCCTTTGTAGGCAGACGAGCATACGGCCCACCTGATGGTGAGTGGTTACCGTCGCCCATGGACTTCAGCAATGCCAGGGGCAGAGCCAAGCCGCTACCTAGTGATATTCGAGTGATAAAACCGAAGCTGTTTGGTTTATAAATAACACTTGAGTTTTGAAACATTGTTTATAAGTCGTTATTAATTAAAAACACTATCTGAATAATCTATAATGATTGAGTTACGAACTAATTTGCGGCACGACAGGCGGCTTATGTAACTAATCGACAATTAATCGCACCCTTATTACACGATCGCGCTGTGGCTAACCCACTAAGGCATATTTCTTTTATTTTGCCGACTGCCTGCCTCGTGGCTTTAGCCTCACTTATAGACTGGCTTTACTCAGAATTCAGAACGGGTTTTATAAACGTACATTGAATTCTACGATAAAATCGTTTTACTTATATATTTCAATGAAATTGTTCGTAACCTATTAAGCACATAATTGTTACTTATTAGAACCATCGGAATTCTAATTGATTGTCCGGCTTAATGCAACGGTCAGTATCTAATATCGGTATCAGTTGTATTCTAGTACAGAATAGTATAATATGCGTGTTGACCCGCATTTCCCAATAGGCCATCTCCGTGTAAATTCGCGCTAATGCGATATAATATGCATAACATATTTATGTACCCAGTGAAGTTGCACAATTTGTATTAACACTGTTGTTGCTGACTGTATTTTTTTTTTTATTCTTTATTAGAGCCATACATACACCTATTTTTTTTTTTTATTGCTTTCGATAGGCAGACGAGCTTACGGCTCATCTGATGGGAAATGATAACCGTCGCCCATAGACATCCAAACTACATCAGTGACTCAGATGCGCTGCCTATCCTGGCCTGGATGGGCAGCCTTGTGTATGTTACACCGGCTATCCTGTCCTTCAGACCGGAACACAGTATTACTGTTTTGCGGCAGAAATAGACAGGACGGTGGTACCAACCCGGGCGGGCTTCTACATAGAACCCTACCACCAGTACACAGAACCCTACCACCAGTAACCTATTAGGTTAAGTCGGTTTGAGTCTGACTGTATCAAACAATTTTATTTGTGTCTGTAGCAACTTTTCGTTATTTTTACATACCGGCTCTTTTGTTTTTGTCGTTCATATCATAACGTATTCTGTCAATATTATAAATTGATAATTTAACAAATTTGCACGAAGTTTTTCAATAAGTAATTTGCATAAAGATTTATTTGTATATTTGTAGAGGTATTGAATGAAAACGTGATTCATTTGATTAATTATGATTAATGCCATTGAACTCTTGTTTTAGCATGTTTAATATTATTATGTTTACTTTGAATATTTTTTTCATTTTCTTTTCATTCGTTAATGATAAGGATGTGTTGTGAGCCCGCAATGTTTTTACTGGTGGTAGGACCTCTTGTGAGTCCGCACGGGTAAGTACCACCACTCTGCCTATTTCTGCCGTAAAGCAGTAATGCGTTTCGGTTTGAAGGGTGGGGCAGCCGTTGTAACTATACTGAGACCTTAGAACTCAAATCTCAAGGTGGTTGGCGGCATTAACGTTGTAGAAGTCTATGGGCTCCAGTAACCACTTAATACCACGACGGTTCGGTCTTCTATTTACGTTTGTTAAAAATAAATTATATAATGTAATTGGATTTATCATTTCCAAATTCAATTATCATTTTATGAGTTTAAAATGAAAAAAAAAAAAATACTATTTTTTGTTGCGCCCGTCTTTCTGTATGTATATCACAATATTTCATACGGATACTGCGGGCATTATATCGATGAAAATTTAAAGGTCCATTAAAGTGTGGAAAACTAATACGTGTTATAGGTATTATCAGGATCAAAATAATTCTAATGTAGATATCTGCACATAAGTCGAAAAATAACTTTTATATACGTAAAAAATTGTATTAAACAAAATATTCAGTATATTTTGAGATGCTCTGTTTTCGCTTAACGGCCCTTTAGAATAATGTATTTATAAATACATTGACTTTCAACCGTGATAGTTTTCAACCACGCAACCGGTTTTATTCATAACAACTCACTGTAATCACCCTTTTAACCACGATGATTTTCGACAGGTATTTTTCCATTCAATTATTAGGTTGTAGGTATTTCCTTCGAATAGATTGTGTACTTCAAGGGAACGAACGACGAACGTTTTCTGTGTGCTTAGTGCGAGTTTTTTAACGTTCTCGATAGCGTAAAAGTTAGCTCATATTTGTATGGAATGGGATCGTTTGCCTACGTTTGCCACTAAGGGCGCTGTTCCAATTGAATATGCAATTTCGAAAAGGGCACATCTCTGAAAATGTTGTAAAATGTTCAGGAAATGAAAAAAACTGATTATTTTCTAAAGCAGTGTGTTAAAATATTAACTTTTGAGTTATATTTTAGTGTTAATTAGCAATTGAAAATTACTGGAATTATTATAAAATGGGTGTAGGTAAGCCTCAAAACTACATGTATATGAGTCGTCTATTATCAAAGGTGGCAATCTGTGCATTTGGACAAAAAAATGTTATTGATATGTCAATACAGATTGATTTGAATATAATTGTCTCCTTCAAAGAATACGGTTCAAAACCTGCATTAAATAAAGGTTAATACTTAACCTGTTATTTATCTAAGATGTCGTTCAGAAGAGTTTTGTGACTGCCAATGGAATACANAATATAATTGTCTCCTTCAAAGAATACGGTTCAAAACCTGCATTAAATAAAGGTTAATACTTAACCTGTTATTTATCTAAGATGTCGTTCAGAAGAGTTTTGTGACTGCCAATGGAATACAAAGTCAATAATTCGTTTTTCTGATTTACCAGTAATTGTCCAAAAGTCACATTGCCGGCTTTGATACTAGTCGACTCATATGAAAAAACGTATTTGACAAAACATGTGACATGTGCCCTTTTCGAAATTGCATATTTAATTGCATTCAAAATTGGCCTAACTTTTACGCTATCGAGAACGTTATATTAAGAAACTCGCACTAAGCACACCGGTGTTGAACGAGTCCCCGCACTAGGCTCGCTTCGTGCCCTCGGGCGTCAGTAGCTATACATATGGGACGGAGCGAGCTCGGCGTGCCGTCGCCGCAATATCGGCCCGGTGAAATCGCTCGCCCGCCCGCTTCGTCTCTCCTCACGCCTCGCCTGCGCCAGTCACCGTGCGCCAACTGAAACGCGCGCACTGCTAACGCAATCGAACTCACGATATTTCATACACAAGTCTTAGCTTGCAGCTCCCGCTTTTGCCTTCAGTTTAGATCCATATCTATTGCGTTGATTTGTAATTTATCAAGTTCACTAAAAGCGGTTGAGCTTTGTTTTGTCCTCGTCTAAACGCGTTCGAGTGTCGGTGTGTGTGTGTATATGTGAGAGAGAGGTGCATGCCTGCATCTCGACCCAATTTGTGTTTAACAGTCGTCACTAAAAGTATTCAAAACGGCTGTCATCATAAGGCGGCCCGCGACATCAGTAAGTAACGTTGGACCGCATGACTCTCGTTGTAAAATAGGACGATTCTTATCTATTGCAGATGTGTGCGTGGGCGAAACGACGCGGGGTCGGGGTTGTGTGCGTGACATCCGATCGCCTCGACCGCTGTTGTGTGTGTGTGTGTGCCGTGCCTTGGCTCAATATTCAGTTCTATTTTGTGACAGAGCAGCTATGTTTGTTTTTATTATCATAATATGACGAGCGGCTGCTTTTACTGCAACTAGATTTTAATTCATTCACATGCGTTTATTGTTTTACGGGTCTTAAAACTGCAACATTGAATTCATCAATTAATTAATTTACCTTAAGAATTTAGATAAATGTTTCATTTAAAATAATATACATACTTCTAAAAAGTCGGAATCATGGGGAATTAGCTAAAAGACTGTTATAATATTATTAGTATGGAATGAAAAAAAATATTGCACGATTTGCGTTTTCCGTCGGTACCCGACGGCAATAACTATTGGTAGCCGTATATTTTCTGAGTCTCATACAAGACTCAATTTACTCATTACATGTTATAAAGTCAGATCACGACCTAGTCCAACAAAATGTAGGCAAATTTATGAAATTTTTTAAGACCAGATTTGGCTAGTTTATTAACGGGTTCCGCAAAGGATTTTCCTTTAGTGTTCTTTCTTGAAAGAACTTTATAACATGTAAATTACACATTAACTCCTCTATGTTTTTCTGTTTCAAAATACTGATTTTAAAAGTTAACGCACTTCACAAACACACTGGCAATTATTATTCATTTAACACTTATTTTATTTATTTGTACGTAATTGTTATTGAACATAAAGTTCGAAAGTCCGTCTTATTATTCGTAATTCTCTGCTGACACTAGTAGCAATTAATCTTTTTCTGGCTAGACGATGTCAAATCTATCACAAATTGTCGTATCCCATAGGAATTCTACAAAACAGCAAACAACATTTTTAAAAGGTTTTCATTTTCATGTTTTTTTTAGATTTTTTTTATTGCTTAATAGGTGGATGAGCTCACAGCCCACCTGATGTTAAGTGGTTACTGGAGTCCATAGACATCTACAACGTAAATGTGCCACCCACCTTGAGATATAAGTTCTAAGGTCTCAGTATAGTTACAACGGCTGCCCCACCCTTCAAACCGAAACGCATTGCTGCTTCACGGCAGAAATAGGCAAATTGGTACATTATAATCGAACATGCATTCGATGGCTATAAATAAAACCCCTTGTTTGACATATTAGAAGGATTGACTTTTGATCCCTCTATTACTTCATTTGATATCGTTCCTTAGGAATATATAGATAAAAAAAAGGTAGTTAAATTTGTATACAATGAAATCGAAGCCTTTGCTAATTGTATTGTTCCTGTGTAGGGCTACAATATACATGTAAGTGAGCCTTAGTTATTGCTATCGTTTAATTATACCTCTAACTTTAATTATTCTAAACATCAGAGCCATGCGCCCGGAAATCCATAATTTCAACATTTCAAATTAAACATTTCTAATTGTAATTGGTTCTGTTTTATCGGCATCTATGCGTCTATTTCCAGTTTGTATTTTATTTTTCGTTTCATGTCTCTGCCTTTAATTGTTTTTATCAGATAAATTCAGGCTATTTTTATGAGAATTTCAAGGATTACAAGGTCACACCGGTATTCGTGAGTTCCATTGGGAAATAACTGAACTGCTGAAATAACGGAATTGCTGAACTACCGCATTTAGTTTGTTGTTGTGAATTCAAGGAATATTTTGTTTGTTCATATTTTTTCTTAAAAGTTAATAATAACGTTTGTGGTTTTGAGACGCTATTAATTGAGTACATAAATCATTGATACTATTTGTTTGTTTACAAAGAATGCAGATATTTCTTCCATTTGATCGTTAACAATTGTGTTTCAGTGTGTATTGACTACTAAAGTAGCATTGTTATCAGGGACGCATGTGTTTGTTATATTCGTATGCGTTACTGATTATTAAACACGATCTCACGCTTTGCGGTAGTAGTGGAAGAACGTCGTAAACGACCGACATTAACAAATCAATCGTCGATTTTATTGCTTGGGGCTGTAAAAACTAAAATGCTCGCGGGAAGAGCGGCGTATCACGCGTTTCTCTTTCGTCGGTGGCTCATACAAATTATACGATGTGTATTACGTATAGCTAGGTAGGTGGGCCGTCATTATTTATGTTCTCTAACAGTCTGTTCGGTGGTGTGGGTTAAAATCGGAGCAGTCAGCTGATCGTCAATGTGTGCGTGCGTTCTTCGGGAAACACCTTTCGATGACGTATGCGAGATCCGTTTAATTGGACATTCACATTGTTCCCCGATTATTTTTTTTTGGTGTGTCGCCGCTGAATATGGATCGCGTTTTGTTTTTCAAAGATGTTGTTTCGTTACACAACCCGCGCTACTTTACAAATTTAAGATATGTATGTGCATTCATCGCATTGTTTTGAATGTCACCACTGATTTCTTCAATTGGAGATATACAATGTAATTCTTATGTGATCGTTATTTATTTTCAGCTATTGTTTATGACAAACAACATTGATTAGTCTTATTGTCAAACGATCATTTTGATCATTTTTCGGTTTTTGTGACGTTATCGTTTTTGAATTATTTTGAATGTTGTTGTTCTGCAGATAGTAAGTAGTAACCTTTGGTGTAGATACTTAGTTGGCTTGATTGTCGGAATTGGTTGATTTATGAATTCGGTTGACGTCGATATCATAGTTTCAATACATCTGCTATTACATGCCTTCATTTAATATATTGTTTTGACCACAGTTAGGATTTGTATCCCAATGAAAAAGTTGCAGCGTCTATATAGTACACTAATTCTGCATTACAATACTAATTCAGCCCAGTGTAAGAATTACTAGATTTTTTTGTGTAACATGTTGTTCAGTCCTTATGAGTGCTCCACGACTTTTCATGTCTGGACGGGTTCAAAGTACCACGTGATTAACTCGTCAAGTGACAGTAGAACGACAGTCGAAAGTTATTAGGGAGACTTGACTTTGAAGTTGAAAAGGGAACCTCCCCCACCCTTCTCGTCACAAATAAATAAGGCAGAGTCGGCATGCGAGAACAAGAACAACAACAATAATAATAATAATTTGATCTGGCCCTATCAGCTGGTTCGTCGACACAGACCCGAGTAACAGGTGGCCTATAAAGACATTCAATAAAGTGTGTTGTATGTACCACTTGCCTTCGTTGCGGAACCGTCTATTTTACACAAATACTAACACACACATACACACACATAAGCATACTCGGTTCGAAATCCTGGTTTTTGTACGCTCTTTGAATTTTTACCGAAACTGATTTGTTTACTTTTTTTCAGACATTGAAATCATAATTCTGTTGGTTCAGATAGATTTTAGTATTTTGAACTTTTTAGTAGCCTTTGTTGAACACTTCTCTACGTATAACATATTATCATGGCGGTGTTTGGATTAGATTAGTTTCATGCCATAACCAAGCGATTTGCTAAACAAAGCCCTAGTTCACAGTACGTGTAATGAATGGATTATAAACTAGACCCTGTATCGTGACATAGTGAGCTGAGACACGTCGTGTTCCGATAAGGCAACTCGTTAGGCCGTGAAAGTAAACGGGCGCCGGTGAAATTGAAGGATGGTGCAACAATTCGCAAGACTTGCTCTCGATAGCGCGCGGTCGTCGATGACGAGCCGGTTATGTAATGTAAATGTTTACGTACCTACTACTACTGCTACACGTGGCCGGCGGCACACCACGTGCCCCAACAACCGAGAACACTAGCCTTGTGAATTATTTATTTACGACAACATTTTCGCACGCCGGTCAACGAACTCTCGAATGATCTTGGAATGTATTTACGCGGATTAATCGCGACATGTCTCTCTGTCTTTGTGCGATTGCATAGATGTGTTTGTGTTTCTAATTATCTCTGTCTTAGCTAGCTGCACTCGTGTATACGCAGGCTACGTAGGTACGTCTCATGTACTCTCGATACGAATCTGTCAAGCGGACTGAATACGCTATAGAGCTAACTTGGTGTATTTCACTAAATACTTGGTACACTAAGTACTTATTACTGGTGGTAGGACCTCTTGGGAGTCTGCACGGGTAGGTACCACCACCCTGCCTATTTCTGCCGCGAAGCAGTAATGCGTTTCGGTTTGAAGGGCGGAGTAGCCGTTGTAACTATACTGAGACCTTAGAACTGATATCTCAAGGTGGGTGGCGCATTTACGTTGTAGATGTTTATAGGCTCCAGTAACCACTTACCAGGTGGGCTGTGAGCTCGTCCACACATCTAAGCAATAAATAAATAAAAATCTTACAAGTTTAACCAAACGTTGTCAATATATCGAATAATATATAATCTGTTTTGAAATCTTAAATAAACGATCCTATAATCCAAGAGCCAAGTTTACTTGACGACCCACTGACCCAGCTAGATATGAACTATAATAGATTTTAGTGAGCATAACTTGGCGCAGAATATCTTCCATTATGACTGAATTGCTTTTATAGATATAAATGTGAATTTGACACAGAGAAGTGACATAGCATATCTTAGTATCGCGTCGTTTAGTATAATTTGATCGTGAAGTAAAGCATTCTCTATTGTTGATTAAAACTAGAAACATACGATAGGCAGCGGCTTGGCTCTGCCCCTGGCATTGCTGAAATCCATGGGCGACGGTAACCACTCACCATCAGGCGGGCCGTATGCTCGTCTGCCTACACGGGCAATAAAAAAAAAGAAACACACCATCTGTACACATTCTAAAGTGTTTAGCACTGTTCACGGCTGTTAACATGAGTAGTAGGTGTATTGACAATGTTAATGGAATATTTGAGTACTATAATGTCCGTCAGTGAAAACTCACTAATGTTCTAGGTGAATTTCGATAGGTGATGACACTATGACAGTAATTGTCATGAGTTTGAAGTCAATTACGAATTTCGCTGTAAAAAAACCGAATGTGATTTAAATCATTGACCATTCGCCTTTAAATAAAAATGTTGGTCCCGCAGTAGCCGAAATTCGACTATGATTAATCCAAATTATAAGTTTGAACATTATTAAGGTTCTAATGTCAAAGACTATTATACCTCTATAGTCACAGATTTAGCCAAGACTACACTGTAGACAAATAATATTAACAATATCAACCTATTTTCAATTTGACCACAGACTTTAAGCAATAACAAAAGTTTGACAATAAACAAAGAGTATAATAATATGTGTGTGTCAAATACATGGTAGTGTGTGTAATGTTTTCTTTATTGATTTAATGTTTTTTCAATGCATAATTTAAAAAAAATATATAGCATTTTGCACTTCTCTATATTCTCTATAAGTGTGAGAAATTTCAGACCAATCCGTCTGCGCAATCTTCGTAAAAAAGGGTACAAAGTTTTTGCTTCACGTATTAATTTATAGATGATGAAGAAAATGAAATGAACATCTTTACCTAAATCAATTTTTAATCAGTTTTCTTAATAAAATAGTAATTCAAATGTCACACATGTCATGTGTCAATAGTAATTATTTAAATAATCATTTTATCGTTTTCTTATTATGTATAATTTTTTCCGACAAAAAATATACCTTGTTTTTTGAAGTGAAAACTTCTTTAGAACCGTTGTGATTTCAAACCGGATGCAACGGAAAAAACGACAGGTAAGAGACACAAATACAAAAATGTGTAGGATGAAGCCAGCAAAGAATGAGACAGAAATATGCATACTATTTAATACAGCGCCATCTGTGAGATTTTTTAATACTAACGTGTGTATGAAAGCTCTTGTAGTGAATTTTAATTTAGGATTATACGTGAAATTAAAATGTCAATTCACAGAGGGCGCTACCTTACAATTATTTACTAATGACAAAATTTTACATGTACTTAAGACGTTTAGGATAATTGTATTTTAATTTTGGAAGGTTTCACTTCTACCACGTGTGAATTGCACACATTTTTTATTTGTGAGTTTCAAGTATTACAAGCTCGTCGTACGTACTCTGTGCTAGAGACATGAAACATGTATACGCAGAAAGTATTAACTTGTTCAATACCCGAGGGGAAGAGCACCTGCTTCTGACACATTTTGTGATGTTACGTGTAAGTACCCAACGTTACCCAACATCGACTTGGTTTCGTATTAATCTGGTATAATTAGAATTATGAAAGTTGAAAAATGTATTTTGGTGTTTTGGTTTTGTGATCTAAATTTGTTTATAACTCTTTGATACTATACTGTATAAGACATTATTAAAGGTATACCTTTTACAAACACGTGCTTATTAATGGATTTGTCGCTTAATTATGTCACGTCATGTCTATAAGTTTAAATTAACAAATTCGAGTGCTTACCGCTGTTGCCCCACGTAACGAAACTATGGTAAATCTCTTCAAAATAAACTAACACACGTGCTAATTAATGGATTTGTCGCTTAATTATGTCACGTCATGTCTATAAGTTTAAATTAACAAAATCGAGTGCTTACTGCTGTTGCCATGTAACGAAACTTGGTATACCTCTTCAAAATAAACTAAAGGCTTAGTCGCGGATAAACATCATTTTCACTGTTTGATTGGTACGTCTCGTTTTGAGACAAGAATATGAATGAGTTCAAAGGTTTTAATAATTCATTATTTTTATTATGAAGCTTTGCCTTCACCGAAGAGTTCTAGTTTTAAAATTAATTTGATGCTAGAACTTTTTCAGAAATAACAAGTCTAGTGTCTTACGATTATCACGATATTGGTGAAAAGTTGAACTAAAAGAAAACCCGGCGATTGAATAAAAGATTCACATGACTATTTTATTAAGCATAAAATATTTCCTAAAATGCATCATGCGAATATTAGGTACTTAACTTAGATCACGAACGTAGGATATTTTTTTTCTGTAAATGTCATAAGTAACGAAAATTTGATACGCTTTACCTAATAGAGTCTAACTATATTACCTCTTAAATAATACATAATATCTTAAAGACTGGTTTTAAGTTAATCCAACAACCGATTGTAAGATAAAAGAAAGACAATGGAGAGAAATAAAGTCCCGCTCAACAAACACTATATCTAGATGGTACCGCCCGACGTGTTCCGACAGCTTCCAACAATAATAATTAATTGACTCGTCCGTTCGTTATCGTGCTTTTATATTGACGGTCCCAAGCAAGCAAGCGAACGAGCCGCATTCGGAATGAAATTTCCATAAAAACTTTTGTGCTTCGTCCAACGTTGCGAGCACACGTTAAAAACGTCGGCTGGCAATAAAACAGCGGCCGGTGCGGCGAGGCGCGACGAGCCCCGCACGAGTNTTCCAACAATAATAATTAATTGACTCGTCCGTTCGTTATCGTGCTTTTATATTGACGGTCCCAAGCAAGCAAGCGAACGAGCCGCATTCGGAATGAAATTTCCATAAAAACTTTTGTGCTTCGTCCAACGTTGCGAGCACACGTTAAAAACGTCGGCTGGCAATAAAACAGCGGCCGGTGCGGCGAGGCGCGACGAGCCCCGCACGAGTGCGAGCGAGACGCACATACAGATAATGGACTCTGTACGAAATGAAGAACGCGCCCGGTGCGCAGAGCGAGCGAGCCGGAGCACAGCAAAAACATTGCCGCAGTTATCGCGCTCCCGCCCCTCGTCCCGCACGCCTCCCCCAGGGACTGGACTCGTCCGTCCGACACCGGAGCCTCTCGCAACCTCGACAGCGGGGGGTCGTGACTTGCCTCGTTGAGCTCGTTCGTACTCTGTACCCAGAGCTCTCGGACTATCGCCTCACACGATTTTAAAAAAAGAACTTTAAAAAGCTTGACATAACGCATTCGTTTCAATTCGCTCTCTCGGAATATAGCGTCCGCTTGATTGCGTTTACCGTTGTTGCACTTGGCGGCCGAAAGGGATCCCCGAAATTACGTGTCGAACAAATTTTTCACATCATTGAGACGGTACGTATATGTACTTAAAATACAATGTCTAAAGTATAGGGTCATGAAAATGATTTTAGATGGAGTTGTAAGTAAAGACGTCTAGGGTATCACAATAACGTGTAAATACTAGCGTTTCTGGATTTGTATTTAATTTATATTTCATAGAATTTCAACGGATCTACCTACTAACCTACTTTACTTTTCAGGAATTTATTGATGCATTATTTTGGAATTCATTACCAAGTATAATAACACCAGGAAAACTATTAAAATGTGACTGTGAAACGTTTTGATGGTTTAATGTCGCGGTTGTCTTAAATTTCATAATTTCTCACGTTCAAATATTTTAGGCTTTCTTTAGTAGTTATGGACAAGTCATTCGAGGCTACTAAAATCTGAAATAGTCTAGTGTAGAATATGCTACAACACTTAAAATTTAAATAGACAGATTCGAAATCGTCAGTGAACCAGGCTAAGACAAAATATATTGGGTAAACTTTCTGAATGAACTGACCGGCTCATATCTGATTAATATTGTAAATCTAATACATATTTATTTATACGTGAAGCAAAAACTTTGTACCCCTTTTTACGAAAATTGCGCGGACGGAGGAGTATGAAATTTCCCACACTTATAGAGAATATAGAGGAGTGCAGAATGCTATAATAATATTTTTTTTTTAATTATGCATTAATAATACATTAAATCAATAAAAATAAAAAACATTACACAACTACCATGTATTTGACACACACACATATATTATGTACTCTATATTGTCAAACTTTTGTTATTGCTTTAAGTCTGTGTTCAAATTTAATTTTTTTTTAATATTTTTAATTATTAAAATTTTAATAAGATTAATATTTTTTTTCTTTAATATTATTTGTCTATAGTTTGGTCTTGGCGAAATCTGTGAATAAAGAAGTATAATAGAATAGTCTTTGACAATAGAACCTTAATAATGTTCAAACTTATAATTTCAATTCGTATTTAATAAAAATTAGTTAATTTGTCTTCTCACTTGACACAATATAAGACACAGTACATGAATGATTTATAGATTCTTTAATTTTTATTAGTTAGATTAGTGGTAGAGTGGTTAATGGACGCATCGCGGAGGCATCATAACCTTATCATGAACGTCACCATCATGAGACATAAGGCCGAAATAGGATAGGCCGAATGGCTTTCCCACCTTTCAGATCGAAACGCGTGACTACTATGTATCAGAGGGGGACACAATAGATCAGTGTGAGCCCGCGCTGTGGACACCATTAATTACACTAATTTATGAGTTTATAGATTTGACTTATTACACCAAAACCCGATAATTTTTTTATTGATTTTTTTGCTTAGGTGTGTGGACTAGCTAGCTCACGGCCCACCCGGTGTTAAGTGGTTACCGGAGCCCATAGACATCTATAACGTAAATACCGCCACCTACCTTGATATATGAGTTCTAAGGTCTCAGTATAAACAGTACAAAGGCTGATCCCACCATCCGGACATACGAGCCACCACAATGAGTGGTTATCGTCGATGTCAGTAATTCCAGGGGTACAGCCAAGCCGCTGCTCACCGGCTGGGTACTCTTCGAAAACCTCGATTGATCATATCGATGTTCATCATTCGTTGTATCGATTAATGAATCGTGATTCGTTATTATTGGCAGAAGTCTTTGGTGAAAACTATGTCGCTCTGTGGAGTATCTATTACCTTATAAAAGTTGGTATTTTCTAACAAAACCACCACCATCATTTCTAATATATATCCCTAATTAGGCTGTATTTCTGACTTGCTCGTAGGTGACGTAAAATACTGACTTCTGTTGAATTTTATGTTTTCTCTAAAAAAGCACCATTAAAATTATTCAAAGTAAAAAAATAATCTTGAAAACTTTTTTTTGTTTATTTGTGTTGGGAAAAGTAACCAGCCTGGTTTGTGAGCCCCAACTATTAAACAATTCATGTCATAATGTCTCGATAAAAAAGGTTAAACATACAAAGTCCTAACTATTTTTAAATTTTCGATTACAACGAAATTTATCTCGTAATCTTTTTATTGATTCCCTCAAGGAGTTCAATCAAAAATGAGATTTTTGCGCATCGCTAAGATTCAAAAATTGATCAAGTATTACAATCTAAGCTGTAGCTGTGACTATCAATCATATGTTAGGAAACTTTTAAGTATATACCTATGCATAAAAAGAAGTTTACATATCTTGAAACCCTTTGCTTTCAATATCGAAAATAAAAGTTCGATTTCACTGTTATAATCTACATTAATGTACGCTATATGCTATCTACGTTATCTAGGTCATAAACTATACTATATAATAATATGTATATAGTAAGAAAGATTTTATTTCGAAACTTGCATTTAACGTCACATATTTAAACATAACGCTACTGAAGTAAAGTTAACAAAAGTATTAATTTCCAAAAAAATATATACATATTTGATTTATACCGCCGATCTTCGCCTTATATATGATCAAAATGTTTACTGCTGACGTCTCTTTTTTTTTCTTTCTTACCTATGCTGATAGCCTTAAGAGGCTATTTCAGCTTCGCCCTAACATGTAGGTGAGCTCACGGGGCTCAAACCGAAGTGTTGCTGACACTGGTCTTAGCAAGAGCAGTGCTTCGCAGAATCTACCACCGGATCGGAAACGCGACCCACTGAGAAGATCCGGCGAGAAACTCAGTGGGCTGTTTCGTCTCTAATTTTTTGTTTAAAATATACGAGTAGTACGTATTACTTGTACCTATATACATTTTCTCGTGTGTTATGTTATTAACATTTTAAGTAAAAGTACTATAGTATTTAGAAAAATGTACATTTAACATTGAATTCCGTTTTTAATAGCAACAAAAACTGAAAAACCCTTGAAAATATTAAGAAAATCTTTTCATATTTAAGTATATAAAAATTATTAAAGTTTTTTGGTATGTAAACATTGTGACGAACTTAATTGTTTAATTGTAAATCATTATTATAATTTTGAATACTTTATAGCTGTTCTATTATTATTGTATTTGTGTATTCTTTGAATCTGTCAAGTCGTACATAATTTGTTACATTCTGTGGAACGAATAATGTGTAAGCATTTTCCCAGACACTGCTCTTTTGCTACCCAGCATACAACTTATTTTTCTCATTGGGAGATCAGTATCGTTCTTACCTTCCCCTTCACTTCTTAATATATACTCGTATTTATATAGATGGATTGAATGTAACGCAATCTTACATGGTAACTTTTATCCTCTTTAAGATGTAAGTTTAATTTTGAAGTTTGCACACGTAACGACAATCGATGATAGTATAAGAATTTTATTATTACATTTACTTAACTTCATTACTTTACAAGTAATATTCTGATGAGGGTCACCAGGAATAACAAAATTATTAGATTTAAATGAAAGAGAATTAAACTTTAAATGGTTTTAAAGTTTTTTAACTTTTTTATTTAAACTAGAGGTCCCGCAGTAGTCGAAATTCGACTATAATTAATGGGAATTGTAAGTTTGTACACTATTATGATTGTATTTTATATTTCTATAATCACAAATTTTGCCAAGACTGCACTATAAAAAATATTAACAAAGACAAACAACATTTAATCTCAATTTGACAACAGACGTCAAGAACAAAAGTTTGACAATAAATAGTATGCATGCGTGTGTGCATCAAATACACAATACGTTTTCTTTATTGATTTAATGTATTTTTTATGCATTATTTAAAAAAAATATTAGCATTGTGTACTTCTTCTCTATATTCTCTATAAGTGTCGGTAAATTTCATATTCCTCCGTCCGCGCAAATTTCGTAAAAAGGGATACAAAGTTTTTGCTTCACGTATTAATATATAGATTCTTGAATGCCGTGTGTAGTTAGTTTGTAATGCGGCGCACGTTTGTTTTTTGAAGCTCAGAACACGAATTTTGAATGCGTCCGTGGTAGATGTAGAGATCATGTGATCTCAATCTCTTTTACGTAACACTTACGTAATTCACAACATGTGTCGGTATGTGTCATTAGTTGGATTCCTGAACAAACGCTTAAAGTGAATGTCAGAAGTTATTGCATTCATCATTCAAAACTGTCCCCTCTGGTAACATTTTATTGAGATACTCGTATTAAAGTTTCTAATTATTTGTTGAAGAAGTCAGTAAAACATAAACTCACGCAATATTATGAATACCTACTACTAAACTGGTGGTAGGACCTCTTGTGAGTCCACACGGGTAGGTACCACCACCCCGACTATTTCCGCCGTGAAGCAGTAATGCGTTTCGGTTCGAAGGGTGGGGTAGCCGTTGTAACTGTACTGAGACCTTAGAACTTATATCTCGAGATGGGTGGCGCATTTACGTTGTAGATGTCTATGGGCTCCAGTAACCACTTAACACCAGGTGGGCTGTGAGCTCGTCCATCCATGGAAGCAATAAAAAAAAAACTAGATACAGTACTTACAGCTAACCATTTCGCTCTTTTTACAGATCGAAATAATATGGCACCTTCGGTCAATATGATTTAAACACAGCTGTCTAATATTACTATAGTATTATACTACTATAGTAATATTACTATTAAACCATTGATGTCAATTATGTTTTTCCAACAAACTTTAATACCACTTTCCATTCCTTTAAACAATAAATTTGACATTGTAGGAAAGGAATACGCTAAAGAATGCATATTTTCTCCATAAAAACATCACTATATTTTACTTATCTAGGCGGATGATGTTGGCGTCGTATACATTCATTACATTTGATTACATCATAAAGTATGTATATAAATAGTGTTTTTAAGTAAATACAGCATTGCTGAATACACTAATTCAAAACCTTTCCGCCCCTTGACCAAAACTTTAAGCTTTTAAGGTCCAGCGATCTGAGGTTTGATCAATCAGGAACGATGAGTACGTACCTATACCTCTATACTAATATTATATAGAGGAAAGATTTGTTTGTTTGTTTGTATTGAATAGGCTCTGAAAGTACTGAACCGATTTGAAAAATTCTTTCACTGTTTGGAAGCTGCTACACTATTCCCGAGTGACACAGGCTGTAATCTTTTTTTTTTTTAAATAAACATCCTTACTAAAACTCCAATAATGTAACCCCAGGTGTAAAAAAAATACCTAAAATATTCTTTATATCGCGTGCCCTGCGAAAACTATTGATGATAGAATAAAACAATGTACTAAGACTTTGTAGAACACATTATTATTTATAAAAAGTGTCGCGATAGCATACGTGTAACTATTATAGTTATGCCGCAATAAGTGTTCTTTTATTTAAAAAATAAAACAACATCAAATATCACAGCAATTTTTGTTAAATACCCGAGCGGAGCCGGAGCGGGCCGCTTGTCCTATTTATATAGTACAGACATGCGAGTCGACTTATGTGTATTTTAGTCTATTTGTGTGTATGTCCATGTATTTATTTTACACACATTCATGGTTGTTTCACATATTGGTAACGATCACAAAGTGACCCTGCTCCACTGACTCGAACTATTGTTCTCGTCTGTCGAGGTGAAAGTGTCAAGGTGATGACCTCTAGATCGGAAATAATGGGTAGTTTACTTAGATTTGAATATATTTTTCTAAGTTCATTTAATTTCGTTTCTATTTTTTAATTGACATGAAAGTGAATTGGGTAATAGAAAGAGTCCTACCCATCGTCTGCACTTTGAATTTTTGAAGGGTCGTATCCGTGATGTGTTCAGGCTTTTCTCCAAAGATTTGTCGGTCTGGTGAAGATCAACCGCAACATTTTTGTGAAGGTGTTGTGAATATGTAGAATTAATCATAACAAATAACAAACATATCAATAAATCATAACATATCACAAAATGCAGTATGATTTTGTGCTTAATATTCAGGGCAGTATGGGCATAGATTTCTTAACTTTTGTAATCCCGTGAGCACTTGAATCCCAAGTTATTAACAATAAACTTGATGATGTTTGTAGTTTGTTTCATAACATGTGTTACCACTGTGACGTTAAAAATAAGTTCATACGATATTTAATTGCACTTAAATACTATCACTTTTGAACCTCACAAGAGGCATCATCTTTAAAAACTCTTCAAAAGTTTTCTAGTGGATTGGAAAACAATAATTGAAAATTATTTTATTGTTTTAGGATCTGACAGGGCAGAACAGCAATGACTCTGGTGGAAGCGGAGGTGCGGGTCGCGCCACCACGCCGCACCTGAGACCGACGCCCAGCCCAACCGGGTCTAGCGGCTCGCGATCGATGTCACCCGCTGTTGGTAAGTCATACGTTTCTTAACCTTCATATACGCGAGTTAATAATGTGTGTATTGCCCTCCGGAAATCTCATCGGACTGGTCAATATAACGCTATGTATAATTACATGCTTATTCGCGTCAACGACCGCGGTGAATCGCTGCACCTTAACATACGCATATATGGCTTATTACCAAAACTGCTAGTCAGCTAAGCGGGGTGGTTTATCATTTCCTTACAATTAGAAAGATTCTAAATAATACGTTCCACACCCGACGTTCTCAATTTAGAACGTTTTTACTTAAGCTACGGGCGTCGAAAACGCACAAGACGTAAGTGCACACAGGCCTCGAAAATTGAATCCGACGATAATGTCTTAAACGCGCTAAGATCTTTATTGTAACACGTATTACCTTACTTTTAATAGCCGATCTGAGTGAATTTTTTAACAATATTATTGATTATTTTAACAGTTCACACGTTAGTCAATTATGTAATTGTAATCATTGTTGCATTACTCATAATCCTCAGTTTAATGCTGATCTACACGCGTCAAAGATACTGCAATCATAACTATAATTTTATATAGAGCAGCGCGATCTCCGGTGCTACTGCTACTGAACTAATGTCAACTTCGCCGCTATCGCAGTTGCGCTTAGGAGTGGCTCATTCGGGCTCTCGCGTGTGTTTTGTTTTGTCATGAGTGTGTTGATCAGCATCGTTGTGCATATTCCGTCACCGGTAGACACGGGCTTTCCCGACATTGACCCACATAGAACGGGCGCCCAGAGTACGCCGTATTTTGCCCCTTTTGCGGGCGCGAACCACCCCTGCCCGCCCACCTTATGTACGAGTCGGGGTGGTCGCGGTATATAGGGCCTCGTGAAAAACTTACCCCCACCGGCGGTCGGGGCGAGCACGCAAAACAGGACCTGCCACCCCTGAGGCCCGACGAGACGCTCTTATGAGCCGGACCGCAGATCTCATCGCATAAATCTAAACAATACATAAATTGTACTTTAATCTGTCAGTAAACACCTCATTTGATCTATGTATACGACAAACAGCTTATAACAATTGTGCGTCCTGAAACTCAATACTAGGGTTGTCACAGTAGGTAAAAATAGAAAGCAAAAGCAATTGAATTAACGCTTAACTGTTCCTAAATAGCAAATAAAAAAATCTCGCCTCATTAAAATGAAACCAAACAGCTACTAACCGTGTCGTAAAACAATTGTTTACGAGCTAACAACTTTCACTGTGTAGTAGTAACGAGATGACGTCACGACTAAGTCAGAGCTAAAGGTTTCAATAACACCTTTATAGGGCTTCCCTCGAAGTGACCTTGGCGCGTTCACCCACCGGGGACGCCACATCTTATGTACTAACCCACTGTCACGATTTGCCAGAGTAGAACATACATAATGTTTACATAAGAGGCCTTTTGCCTTTCATCTGATTCTAGTAAGACGGGTTACTACAGTCTCATTCATGAAACGATGAATAAATTACACTCTCCTCATTTTGTACTATGTATAAAATACCGAGCAAAATTTTTACTCTCTGAAATAAAAGTCTGTGAGACCTACAGACTGAATGTTTCAAAATTATCAAACCATCTATAAAAATTTACGTACGAATAGGTATACGATACGAATATCAAGTTAACCCTTTCCTAACTGTGGTATTAAGTTGTATAACTTATTAAATGTAAATTTTGTTTCCGGGCAATCGAGGGTCACAGAATTTAGTCTTAAAAAGTTACTTAGGGTTTGGGTCTGAATTTACCATTTTTAACTTATTTAGTTGTTTTTTTTAAGTTAATTTGTGTCTTTTTGTATTTTTATGTATTCGATTTTTGGAAAAATAAGAGTTTTATTTGTTTTATCTTCTAATGTTACTTTTACAGTAATGTTTTCTTCTAAATCATTACGTATCACTGTCCTTGTAAATGACTTTTTTCTGATTTCTAATGATGGCTTTTGTTGATACATGAATGAACACTCGACGGCAAAAATAACTTTAAGAAGCAATAAAAACTAAATACAACTTAAATAAGAAGTAAGATTTAAACAAAAACAGCGCGTGGTAAAATACTGGCCTTTATATTTAAGGGTTATCACTTTTAACGTTAATTCTATCGAGAGTCTTTCTCTGCCAAATTTCGATGATAACTTCATGTTATTGATCTTTAAATATATGGAAATCCCTATTATTTCACCGATATAATGCTAAAACTACACCTTGCTAAAACTACAATATCTGGATCAACTAGATTTTAGTATATATAGCGCATCTTGCTCAGCCAAAATTCTGAAATGAACTTCGCTTTAGAGTTTTTTATGAGTTCTACGTAATGTTTCTCTAAAAATCGTCTATTTATTTTGCCCATGGCACAGTGCTCACAAGATGCCCTACCACCAGTAGTAATAACGCAAATTATAATTAATGAGGGTTTGATATTTATATTTTTTTATTGCACTTGTAGGTAGGTAGACGAGCATATGGCCCACCTCACCTGAGGTTTAGTGTTTACCGCCGCCTATGGAGTTGAACAATGCCAGAAGACAGAGCCAAGCCGCAATTGCCTATATCACACGATATTATTCCCTCACCATGGAAATAATTTATGAATATTTTGTTAAGTGCATAATTCATTAGAAAAATTGGTACCCGCTTGCGGAATTCGAACACAGGCACTGTCGCATCGCTAGATACCAATTCACTGGGCGTCTTATCCCTTACGCCATAACGACACCTGTCTGCCTGCTGTAGCTTTAAATTTCTCGAAAAATACAATTTACAATGGGTTTTTATTTATTTTTATTGCATGGATGGGTGGACGAGCTCACAGCCCACCTGGTGTTAAGTAGTTACCAGAGCCCATAGATATCTACAACGTAAATGCCGCCACCCACCTTGCAAACCGAAACGCATTACATTACTGCTTCACGGCAGAAATAGGCAGAGTGGTGGTACCTACCCGTGCGGACTCACAAGAGGTCCTACCACCAGTAATATTAAACCGGTCAAAATATTAAATCACTATACAATGAGGCCTGCATGACTAAACAATGTTGACTGTTATAAAATATAATAAATGCCCGTCAAGTGACCGCTCCATCGATTTGCGTTATCAGTGTAACAAATGTCATGCTATTTTGGTCTTAGTTATGATACGTCTTAAGAATTATAAAGTAATAATATGATTCAAGTGAAATGAACGAATGAGTCATAAACCACGCGTTTTTGTTTTGATTCACATTGTCGTATTAAAATAGATGTAAAATAAAATTTTGAAAGAAAAATTAAAAGAATTCTCAGCTTGGTTACGAATTGGCTGGAAAGAACGTCAACCGCAAAAGCAAATCACGTTTTGTTAACGTTTGGCCGTCGCCGAATGTGGCTTTCTCAAAACATTGAGCCGTAGAGACTGGCCCGGCTGGCGACTGCCGCGCCACTCGAATACCGGTTATATGACCGCAATATATCCTCGCTTCGTGTGTTCGATATTTCCAGCGAAGCGGTTCATTTCGTTATCCACTGCTCCATTACTTCAACGCTCAACGCAGCTTTGAACACCGAGTCGTCTGTGTATGTGATTCTCGTGACTCGGCATCACCACCTACGTTATATGGTGGTGTAGACTTATGACTGCATGACGTCAACGGTTCGGCTCGTCGGACTCCTCCGCTCTCGACAAACAACGACTGGATATCTAGCCTCGCATTCGAAATTGATAGATCATTCAAGAAAGAAATTGCGATTTTGCGATATTTTTTGATGATTCATATCCCATTTTCAGTGATGTTTAAAGTAGTTTACTGTTCTGTCATCTTTCAATTCTTTCTTAAACCTGAATCGACTCGTTAAGCACTATAATGTAAAATGATCGTTCCATTTTTCGATCACACGATTGCACAAAGTTGTATTTTATCGATCGTCTTTACCGGCCGACGACTCCCTATTCAAATTCCATCGTTAGTCGTAACACAATAAAGCCGCAATACCGCAACCCGACGCGTTCGAAGGTGAATTGCGTATTGTTTGACGCTCGTTACCAACGTGACTCGAGAAAACGACTTTAATTTTCATCCAATAAGGTTTCTATCGCAGAAAGTATGATAATTCATCGCGTCGTGTATTTCCGAACCTTGCGACGTACAAGCGTAAAGTTGAATTTCCTTTGAACGGTGGTTTGTTCAATGCGAGAACGCTAAAAGCGTTTCGCAGTCGCCCGTCGTGCGTATCGGCGACCGAGCAATGGAATTCCATCAACAAAGATAAGGCAGGCTCTCGGGACAAACACGGAGAGCTGTTTCACTGTGACATTCGAGACCTATTTTTGTAGAGTGAAACGGAATTTGTCTTAACAGATTTTTATCCAGAAGATTGCTTCAATAGTTATCTTTACGTAATTGAATATTATTATTGATTAATATTGATTGATCAACAATTTTACGGTTGGTCAAGGTTAGTTGTTGAATATGATCAAAAGTTCCGCTGCCAAAAGTGGAGCGCTTCCCATGTCGTAAATTCCTCAATAATAAGCAGCCAGCCACGTGCCTCGTGTCGTCCTTGACAAGGCCGACGAACTCCTGCTTTTGAATAAAAAAAACAAAAAAAAACTCTTTTTGTCCCGATCCCGTCTCGTAATATTTGTTTTGATCGTTTTCACGTAAACCGAAGACTGCGTGTTTTGAGTTGTTTTTTTTTTTTTTGTATCGCTATCGATGAGGTCGTTATTGTTATTTATAGCGTTCTGCATCAACGGTTCCTGGTAGCAACTTGAAGTTTATCAGTGCTTTTTATTGGTCTGTTCTCAACTCTACTTTCTTTCGATAAATTATAGACGGTCATTGTTAATCAGCTGAGAACCACGATATTCTTGCGACTATGTATTTTTTTCTTTTGTGAAATGTAACGATCATTACGCTTGAAACGTTTTACTTTTGATGTGTTGACCTGTTGATTCCGTTCGCGGTCCCACCGAGGCCACTGGCCATCGCCTAATTGTATTCAGATTACCCCGGAAAAGTGATAAATCTCTGCGAGTCAAGGTCGTCGGAGGGTTCGACAGTCCATTCACCCCGTTCTCGGCTACCCCTCAGTTAATGGTGCGGACATTCTTTCCCCGACCTCGGCTAGACTTACCCGGTTTGCGTTATGCTATACACATAGGCCACCGGTACATACCTACCTACCTACCTACCTACCCCCCTCGATAAGTATGAAAACAGCCGCCACCCTACTCTCAGTCCCACTTACCCAGATTGTTGTCGGATTGAAAGGGAAAACGAGATTAAATTTGTCAATGAAACACTTGTAAAAGCTTTTGTTTGATTTGTTTTGTTGTAATAGCCATTCAGATATCCGAGATACTATTTGTCACGTTACATACTTCGTTTGTAAGTTTTGTCTTGTAATAATTACAATTTACAGTTTTATTATATCGAAATTAATCTTAATGCTTTTCGTTTGACACGTGATAGATACGGTTTGTTTTTATTAATGGTTTTCAATTATAGATTAATAATAATACGTACAAACGGTTCCGCTCATTCATTTTTAAATCTCACTAAATGTTGTAAATGAATGAAGTTGAAGGTGAAATAATGAAACGTCGAATTCAATGTAAATAATAAACGCGAGATTAAACCGTTATATGTATAAGACTTCCGAAAGCCCAACAAAATTTGCATCATTGCTTTAAAATATCTAATATCAGAGGATCTATTCACGTATTTAATCGCATCGTGTCCTAAGATAATGTGGAATGGAGTATAATTCTGCCGCAGCGTCTGCAATGTTACTACTACATTTAACTAAACGACTTTATAAACGCACTGTAGCCGCGTCGCCCGTACGTACGCTCTCAACTAGGCCGCTCTTATTAACGCCATTGTCTGGGCTGTGTTTGTATAACGACTCGTGTTTGGGAACTATTATATTATTGTCTCACTTCGACGCAAGTATAAACTCTGCTAACCTGTGCCTAGTACTGGTTTATAAAGGAAATTGTATCTTCGGTTCCACTTTGTTAGTCAGTGTCTGACTCACTTAGGATTTGCCAACAAGAAACTCTGACTACTACACCGTTTGAGAACCCGTTTTGCGAAACGTGGAAAATTCGTATTTCTTAAAGAACATCAACAACCGGATAGCATGAGTAATGAAATAGCTTTTAGCGACGGATATCGTAAAAATTATATTATGTCTAACAATGTTTGTTAGCGGTTTCGTAGGCGCAAATGTGAGGTCAGCTCATATTGGTTACTACAGTACTTTGTAGTCAAGGAATGTGGTTTTATTCTGATCTCCATCACCTTCAACATTGATATTAGAAAACCATAAAAAGAATATAAAAATCGGCATACCATGGTTTCAAATTTTCAGATTTATTGCTCGAAATTGGAACCGATTAAAAAAATCTCTCATACAGATTATGAATTTCTAGGCGTCTACTCTTAGAGTAAGATTTCTGTGAATACTGAGCATAAGGAACAGTCTAAAGAATATGTAAGACCAGAATAGAAAATCGATATGATAGTATCTAAAATGTGTTTTTTTTTTGCGAAAATTTATATCCTCCGTATTTTGGTGCCGAGAAATGTAAAGGTTTTTTCACAATTCTCATAATACACAAAAAGTCGAGATTTATTGAAACTTAAGATGGCTTAATTTAGTTGGTTAATTCCAATTAATGAAATAGGCTTTTGAATTAATTGGTTAAACATATATGAGATTATGATGTTCAATAGATAGTAAATAATTGCCGTTTTGGCTTCCCATTCGCCCTGTAAGTATAGATGAGTGGCATTTACCCAAGTCACACTAATCTAATAAGAACCGTGCCTACTAATCGGTTCGCTCGTGGCAACGTGACTTTGACATTAGCTAGTTTAATGTTAACGTCCGTAAATGGATGTAGTCTCCGTTGGGTGTGAATTGATTAAGTGTTAAATATATATTAAATGTTGTATATTTTTAGTATTTATTTGTATTTAATCGTATGTAAGTTTATCTTATATGGTATTTATTTTTCACATGTGTATTTAAGTATATATTCTTATGTAAGTTTATTAAGATATAGCACCGTCCAGTTAACTTATTCCTGTCCCTGCAAGGTTGCCTGGAAGAGATCGCTTTCAGCGATAAGGCCGCCGATTTATATACCGACTTTTGTTTTATTACTTTACTGTGTACATATTAAGGTGTTATATAAATAAAGAGTTATTATTATTTGCGAACCGTGTTGGTGTATTCAGAACGTTCTCGCCGGATCTTCTCAGTGGGTCGCGATTCCGATCCGGTGGTAGATTCTGCGAAGCACTGCTCTTACTAAGGCTAATGTTAGCAAATTCTCTCAGGTTGAGCCCGTGAGCTCACCTACCCATCCGGGCGGGCGTAGCTGGAATAATCTCTTAGGCTACCAACGAATAGGTAGAGGAATTTTATCTATCTTCTATCTATCTATCTATCTATCTATATATATAAAAATGAATTGCTGTTCGTTAGTCTCGCTAAAACTCGAGAACGGCTGGACCTATTTGGCTAATTTTGGTCTTGAATTATTTGTGGAAGTCCAGAGAAGGTTTAAAAGATAGATAAATATGAAAATGGTCGGAATTAAATAAAAATAACAATTTTGTTTTTCCTTTGATGTGTCCCCCGTCGGACGGATTCCTTTTGTTTGTTTTAAGTTTGTTTTATACAAAAGCTTAGGTCTTTTATTTATCGATTGAGGCACTACGAAGTCTGCCGGGTCAACTAGTAATGAATATAGATTACATAATGATGTCTCCGAGTATCTTTATTGAGTAACGATTATGAGATCAATGGACTCAAATTTTCCTATTCAAGTACTTGTTATCTATATCAATTAGGCTTACCAACCTTATTGACATATTTAAGCTAATGGCTTTTTAAACAGTTTGAATTAAATATAGAGTTAAAGAGTAATGCGATTCATTTTTAGAACTTATATTTTTACGTGCCTATCCGAATTTCGAATTACATGAGCTTCAGTATTCATAATGTCGAATATTAATAAAAATATGTACGATAATTGCATTCAAAGTAAGGTGGCCCATTTTTCTTACAGGATAATGATAAGTGTTCTAGTCATTTGTACACGAACACAGATATAATAATACTGAAAAATATCGTGTGTCTCTCTAGGATGACGGGAGACTAAAAATATGTTAAAATGCATCGAAGTAGATTAACTTTTATTATTGAACCGCTAACAGAAATCTGGCTTTTTGTTTTTCTTACTTTAAAAAAATACGATACGTTCACAGATATATATCTGAATCACCGATTTTAGATTTTTATTGGTTCTATAATTCGAGCAAAGGCCGTCGATGTCGATTAAAATATCGCGAAGTCTTAAGCTTATTAGCCGGTGAGAAGTAATTTGCGGAGTTCAGTCACTCGGCGTGTGGGCGTTGAGGTCTGTTTCCCAGAAACCCCAGCCCACCGACGGTATTCACGAACATCCTGTGTGATCTTTGCAATAATGTTCATGACTCTTAATTCTATTTTTTATTTTTTTTATTGCTTAGATGGGTGGACGAGCTCACAGCCCACCTGATGTTAGTTGGTTACTGGAGCCCATAGACATCTACAACGTAAATGCGCCACCCACCTTGAGATATAAGTTCTAAGATCTCAGTATAGTTACAACGGCTGCCCCACCCTTCAAGCCGAAACGCATTACTGCTTCACGGCAGAAACAGGCAGGGCGGTGGTACCCACCAGCGCGGACTCACAAGAGGTCCTACCATAAAGTAAATATATTTTCATACAAACATTGCGTAAATCATTGTTTTGGTTAAGTGAAGAAAATACTAGTTTTGTTATTTTATTTATTTATTTATTTTATTAGGCTCACAATACACATCACAAGCTAAAGATACATAAAAAACACAAATAAAAACAAACAAAATCTGGCTTGCAACATAAGTTATGTGCGCACGACAAATCAAGACATATAGTGCTGAATTTGTATAACAATGTTCCTTACAATTATGACAAAACAACACAATAACAAAAAATAATCTAACGAATAATGTAAGGAAAAAAAAAAAAATTTATTCACAATATAATACATTAAACAATTACATTAACCTACCTATTAATAAAGTTGTTGTTGTTTGTGTTCACAATTTAACTTTTCGAAAATGGCAAAGGTGTAGATGTGAATGTAGGATTTTTTTTAAACATTTAATTGACATTAATTGTAATGAGAATGCTAAGGCCTCGGTCTCCGTAAAGGACACGCGCTCCGACGTTGGTGACGGGCACTGCCCTTGACAGAGCCAGTTTAGACCACTGTCGATATTGGTGCACGGTTGCCTCAATTCCAATAACGTTCATTCTTGTTTCATTATTATTATGTATATACTAGCTGTACCCGTCCGCTTCGCTGGGCATTTAAAATTAACATTATTATTTCTCAGCCCCACAAAGATTCTCATCATTAACGCCCCCGCAACTGGTGTAGGGAGTCCAACGCTCATATAAATATTAGCATGTCCGTTCAGTACATGTATTTTCTACATGGATACCAAGTTTGAAGTCAATCGTATGCACGGTTCAGTAGTTATAACGGAACATCCGTAAAAACCAATGTAGATTTATATATTAGTATAGACGAGAGGTCCTGCGGTAGTCGAAATTCGACTATAATTAATTGGAATTGTAAGTTTGTACACTATTATGATTGTATTTTATACTTCTATAATCACAAATTTCGCCAAGATTACACTCTAAAAAATATTGACAAAGACAAACAATATTTAATCTATTCTCAATTTGACAACAGACGTCAAGAACAAAAGTTTGACAATAAATAGTATGCATGCGTGTGTGCGTCAAATACATGGTATGTAGTGTGTGTAATGTTTTCTTTATTGATTTAATGTATCTTTTACGCATTATTTTAAAAAAAAATTAGCATTGTCCACTTCTTCTCTATATTCTCTATAAGTGTGGAAATTTTCATACTTCTCCGTCCGCGCAATTTTCGTCAAAAGGGATACAAAGTTTTTGCTTCACGTATTAATATATAGATTGTGTACTGGTGTAATGGTATTATACGAACTCGTGGCCTATTTGTTGTCTTTAAGTGTCTCAGTTTATACACATCACAATTGCGAATGTGTATGAGAGATGTGGTCGAAATATCCATTGTACAACGACAATGTTCCTTCGCTGTAACTAACTATCGTTCGTGAATACTTGTATGTATACAATACTTAATTATTTTATAAAAAAATGATACTTTTAACGCACGAATCGATTACACTCAGTGTGTCTTGGCCTTTATTATCCGTGTCTAGAGAATAAGATTCGCGAAACGAGTTCGTATACTTACCTACCCATGCATTATGCTCATTTATTTTGTAAACGTTAAATTTATTTTATCGATGTTCAGCTCAGTTATGATTTTGATAACGTCCGACTTCCATAAGGTGTTGCTAATGTGAATTGATTCGTTTTGTACTAAACGAAATAAATAATTAAGGAAATTCCTTGTTTGTACGTTACAAGTCCATTGACCAAACTACACACAGAAACACGCGTTTATCATAATTCAATATATAATTTGAATGTGTATAATGAAATTGTTATGCACATGGTCTATCCTCTGTTCATTACACATTCATTCATTGATTACTAATCACTCTATATAAAAAGATTCTCGGAAAACGATTCTATTCATAGTTCACATTGTTTTGTTTATTGATAAACATTGAACGAGAAAGTCTATCCTTGATCTAGAAATAGAAATCTCGCCCACATCATTAATAGCATACGAACATTCTGCGTTCCGCGTGCGCTATTTTTACGAAGCATTGGTCGTACGTACGTATGTATGTGGACCGGACCGGGACGACCTCATTATTACCTCAGCGCTGCACTCATTAAAGGTCGCCGTTAACAAATAGATGTGGATATAGATAGGTGTGCGTATGGCACGAAATTGTTATCAATGAATCATCGCCGCCTCGCCGTCTGCCCAACGTCTGATTGTACAGACTAACATGTGTACCGTAGTATAGGTAGTTGTAATGTTATAATAACCCGATAGTG
Organism: Bombyx mandarina; assembly: GCF_003987935.1. The sequence continues at coordinate 1,924,604 of NW_021011486.1, read as the reverse complement.
ACCAGCTGATGAGATTAAAATAAAAAGCTTCACACGCGCTCTTCTTTTTTTTTTTGAGTTTTATCAAAACAATGTTAATTTCTCGCGGTCATTCGATCATGCTTTTATTGCGTGTACCCACGTAAAGTTAAACTACTTGAGCTGTAAGTAAAACTAGCGCATATATATAGCTGAATCGATTCGCATAAAAGCTGCAATACCACTTTCGTCCTCGCAAATCACCGGGGCTCGTATCTCGGCCTCGGTCAATGCGCGTTGCGTGCATGTCGTACGTATATGTACGGATGCAATAAAGTGCAGTGAGAATTCGCGAACTAGCGGTGCACGCCGCGCTCACGTGCCGACAGAAAACGAAAGTGATCGGGTGCGCGTCTCTCTCCTCCCTCGATTGATGCCCGGCCGGCGGCCCGGCTTAGGCTAACTCTCGTTAACTGTATTATTCAAATCGTACCTCTACGTGTGTCGGTGCGGGGACGACCGGCGAACTCCCGCTCTCGATAACACACCGATACCTACGTAACTACGAACCGCAAAACCCAAACATAAACAATGCTTTCGATGCGTGTACTTTGTTAATGGAGCACGTGTTTCGTATCATGTCGATTACATTGATTTAACGATCGAGCGATCATGTAATAGTTTTAGATTGAAACAAATTGAATTTTAATTGTTTGTGTTATAATAAGAAAGTAATACGAGAGTCGTTTAAATTTCAGGTACACAGAACGTTGCGATGCCGCCGAGAACGCCGTCGTCGATGCCCGAGGGAGGCGGACAGGCGCGGGCGCCGACGCCGGGTGCCGGGCCGCCGCCGGGCGCCATGGTGCCTCAGCCCTATCCGCACCACGCCGCGTACAAGGCGCCGCACTACCCCCCGCAACCGCCCTACGGATATCCGCCGGCCAGGAACCACCATCCTTACTCGTACGGATACCGGCCGCCGCCGCCGCATCCGCCTCAGCATTATCCACCGCTCAAGGTAACTCAAGAACTTTCTGGCCCCAACGGTCATCCGTTCTACGAGCAATGTGTCCTGCCCACTGCCACTTCAATGTCGCAATCCAATCAANCGCCGCACTACCCCCCGCAACCGCCCTACGGATATCCGCCGGCCAGGAACCACCATCCTTACTCGTACGGATACCGGCCGCCGCCGCCGCATCCGCCTCAGCATTATCCACCGCTCAAGGTAACTCAAGAACTTTCTGGCCCCAACGGTCATCCGTTCTACGAGCAATGTGTCCTGCCCACTGCCACTTCAATGTCGCAATCCAATCAATACAGGCAGCTCAAGACCGGACCATTCTTTGTGGCGAGGCTCGGGGGAGGTCTATGTCCAGCAGTGGACCGGCGTTCCGGTAACGTTTTGATCTCGGGGAAGGGAATGTCGCATTGATTTTCGTATTTGTGGTTGATTTCAGCAGGCTGGAGCGCGGCACATGGGGCCGATGGGCGCGGGCGGGGAGGGCGCCATGCCGCCGCCCACCGCGCCGCTGGAGCACGACAACGGGCCCGCGCCGCCCGCCACCGCGCTCGTCACCACCGGCCCCGACGGCGCGCCCCTCGACGAGGGCAGCCAGCAGAGCACGCTCAGTAACGCTTCCGCAGGTGACCAGTCCGACGCTGATCCATTTACCGTGTGGCGTGGTGACGTGACCTGGTGTTAAGTGGTTACCGGAGCCCATAGACATCTACAACGTAAATGCCGCCACCCACCTTGAGATATGAGTTGTAAGGTCTCAGTATAGTTACAACGGATGCCCTAGCCTTCAGACCGAAACGCATTACTGCTTCACGGTAGAAATAGGTAGGGTGGTGGTACCTACCCGTGCGAACTCATAATAAGTCCTACTACCAGTAAGAGATGTTATCATCATATTACCATGTATTATCACAGATATTACCACTAATTTGTGATATTACGTAGTCTAGTATGAGGGATTATTTTGGAAAAGAAAGGTAGTTTGTCACGCTTTTAAATAGTTCATGGTATTACGAAACGAGTATGCACAGATCGCTTATTCGTTTAGGATTGGCATATGGGGGTAGGACATTTTGTTGGTTCGTGTGTGTTGTGTATGTATGTTTATATTGGTGTGTCTGTTGCAGCTTCCGGCGAGGAGTGCTCGTCCGGCAAGGGCCGCAAGGAGTACAGCGGCAGCGCGGCGCCCTCGCCCTCCCCGGGAGGCGCGTCCCATTCCTCGCTGCACGACGACTACGACGCGTCGCCCTCCTCCTGGCCGCGTCCGCCCTCCTCGCCCGTCAGTACCCGACCCTCACTACACGTTACACTCAGACGCGAAATGACAATACCAATTTTAGAAAAAGAAAAAAAAACTAAATTTACAGCCAGATCTTTAGACCGTTTTTGTTCGTGTCGTCTCAACTTATAGATTAGTAATTTTATTTATTTTTTAAATCTAAAAAGAAATTATTGAACAGCATGTGTGTTAAAAACTTATTACGAAAATGTAATTCGAAAATTATTATTGCTAAGCCTTTCTTCTTATATGCGTAAGGATCATTTTAATTTATATAAATTATAGTTTGTCCCTAATGGCCACACATCCACAAATTCCACTGAACAATACAAAAAAATAATTGATGATTGACGGATGCCGGATGGAAAAAAATTCGCTATTGAACGGTGACGTCACTGTGCAATACGTTCTATTCTCCATCTAGTGTGAAATCGGAGCTAAAACAACTTTGTCTAAAGAGATTTATAAAAAAATTTTTCGTTTATCATTGGTATGATTAGCTTTAAACTTACAACATAAGGGCATCATTATTTCAAGCTTTTTTTTAGATACCTTTCGTTGTTAATACAGTATCAGTTATTTTTCACCGTTATCAACTTATTCCCAAATAAATGATGTTATTATATTTTTATTAATAAACGGATATCCGACATTTTGGCTCTGAGAGTGGCGCTGTAGACGCCGCGACGAAGCAAATAAAGAACCGGTCATTTGTTTTTAACTAAGACTCAAAACGTGTCTCAATCGTAAATGCTTAAAACAATATATAATGAAGAAACAAAACGGCGTAGGCATTTTTCTAATATTGTCATTTCGTTAATTTGTGAATACATCTGAACTGTTAGAACGTTAATAGTAAATTTAAAGAATGTAAACAAGAAATACATTCATAACTTTGAAAGACGATATCGACCTACATGATTGTATAAAGCAACCGTACAGAAAATATATCCCAAAAACGTTTTGTATGTACGTAGTCAACTATTATATAATCGATTTGTGTGTCATCATTGTACATTAGGCATTGCATCTTTCGTCTATTTCAGGTGTTTAACAGTCACATACCGCCGGAGACCTACAGATCAAAGGTTTATATCAAGTTAAAAATCATAAGCATGCTCTTGTAGCGTTCGGAGTTCGGACCCAGCTCCGATCTTGCCAGATCTTGCGTCGCTATATATATATACATATATATATAATAACCGGACGGCTTTGTCGCTTCAACCGTGTACGGTGTGCTTAGTGCGAGTTTTTTAACGTTCTCGATAGCGTAAAAGTTAACTCAGATTTGTATGGAATGGGATCGTTTGCGTACGTTTGCCGCTAGGGGCGCTGTTCCAACTGCATACAAACTTGGCTTAACTTTTACGCTATCGAAAACGTTAAGAAACTCGCACTAAGCACACAGATAGCTCCTGTAGCAATACCAGCGTAGCGGTGTTGGCCTGTCAGCTTGATACGTCTGTGTCTAATAACGGACATAGTCGTATATTCGATCGCATCTCGTATTCGATTTGTTGTGTTTCAATGTAGATTATTTCAATTAGTCTGCCTCATTGAGGATCGCATTGTTGCTCTTAGATCAGATAGCATGTGAGCGTATCCCATATTATATATAGCTTGCACCCGCATTCATTACACTTAACAACATTAGATGAGTCGTCCGTTTCAAAAAATAAATAAATATATAAAAAAAAAAATCAAATTTAGTCGTAAGAAATGAAAAGCTTGTAATGTGTGACGCTATAAAAAAAACTCCTCATTCATTCCTAATAATATTTAGCTTAAACAAATTAAAGAGGATATATATGGTCGCTGTCAAACCAAAATATGCTATGTGCAAAAATTATATTTTGAATTAACGAGTAAAAACATTTTTGTATAAAATTTTATATGAAGGTGAATTTTTAAGAACTATATCAAATGAAAGCTATAGATAAATATTAAAGTTATAGACACATAAAGGTTTTTTTTAAACGGTCGATAGGTCTGTGAACTATACGAAAAGGTCAAAAATTAAAAATCTCAAAAAGTGCACATAGCAGATTTTGGTTTGAAAATTACGATATAATAATGTTTGTTATATTAATTTTGTTAATGAATGTTGAATGTTTAAATGTAAGATGAGGAGTTTTTTTTTAATAAAAAGAAACGGGACTGACGAACGCATGCAGAAAAAACAGTCGTATTATGTAAACAATAGTAGATATTTTCGTTCTAGGCTGAAAACCAAAGGAAACGTCGCGTAGGAGAGTCTTCGTCAGGCCCGGTAATGCTCACATCGACATACATTGCTCGCCGCCCGCCGCCAGCCAAGTGTCCTTAGTTTGAGCACCAGAGACGTCTACTGCGAATTTCATATACAATTTTATACAGACTTATGTATTTCTCTCGGTTATAAAAACTAAGCAAATTTGACTTGCGCGGTTATCGTTTGCCGAGCGACGATATGTTTTTTTTATTTTTTTTTATTTATAATTTTTTTTGTAGTTTATGACGATCTGTCGAAGCAATAGTTTTTCTGTTCTAATTAACTTAAAATTTTTGCTTGGACAAATCGATTTATCGATCGCGACCGTTGCCGACCGTCGAGACACGAGCAAGTTTTGCTTTACAACAAGAACTTTCGTCGTATTCGTAAAGCGCGGTAAAGAGCACCCGCTAGTTCCGGTTCGTTGTGTATCGGAGAAGGTTCTTGTGTCGCGCGTCGGTCGGCGACGGGGCGGAGGCGGCCGCGTGATGGCGTGTGTCTGGGCCAGAAGTCGGACTCGCTGGGCAAGCTGTACGAGATGGACGAGTCGCCGGAGCGGCGCGGCTGGGTGGAGCGCCTGCTCGCCTTCATGGAGGAGCGCCGCACGCCCATCGCCGCCTGCCCCACCATCTCCAAGCAGCCGCTCGACCTGTACCGCCTCTACCTGCTCGTGCGGGACCGCGGCGGCTTCGTCGAGGTAACCAACCAACATTATCTTTATCACAGCCCACCTGGTGTTAAGTGGTTACTGGAACCCATAGACATTTACAATGCGCCACCCACTTAGAGATATAAGTTCTAAAGTCTCAAGTATAGTTACAACAGCTGCCCCACCCTTCAAACCGAAACGCGTTACTGCTTCATGGCAGCAATAGGCAGGGTGGTGGTACCCCTTTTGCGCGGGGACCTCGTAGGAGGTTCGGCCCCCTACCCGAAAAAAAAAGGGTGGTGGTACCAGTATTTAGGGTGACGTCGACTGCTTACAATTCACCTGTGGCTCATTGCATGAACTTTGTATGGTTCTGGTTACAGGTGACCAAGAATAAGACGTGGAAGGACATAGCCGGGCTCCTCGGCATCGGCGCCTCGTCGTCGGCCGCGTACACGCTGCGCAAGCACTACACGAAGAACCTGCTGGCGTACGAGTGCCACTTCGACCGCGGCGGCATCGACCCGCAGCCCATCATCAACCAGGTCGAGGCTTCCACCAAGAAGAAGGGCGGGAAGGCGAACAACGCCGCCAGCGCCGGTAACTGCAACTGCTTTTATCTATATTTTAACTAGCGACCCGCCCTCGCTTCGCTTCGGAAACTGTAATTTATTATTGATTTCTCCACTATTTAATGGATATCATCTATACTACCTATACTAATATTATAAAGAGGAAAGATTTGTTTGTTTGTTTGTATTGAATAGGCTCCGAAACTACTGAACTGATTTTAAAAAAATATTTCACTGTTAGAAAGCCAGGCTATCCCCGGGTGACATAGGCTTTATTTATTATATTTTAAAAAAATTAGTGAACTTACTGAAACTTACTCACTGAAACTCCAATAATGTAACCCAATGTGTTACAAAATTACATAAAATTCTTTACGTCGCGTGCGCTACTTCCCAAGCGAAGTCGGGGCGGTCCGCTAGTAAACTATATGTGATTGTTTCATGATTTTAATTAACAAAAATAAAACCAGTCCTGTACGGACGGACGTCTGGCCGTGTCGTTCACGTCTGAAGAGTTCTCTGTGTTCTCGTGTCTGGGATTTCTATGAAAATGTCATTTTGTTGATGTTCACATGCGATGAATAGCAGTACGACCAAGACTTTTATAAAAAAAAATTATTGTTTCGATGGGTGAACAAGCTCACAGCCCACCTTGTGTTAAATGGTTACTGGAGCCTATAGACATTTACAACGTAAATGCTGCCATACACCTTGGGATATGAACTCTAAGGTCTCAGTATAACTACAATGGTTGTTCCACCCTTCAACCACCCTTCAAACCGAAACGCATTACTGCTTCACGGCAGAAATGGGAAGGGTGTGAACATTTGTTAAGTACGTATTTCATTAGTAAAATCAGTACCCGCCTGCGGGATTCGAACACCGGTGCATCGCTAGATACGAATGCACCGGACGTCTTATCCTTTAGGCCACGACGATTTTTAAATACTATCTAAATTGCTACCGACACTAGCTAAATTTACTCTTGCACAATAACTGAGATATTGGAGACATTTGTATCTGTGTAACCACAATTTATTTTACTTGTGGAGGGTTCGCTGTGAACTGCTCTATTCGTGTTGACTAGTAGATCGAATACGGAATGCTCTTGTATTGAATAAAGCGTTGGTTCTGTGTGTGCGTACAGCGGGCTCGTCCAACGCGGCGGAGTCGTTCGGGGCGGGTGGAGGCGCGGGGGGCGGGCCGGGCGCGGCGCCGCTGGACTACCCGCCGCAGTACGCGCCCTACCCGCCGCAACCCAACCACGCCCAGGGTACGTCCACTCACACCCACATCCACTAGGCCCAACTAAACTTGTCCAACCCGAGCTTGTGTTTGACCCAAAATGGATGATGATAACCTAAATTTATTGCAGTTGATATTGAATTTGAATTTCACACAAATACATATGCGATCTGCTTGAAATTTAGATTGACTGTTTAATAAAGACATGTCTGGTTTGTGAACCTTAAAAATTTTAGCAAAACTAACCAGTCTTAACTTAGTTAAACTTTTGGCAACAAAATATTTAAAGTACGGTGTGTGTACGTGTTTTTTCTGTGTTTATACATTTGTGTTGAGTATGCTATTTTAAAAAAAAAAGTCCCTGTGTTGCACTGCATAACGGAACTACTGAAGTATTTGTTTGTAAAAAAAAATGATTTCAATAAATTGCTGTATAACGATTTTATTAAGCAAGTTACAAGGAGAAGCCATTTTTCATAATTAAAAAATAAAATCACATCACTTATTTTTCATTTTAAATGTAGCGCTAACAAAAAGTTTAATTGCAGAGGTTTATCCAAAAATAATAATAAAAACCTCAACGCCTTATAGCGAATATATACGTTTCTTATCTACCTCGGTTTTATCTTTATGATAAAAAAGACTTGGCATCGACGCGGTACGATTTTATACTTTTAATAATACTGTATCCGATTCCGATAGCATTCCGTATTATTAGTACTCGCGTGTGCGGTATGCCGATAAGTTGTCGGGATCCGTCAGATTTTTTCATGTTGCCTTCTGTGTGGCGGGAATATACGTGCACGTGCTCGCACCAGGGCCTGTGTCGCACGTGCTTGATGCACAAAGTTACCGTGTAGTGTTTGACCAGTGGACGCCGTCATGTACAGTCATGCTCAATTCAAATGTAAGTAATTTACAAAACGCACGCTCCGCACACGAATGTACCGATTTAAATTATGATCGGTGTTGCCATATCAGAAATTATGTAATGTTGCATATATAAAAAAAAACAGGTCGCATATAGTTGATTTTGGAGTAAGAGTGATCGACATTGAATTGAATTAACTTTTTAATGTGTGTTTGTATATTGTTTGCACCGTCCATACTGCACGTGCTCTGTCGACTTACATCATGCACAACGACCCATTGGGCCAATAATAATAACGCTTGTCACTAATTGCTCATTTAACGGGTTAAACTACACTTTACATTATTTAATTGTATGTGAATATTGAAGTCAAAATGTCTCGACGAGTGTTTTGAGCGCGTCAAGTTTTTATTCCCTTACGTCTTTGGAATGAGATGGTTTTTTATAATTTTGTTCCAAGAAATGTGCAGATTAAACATTGAAGCAAGTTGAATTGGAATATCTATAAATCTATTGAACTGTTTTCTACTGTCTATGTTTAACTAAAAATTAAATTTTAAATCACAATTTGAGTGCACAAGAAGTGAACCGATCATCTCGTTCGAAAGCGGTAATGGAAGTCAGTTGTTGTCGTTAAACGGTTGTGGTACAAGTGTGACGTTTGTAGGCGGCGGCGCGGGCGGCGACAACCTCGCCGCCTCCAACCCATTCGACGAGCCGCCGCGCCGCCCTCCAGGTACTCGCCATCACATCACCATCACATCACCCCCACCCCCCATCACACACAAATCTCTAACCACGCAACCCCTAAACAATAGCGATCCAGACGCCTTCAGCTCTAACACTAGGAGCATGCTTAGGGACCCTGGTAACCGTACTCGTAACCCATGCATTAGCCCGCTAAGTTTCTCGCCGGATCTTCTCAGCGGGTAGCGCTTATTTCGATCTGGTAGTAGATTCATTCGCGAAGCAATTGCTCTTGAGTTGTTAGGTCTCCTTCGGAGGTGCTCGGGCAGCTGTTAGTAAATCCCACCCTCCCGGCTGAGCTCTTGCTCGCCCATCTGTTCTGGTGAAACTGGAAAGGCCCCCGGACCACCAGTAATTCTCAAATCATAAAAAAAAATGCGATTCTTCTGTTCATCTCGTTTGATTAACGGGCAATTTTATTTAAGTATGTTCAGTATAAATTATATATTAAAGTCATGTGCATTAACTAATTCACAAGATGGTATAATATTAATAAAATACAATTATTGTCCATCGCCAAAAATACGTTTTCTGACACGCGATAGAGTCTACGGGTTCGGCACATACGTTGCACCATCGTACTCATTCGCCATTGGTAATCAATTCAGACATTGGAACGTTCATAAAAAAGGCTTTAGTTCAAAAGAAATTCCATTACATTGGGGTCGTGAAATAAATTAAACTGAAGTTTTCATCGATACCCATCGGTCCAACCATTAAAGTAATAAGTGTTCATTCTGAATTGTTTATACCAAGGGGACCATGAATTCTCACTCTTATGACGAGTTCAAATCACAAACATTGGTAAAACATCCTTCAATTGACCAACTTGAAGAAGAGTTATGTGTGCTGTATTTTAATAACAATAAATAGTGCTGAAATAAATAAATATCGATTGTTAAGGCTTTGAATATAATTTGTAATTGAATTTAATTAAAAAAATATATACATAAATGAGAAATATTTCTCAAGTTTCGTTGTTAAAGATTTGCAGTATAGCCATCGTTTTCAATATTGTACAGATTTACCATTTCCCTTTACACGATTACTAATAGCTTTATATTAAAATTATTTAAATAACCACAATGACGACACTTATCTCGCACTAATATTGATTTCACATTAATTTTGGTTTTACGAAGCATGCAAGCTGATTGTAATGAAATTGTAAATAATCCAGATTTTAAAGTTTATATGTTTGTATATAAATTAAACATGTATTAAATTTTTGTAAATTAGTGCACGATTTGAATTGATAATAATTATTGTAATTTTGTTGAAACTTCCAGGTTACCAGCAAGGCTACGGTTATGAGTATGGCCCTCCGTACCAGCCTAACAGGCCGGTCTACCCACCCTATGGCCCCGAAGGTGACAGGTGTGTGTTATATAAATCTTAATTTAGTTGAGACTTCAATGAGTCGAATTTTAGAAGACCAAATATCTCTTAACTGTAATTTTAGCCTCAGTTAGTACTAATTTAATTTATTACTGTTCTCTGTTATGACGTATCACATAGTGTGAACCTTTTTTTGTTGTTGTTTTAATGGGTGGACGAGCTCACAGCCCACCTGGTGTTAAGTGGTTACCAGAGGCCATAGACATCTACAACGTAAATGCCGCCACCCACCTAAAGATATGAGTTCTAAGGTCTCGGTATAGTCACAACGGCTGCCCCCACCCTACAAACCGAAATGCATTATTGCTTTACGGTGGAAATAGGCGGGGCGGTGGTACCTACCCGTGCGGATTCAAAGAGGTCTTACGATCAGTAATAGTGATATTATGAAGTTGACAAGTGTTGTTAATAAGAATGTTATTAATATTACAGGGGGTACCGTCCGGGCGGCGGCGCTGGCGGAGGCGGCGGCGAGTACCAGTACGGGGGGTACGGGGGCGCCTACCGCGGCGGAGCGCCCGCCCCGCCCGGCACGCCGCCCCCGCCCCCCGCCGCGCAGCCCTACCCGGACTACTACCGACACCAGCCGCCGCACCAGCCGCAGCACCCGCCCCAACACCCGCCGCAGCACCCGCCGCAACACCAGCCGCCGCATCAGCCCCCGCACGACGTACGTAAACCCGGTCCCCCTCACGACCGCTAACGATACGCCCAGACACGCTGATTCACTGTCAGACACGATATTAGTATTGTCTTCGATATAGAACTGTCAGCTTATACGCTGCGGTATTAGATATCGTCTCTGTCAGTGAAACAGTGATTTAAATCGTAGCGGAATTTGGTTTGCTTTACGAGGTAAACAAAAATATTGAGATTCAAATTTATTTGTATCAAACTCACTAATTGATACAACGACAACAATTCAATTGTTGCTCTGAGTAAATCAAACTCCGCTATATAAATATTCTACCATATAATCTAAAGCACTCGGATTGAAAGTAAAATAAAAAAAAAAACTGTAGTGTTTTAAATTGTATTGGCTTACTAGTGAGTCTTCTTATATAATTCTCTGTATCTCTTTAAGGCGATGTATGTCTAATTTGCGCATGTTAAAAATTTAGCACAAGAAGCGTTGAACTTGCTATATAATGCATTGTGTGAGTTTAAATATATACACAGGAGTCGTGTCGTTTGACACGTGGCATGTTACTGTAGGAGGTTTACAAAGAACATTACATACGTATGTGACGCCACAAATAATTCTGTCGAGTCTCATCGATGTAGCTTTTGTCGTCTGCATGCGCCGCGCATATGTATGTTGTAATGCGAAGTATGTAGTGTCGGCGCGAGCCGCTAGTCTTTGAATTATGTATTTTATATGAAAAGGAATATGCCGTTGAACTTATTAATATGGGATTTCTAAATTTATGATGATTTTTTACTTAAAATCTCAATTTCGCTTGAAGTAATATTCTTATAGGTATATAGTTTATTTATTTTTTATGGAAAATTTTGACAACTTGTTATGTAGGAAGCAAGGTTAGGGAATTTAAGTTTATGACTTACTAGCAATTCTTTCTGTCATCGGAAGGCAGTCTATTTAATTATATTTAAGTCTAACCGTCTGGTGGCTTTGTCATCATTGTAATGCCTATTTCTGCAGCAAAACAATCATGGGTTCCGTTTTGAAGGGAAATAGTCATTGTTAAAATGGACAACTGCAATCACCTGATGTCTGGTGGCCCCGGAAACTGCTTAACAGTGTCATGTGGGCCATGAGTCCCTCTATAATTAAAAAAAAAATTGGTGCACACGTGTGATAGGGTAAGCTATACTATTATTGGCACGTTCCCACCGTGACTAGCTCTCTCCTTTGAAAACTCACAAAGAAGGGTTCGCCTTAAGTTATTTTCAAATTCTAAAATTTTATAAGTAACTAATTGGTTAAAATTGTGACGTTATTGTTTAATCAGTGAACGTGACAACAAAACATCAAGTGAACCGTAAGTTTGTCTACTTGCAATGACTGTAAATAAAACTTATGAAGTTATGTTTGTGCATTAAATATCCAATTATTTTTAAATCTGGTATTAAATTTGTGTGGTCAAGATGATAAAAGCAGAGAAAACACTCACAGATTGACAATGTACTATCACAGTAAAGTGGCAATAATTGTAGAGTTTACCCTAGCGGCTCGCACGGTGTCGTGTAGCGCCGCAGTGACGTGTGTGCCCACCCTCAGACACAGCCCACTGAGTTTCTCGCCGGATCTTCTCAGTGGGTCGCGTTTCCGATCCGGTGGTAGATTCTGCGAAGCACGGCTCTTGCTAGGGTCAGTGTTAGCAACGTCGCCTCACCTACTAGTTAAGGTTACGCTGATATAGTCTCTCAAGGCTGTCAGCTTAGGTAGTGAAAAAAAAAAGACGTGTGTGTTTGGTGGTGCAGGCGCAGAGTGTCGGTAACCTAATGAGCTCGCAGCTCGCGCGGCAGCTCGTGGCGCCCCTGCCGCCCGCCGCGCGCCCCTACGTACGGACGCCGTTTGTAACCCCACGCACGCACTCCACGCCGCTTCCTCGCGATGTCTGCCCCTTGCCCCTTGCATCGATACAACGTTAACCACAACACAGAGTTAATAATAAACGTACAGAGACCAAGCTTCTAAAAAGCGAACAAAATTGTTACTTATTCTCATAGGGTTGCCACAGGAGAATTAAAATTTGTCAGCTTTTTTAAATATGTATATTTTTTTTACAAATGGTTTATTCTAAATCAGCCGTTCCCAAAGTGGGCGATAACGCCCCCTTGTGGGCGCTGCAGGCCTAAAGGGGGGGGCGGTAAGAGACCCAGAAAAAAGGGGGCGATGTGTAGATAGAGGCTTGGGAGGCGATTTGTAATTTCATCTAGGATTTATAGTTTCACTCTTAAACACCGACTGAACTCTCGTTAAAGTGGTTTCTAAGTAGGTGAAAAAATGGGGGCGCAAAAAAATAATTTATTCTCAGAGTGGGCAGTAGACAAAATAAGTTTGGAAACCCTGCTCTAAATAGTATGTTTTTTGTATTTTTAATAATTTGTTATACCTCTTAATGGAATGATAAATTCTAAATCTAATATAAAGTTTATAATCAATGGGAAAGCACTTGCACAGCATATCAAATTTACAATCATATATGAGGTATCTGTCTGATCCAAGTAAAAATTAAAATAAATTATAATTACTTACTTACCTAGTGGAGTCTTTGTGTTTATTTAAAAAAGATGTGTTTTTATTTTTTCGATTATTGTTCATGCGCTCAGTACAATAAACCATATTTTAAACTCTTTCTAATTCAAATTTCAAATGTAAACTTTGAGCACTGGCCCAACCAATATAAACAGGTTTCGTTCCGTACGTGACTCATCATACTTGCGGTGATGTACCTACCGTGGTGCGGTTGTTTGAAACTTTGTCTCTGTACGTTTATTTACTTTGTGACCACACTACGCACCACACATGTATCAACGAACATAAACACTAACATATTCAATCTTACTGCACTCCAGTTCAAGCACAAATGCAAAATTATGATTGTGTCTCTACTTCTATGTTAACAATGTTAACTGCAATATTTTTAAATTAATTAATAGTAATATGTACAGTTTTTTTTTTTAGATTACAATAATGAACTATTAGTGTAATTGTATTAAAATTTAAAAAGTGTTTTGACTATAAGAAATTCTATAACTAATATATGACTGACAGACAGTATAATGATAGATCAGCTATTTTATGTCTTTTTTGATCTCTGCTGATAAAAGTTGTGATGTTTATGAAAATATACGCAAGTTGTTTGTACCTCATTTAATTACCATTACAGAAAAAAAAATACACTGCTATCAAAGTTATTGAACATAATTTCATCTAAGGCAATTATTATTATTACTACTACTACTACTACTACTACTACTACTACTACTACACACAAGACATTCGCGAGGGGCAGAAATCATTCGTGGTTTTGGCTTCATTTGATATTACTATTACGAATAATATTTACCACTCGCTTAAAACAAAAGAAATTATTCAGCTGTCACTGTTTATTATTTCTTCTCTTAATTTTTTTTTTTTTTCGTTTAACAAAATTTTTGGCTTGCGGTGTGATTAATTGGCTTTTCAACTCGACGCCGGACACCGGCATCTCATTAAAATTTCGTTCGATGGTTCAAAATTTAACAAAATTAAAATAATCGAAACATGGAAGTCAAGGTTTAGAGTGTGTGGTGGTGGCTTACGATGAATTATTACCTACCCGGTCACTAAATCATGTGCATGCGTTCAGTTTCATATATTATATTTATCATGTTTGCTTGGCTACAACGTAATGGAGCCGTAGCTTCTGTGTAAAAAAAATTTACGAAAATCTATTAGCGTTTTCGTTAATCGATTTTTGTATGAAATAATATCATTTTAATGCGTACTACATTATGGGTGCACGGCCAACGTTAAATTTACTGTCGCTTCTCGAACTCACTATTTGCGTCCGTCTAAGGTCTATTGAGTTAGTTTAAGTTGTTGATACAACGGTTAACGGTGGACTTGTTCTTAAACATCGATAGCATATAATAAATTGAAATTGTAAATTGAAAATGTATTGATATATCGTTTTGGAAAATTGACGCATTTAATGAGGTCGAAAATTATTTCACTCTGTATTGTGCTTAAATGATTAATGTTTTCGATACATATTTTAAATAATTGATCGTTAATTACCTATGTTGTTGTTATATTGATTGACAATACAGGGTGAAATCGCAGTGAACTGTATAGTTTTAATAGATTGAGAACGTTGCAATTGTGTGCTCAGTATGGGGGCGGCAAGCCGATACCGGGAGGCGGGGCTGCCCCGGGCGGCGCCAGCAGTCCGCGCCGACATCCGGACTTCGCGAAAGGCGAGGGCGCTGGGTACGCCGGTGCGCCGGGTGCGGTGGGCGGCGTGGGCGCGGTGGGCGCGGCGGGTGCCAGGTTCGGCGGCGCGTGGGCAGGCGCCTTCCCACGCGCGCCACAACCGCCCGCGCCCTCGGCAGCGTGGCGCCCGCCGCCCGCCGGCCCCCAGCCGCCACCGGCCTGGACACACCAACCTTACCCCTCACAGGTACAGAACAAAAAAAATATATTTACAGAGATCATTTTTGCCACGTACCATCCGGCTTTGGAATGAGCTCCCCTCCACGGTGTTTCCCGAGCGCTATGACATGTCCTTCTTCAAACAAGGCTTGTGGAGTTTTTATTTTATTTTTATTGCTTAGATGTGTGGACGAGCTCACAGCCCACCTGGTGTTCAGTGGTTACTGGAGCCCATAGACATCTATAACGTAAATACGCCACCCACCTTGAGATATAAGTTCTAAGGTCTCAAGTATAGTTACAACGGTTGCCCCACCCTTTAAACCGAAACGCATTACTGCTTCACAACAGAAATAGGCAGGGTGGCGGTACCCACCCGCGAGGACTTACAAGAGGTCCTACCACCAGTATTAAGCGATAGGCAGCGGCTTTGCTCTGCCCCTGGCAGTGCTGGCGTCCATGAGGGACGGTAACCACTTACCATCAGGTGAGCCGTATGCTCGTCTGCCTGCTAAGGCAATAAAAAAATATATGAAGGTACAGAAAATAACAAGCTTAATTGTGATGTTGGTTATGAACTGCAGTAAAAAGTGTAGATTATAAAGAATTTTGAACAAAATATAATTGTTAATTTTGAAAATGTCCTAATTACAGACGAGCGGTGGTCCAACGTGGGGCGGAGCACCGCGACCTCCCACCCAAGACGGCTATCCACCATCATCTGTTCCATCGACTGTAAGTTAATTTTTTAGAATTTATTGTAAGGAAATACAAAAATGTTTTTGGGAACTTATTATTCACTCATGTTCCCCTGGATTATATCATAATTTTAACATATATTAAGTTCACGAAATTTTTTTGCTGTGACTAGCCCTATGGCCATGTAGAGAAAGATGTATGCATCCAGCAGCAGAAATCCTTTAATCTCAACATTTTGGCACTAAAACTCAACAATTGCCCTGAGGTCTTTATTTAAATATCTCATTAATGGGAACGAGGAGAAAAGCTCATAGACGATTTAGTATTAAATGTTTACTGGAGTGACAACACGACCACTAGTGTGTGAAAAGTAGGCAGGTTGGTGGCTATTCACTGGTACATATTAATTTTGGAGTTTTAATTAGTTAAACTTGATTACAGGGCGTGACGACAGCTGGAACGCAAATAAAGCGAGAACTAACATTTCCCACTGAGTGCGTCGAGGGCGCCGTGCNAGCTCATAGACGATTTAGTATTAAATGTTTACTGGAGTGACAACACGACCACTAGTGTGTGAAAAGTAGGCAGGTTGGTGGCTATTCACTGGTACATATTAATTTTGGAGTTTTAATTAGTTAAACTTGATTACAGGGCGTGACGACAGCTGGAACGCAAATAAAGCGAGAACTAACATTTCCCACTGAGTGCGTCGAGGGCGCCGTGCCCAGCGCAGAGAAGCGGCGGCGACTCACCCGCGCTGACGTGGCCCCCGTCGACGCCTGGCGTATCATGATGGCCCTCAAGTCCGGCCTTCTGGCAGAAACTTGCTGGGCGCTCGATATCCTCAACATTCTACTCTTCGACGACAATTGCATAGGATACTTCGGGCTCCAACACATGCCGGGCTTGCTCGACCTGTTGCTCGAACACTTTCATCGAAGCCTCAGCGACGTGTTCGACGCGCCTCCCACAGATGAAGATCCGTGGTATGCGCCTCCTCGGTCGCCGACACCACCTCCCGCCCCGCGGCCCGCCGCCGCCCCGCCCGACCCCGCCCACCGCGTGCGGGTGATCTCCGGCGAGAACTACACGCTGCAGTCACGCCGCCGGCATCCCGTGCACTTGCGCTCCGATGACGAACTGTTTGCGCCAGAGGACGAACCCGAAGATCCGCCCGACGGCGTCCAGGACGTGCTGGAGCCCTGGCAGCTCTCACCAGCTCCGCCGGCCGCCGCCCACCTTGTGCCCTGCTTCCGGGCCGAGCATCTACATCTCCAGTTTGCGCGCGTCATGCCGGCGCGACGGCGGCCCTCCCCCCCGCCGCCCTCACCCGCACCCGAGCCCCGCCTCGCCACCCCGCCCCCTCCGCCGGAAACGCCGCGACCAGATTCAGACGATCTCGACGAGCAACCCATGGATCTAGAACCGGAGCGCAGGCCCGCTCTAGTGGTGCGCGATCCAGCCGGAGTCCTCAAACGGCGCCGCCTCGAGGATTATGAAGACGAATGTTATGAACGCGACGAACCCAGTCTCAATTTAATCAGTGAAACGAGGGACGCTCTGGCGCGACGTTGCATCGCCCTATCGAACATTTTGCGCGGACTCACTTTCGTTCCCGGTAACGAAGTAGAATTTTCACGGTCAGGTGCGTTCTTGGCGCTAGCCGGCAAACTGCTGCTGCTGCATCACGAGCACGCGCCCCGAGCGGCCCGGGCCCGCGCCTACGAGCGCGCGGCGCGGGACGACGCGGACGCGGCCGCCTGCTGCTCGTCGCTGCGCGGCGGGGCCGAGTGGTGGTGGGACACGCTGGCGCAGCTCCGCGAAGACGCCCTCGTCTGCTGTGCGAACATAGCGGGCGGCGTGGAACTTGCGGGGCAGCCCGAGGCCGTGGCGCGGCCCCTGCTGGACGGTCTGCTGCACTGGAGCGTGTGTCCGGCTGCCGTCGCGGGAGACGCTCCTCCGGCCGCGGGCGCCGCCTCCCCTCTGTCGCCGCGCAGGCTCGCGCTAGAGGCGCTGTGCAAGCTCTGCGTGACGGATGCGAACGTGGACCTGGTGCTGGCGACACCGCCGCGCGGTCGCATCGCGGCGCTGTGTGCCGGGCTGGCGCGGGACCTGTGCCGGCCGGAGCGGCCCGTGGTGCGAGAGTTCGCCGTGAACCTGCTGCACTACCTGGCGGGCGCTGGCGAGCCGGCGGCGCGCGAGGTGGCGCGACACCCTCCGGCGGTGGCGCAGCTGGTCGCCTTCATCGAGCGCGCCGAGCAGACGGCGCTGGGAGTGGCCAACCAGCACGGCGTGGCGGCGCTGCGGGACAACCCGGACGCGATGGGCACGAGCCTGGACATGCTGCGGCGCGCGGCCGCCACGCTGCTGCGGCTGGCGCGCCACCCGGACAACCGCCCGCTGATCCGCCGCCACGAGCGCCGGCTGCTGTCGCTGGTCATGAGCCAGATCCTCGACCAGAAGGTGGCGCACGAGCTGGCGGACGTGCTGTACTTCTGCAGCCAGCAGCGCGTGGACGACGACCTCCAGGAACATTGAGTCGAGTGATAGTGACTGTGAGTGACGGCGGACGGTTACCCCGCGGGTGCTCTGTACATATAGGCTTACGGACCGCCGCCCTCGCCGACTGAACGAAACTTCTTTGTTATTTATGTCCATGATGGTTTATTTACACGGATGTCAATGTGCTATAATCGATTTCTATTGTTCGATTGAGAAAGATGTATTATAACTCGTAATTTTGATTTTTATAATAAAATGGGACTTGAATCTGTTTATTGGTTTTATGATGGAGAATTTATACCGAAGTACCCTTAGCGCCTTTGTCTATAAGAGAACCTAGTGGAAGAGTGTGAGGAGCTTATGTGGGCTATAAGTTTAGTTAAGTTTAATGTGAATTATTACAATAATCTATAATATATTGAAATTGAATCTGAAATTTTACTTTTCTTTTGTTGATTGGCTTTAACGTTACTTTCACCTTTCGTGTTGGAACAACACTTCAGTTTTCAATCATTAATGCAGCTCGTCCTGTTTGACCTGGAAAACGTTCCCACGTTCGTGGAGATAATAGAGAAGATTTCATTACGCCTCTGATTTGAATTATACAACCTGATTTANCTATAATATATTGAAATTGAATCTGAAATTTTACTTTTCTTTTGTTGATTGGCTTTAACGTTACTTTCACCTTTCGTGTTGGAACAACACTTCAGTTTTCAATCATTAATGCAGCTCGTCCTGTTTGACCTGGAAAACGTTCCCACGTTCGTGGAGATAATAGAGAAGATTTCATTACGCCTCTGATTTGAATTATACAACCTGATTTATACAGTCATGCACAAAATTGATGATTATAATTTATGAGTCGAACTGCATTTATGGTTAGGAATTAAATTACAAATACTACGCTTTCGATCCGCATAAAAAAATTATTTCATTTTATTCGAAGTCGACCTCAGTACAATTCACGAATAGATTTTAGCTTTTTAAATTTGAACTTCGTCAATGGGCTGGCAGAAGAGAAAAGTCAAGTTTATTGTTATTCTTTATTCAACTTTCACCTTCTGTCACATTTGATATTTTTTCGGTTTTGTTATACTTGAAAATTCTCTTTTTATGGTTACGAATCTGGAACAACAAAATTCGTGGAGTCAAAATTGAAACAGTGGGTTGCTCTGATGTCGCGAGATCCATTTGATTATATTCGATGGAGTGTCAGCCAAGCGATAGCAAAAAATTGTTCAAAGTATCGGACTCAAAATGTAAGCGTGCGAGGAAGAAACGGGAGGGACAAGACAACGCCAATGATGAAATATCTAGTGTAAGTTTCTTAGCCAGTAGTATCTGGGGCCGTATTATATAATTTGTAACTAAACTAAATTAGAACCGCTTAGATGCTGGTGATAGGAGGTGAACGTCATCTTTTATTAAACCCATGTATAGATAAAATGGTATAGAGAATTTTCTAGTCTAGTTAGGTCTAGTCACACACGGTTCTGTGGCCCCAAATTAAGTTTTACTATGGGAAATATTAAGATACTATTACTAAGAAATATTAAGATATAAGATACATACTAAAAATATACTTATTAGAAGACGGGCGTAAAAACGAATATTTGACAGAGGTTTTTTTTTTTTATTGCTTAGATGGGTGGACGAGCTCTCAGCCCACCTGTTGTTAAGTGGTCACTGGAGCCCATAGACATCTACAATGTATTTGCCGCCACCCACTCACCCATCGGTATAGTTACAACGGCAACGTTCAAACCGAAACGCATTACTGCTTCACGGCAGAAATAAGCAGGGTGGTGGTACATACCCGTGCGGACTCACAAGCTTTCCTACCACCAGGAATTACGCAAATTATAATTTTGCGGGTTTGATTTTTATTACACGATGTTATTCCTTCACCGTGGAAGTCAATCGTGAACATTTGTCAAGTTCGTATTTCATTACAAAAATTACCACACCCCTGCGGGATTCGAACACCGTTGCAATGCTAGATACGAATGCAACGGATGTCTTATCCTTTAGGCCACGACGACAAGTGTAAACTGAAGTTCTGCGAAGGGTTTGGTTCATATTGTTTTCACGATGAGGAGTGGGTACCTACATGGTTAGTGATAATTTGAAAATAAAGTTTAAACTCCAGTATATCTCCAGGGTTCCCAAGCTACCATGTGTAGAGTCAATTCTGCCAAGCCAAGCCTACAGGAGTTGTTTGTTGCCCAAAATTCCGAAGGACGGTCTGATGTCAAAAATGTGAAAAGGTTCAGTATATATATCTCTGTCTGATATTGGTTTTTTTTATTTATAGCTTAGATGGGTGGACGAGCTCACAGCCCACCTGGTGTTAAGTGGTTACTGGAGCCCATGGACGTCTACAACGTAAATGCGCCACCCACCTTGAGATATAAGTTCTAAAGTCTCAGTATAGTTACAACGGCTGCCCCACCCTTCAAATCGAAACGCATTGCTACTTCACGGCAGAAATAGGCAGGGCGGTGGTATCTACCCGAGCGGACTCACAAGAGGTCCTACCGCCAGTAACGCCAGTAAAAATGAAAATAACAGTACCTACATGTTTTGAAAAAAATAAATATTAACCCTTTGACTTCCATGTAGGTCACCGGTGCCCTACGCGGCGCACTGAAGTCATTATGTCGATTTCTGTTACTAAGCGCCTGGATTGCCTTCTTTTGTTTTTAATGTATGTTTACACATGGTCTCTGTTTTACTGGTCCGTTTTATCGGATACGTTTTTTTTCATCGATGGAGCATGGAGTCGTATGAGCGACTTCACATATGGTACAGTATTCAGTGTGCTTAGTGCGAGTTTCCTAACGTTCTCGATAGATAAAAGTTAAGCTAATTTTGTATGCAGTTGGAACAGCGCCCCTAGCGGCAAACGTACGCAAACGATCCGATTTCAGTACAAATATGAGTTAACTTTTACGCTATCGAGAACGTTAAAAAACTCGCACTAAGCACACAGTATACAGTAAAAAAACGATCCGGTAAATTATGATATTATGTTTTGTCATCGAATACTGGATGAACGGAATACGTATCCGTCATGTTTCCGTACGATTTTACCGGATAGAAACTGTGCGGGAGTGAAGGGGCCGGCGGGCGGTGCAGCTAGACTAAGTTTCACCATAGCAGTTTTTTTCCCTACCTATGCTGATAACCTTGAGAGGCTATTTCAGCTTCACCCTAACGTGTGTAGGTGAGCTCACGGGGCTCAAACCGGAGAGTTGCTAACACTGACCCTAGCAAGAGCAGTGCTTCGCAGAATCTACCACCGGATCGGAAACGCGACCCACTGAGAAGATCCGGCGAGAAACTCATGTCTATGGGTTAATTCGCTCGTCGAGTCCTTCGTCGCAAGCGACGGGTTCGACGAGGGCGGTGACCGGTGTTTGTGGTGCCTAAAAGCACCGTTAATGGATCAGGAGGATCCGTAATGAGTATAGCGGCGGCTTACTACGAATTTGCTTGTGAACATCGTATCCAGCAATGACGGATACGTTGAACGTTATACGGTGCCTATGTGTGAACAAAGCATAACTTTTTGTCGTATCCGTTAAAACGGGTACCGTATACACGGAGACTATGTGTGAACGTAGCCTTAGTCTGAGAAATAGATTCTTTCTCAGTATCTTCAGGTTCGTTTTTCCCAGAGTATACTAGATATTACGGCGCCTTAGTAACATATATCGATATAATTACTGTAAGGCACTGATGACTTACATGACAGTCAAATGGTTAAGGAGCTCATATTGTGCTTCCTTTGACGTACAATTTATATATTACGACGAATCTTACATATGATTCTAAATAGGGAATTGAGCAGTCCATCTTTGGCTCCATCTCCAATGAACGAACATCGATCATTCCGATCACCGAGACGGCATCGACGATCAACGTATGTTTTCTCTGTAGAATCTATACTTCTATACTAATATTATAAAGAGGAAAGATTTGTTTGTTTGGTTGTATTGAATAGGCTCCGGAACTACTGAACCGATTTGAAAAATCCTTTCACTGTTTGGAAGCTACACTATTCCCGAGTGACATTGGCTATAATCTTTTTTGAAAAAAATTAGAGATCCTTACTAAAACTCAAATAATGTAATCCAAGGTGTAAAAAAATTACCAAAAATTTTAATATTCTGTACATCGTGTGCTCTGTGAAAACTATTGATGATAGAATAAAATAATGTAGGTACCACAACTTTGTAGAACACATTATTATTTACAAAAAGTGTCGCGACAGCATATATCTTAACTATTACAGTTATGCCGCAAGAAGTGTTCTTTTATTTAAAAAAACAAAACAACGTCAAATATTGTTGAATTTTTTGTTAAAGACCCGAGCGGAGTCGGAGCGGGCCGCTAGTAATGTGAATAAATAGATAGATTGACCAATGGTTACATTTGTGTTTGTAATATCTTGCCTCCATAACGTGAATGCAGAACTTAGCAGACGTCTGATTTGTCTCTAAAAGATTACTCAGTACAAGCATAAAATCTTGAAATTGGATAGAAAGATTCATGTGACGTAAAAATCGGCATCCGTATTTCTTTAAATATAAATTATTGCTGTTATTACCTATTGATAATGAGCTAATATAGCATGTAGTTTATTTACTCTCACGTTAGCGGGAAATTTGGATTTAGAAATAAATAAGTCAATCACACAATTTTATAAACGCTTATGATGTTTTAGTAGGTTACAGTACATTATAATATTAAAAGTAAAAGGAGGAAAGGAAGCTAGACACTAGGATATAGTAATTACAATATATTCCGAACAAATCCGCCGCAAGACTTGGATCCCGGTAACCGTACTCGTCGAACTCGACAAAGAGGTCGACGTGCAACCTAACCCACGCATCAGCCCGCTGAGTTTCTCGCCGGATCTTCTCAGCGGGATGCGATTTCAATCTGGTAGTAGGTTCATCCGCAAAGCAGCTGCTCTTGAGTAGTTAGGTCGCCTTCGGAGGTGCTCGGGCAGCTGTTAGCAAATCTCACCCCTCCGGGCTGAGTCCTTGCTCGCCCACCTGTCCTGGTAAAACTGTAGAGGCCTTCGGGCCACCAGTAATCAATAAATCCTAAAAAAAATTGGAAAATGTGTAGAAAATGTGTTATTTATTAAACTGGGTATTTTATGTTTTAAATTTAACATAATTTCAGACGGGATGGCATTTCACTTGCTCTGAAAGCTGGAATGGTTTCAACGCCTCGATCCATCTCTCCTAATCAAGTAAGATTTGGAAGTGTGTGCCTGTGTGTGTGAGTGCGTATATGCGTGCGTGTTGGAACGAAGTTCCTTATGGGACGATGCGGAGGGGTACCCTAACCGGGAAAAAACGTCCGTAACATAAGATTTTTATTAGTAATGCACACAGTGTACGACTTAACTTTGTAATAACGTACAAAAAATGACATATTTTTTTATTTTCTTTATACCTCGAATAGAACTTAAAATTAATATTTTTAGAATAAGGAACTTCGTTCCTATCCGGTGTCCCACGACACCACACACCTTTTTATTTTTATTGTTTTAGCTTTGGAAAGCCTTTTCTATTTTATTTTTATAATTTTCAGGAAGGTGACGGCGGCATTGATTCTGTACCTCGAGATCAAGACTCCTTCATTTATGCATTCCTCGAGGAAGCTATTAAAAGGGATAAGAAAAAGTATGCTTCTAATGATGAGAGACCCCGTGAACTATAAGTAGAAATATCTAAATTTGTTTACGAATGATGGAAATTCGAAAAAAATAATTTTGTTTTTTAAATTTTCTCTGTTGATATTTTAACGTGATTTAAAAAAAAAGGTTATTTCCAAAAAGAGTATTGATAAATTAAACTGTATATGTAGCTAGCGAATAAAGAAAAGGGAAAAAATCAGTTGGTGTGAACTCAGTGAGAGGAGAGTTTTCTGGATTTTGACAAGTTGTTCATTCTTTTATATTCCTTAGATGGGTAGACGAGTTCACGGCCCACCTCATGTTGAGTGGTTTCCGGAGCCCATAGACATCTACAACGTTGTGTGTTTAAATTTNATTGATAAATTAAACTGTATATGTAGCTAGCGAATAAAGAAAAGGGAAAAAATCAGTTGGTGTGAACTCAGTGAGAGGAGAGTTTTCTGGATTTTGACAAGTTGTTCATTCTTTTATATTCCTTAGATGGGTAGACGAGTTCACGGCCCACCTCATGTTGAGTGGTTTCCGGAGCCCATAGACATCTACAACGTTGTGTGTTTAAATTTTTGATTTCTCTTACACGGCTTTATACCTACCTTAAGTACGTATATCATTGGAAAAATTGACACAATATGCCCACGCAATTTGAATTTTTTTTTTTTTTTTTTATTGCCCTTGTAGGCAGACGAGCATACGGCCCACCTGATGGTGAGTGGTTACCGTCGCCCATGGACTTCAGCAATGCCAGGGGCAGAGCCAAGCCGCTGCCTACCGAATACCGGCACAGTCGCGAGTATACGAATACACCGAGCTTCTCGCGTTTAGGCTACGACGTTTTTTTCATTTACAAAACGTCCACAATAAAAGAGAAAATAGGTACAAAAAAACCTGTTAGGTTTCAACAACTTTAGTCGCTAATTTTGCGCGATTTCAATTGAATATGCAATTTCGAAAAGGCACATCTCTGAAAATGTAAATTGTTCAGGAAATGAAAAAAACTGATCATTTTCTAAAGCAGTGTAAAATTTAAAATATTAACTTTTGAGATATATTTTAGTGTTAATTAGCAATTGAAAATTACTGGAATTATTATAAAATGGGTGTAGGTAAGCCTCAAAACTACTTGTATATGAAAAAAACGTATTTGACAAAATATGCGACATGTGCCCTTTTCGAAATTGCATAAATTCAATTATACTACAAGTTAATTATGATTTTCCCTTAGGCAACGACACCGCAGACGTCACGATCGCCATGGAAGCTGTGAGCGAGAAGCCTCCACTCCTAGAGAGCACCGACGTCACCGACATAGACGGGACGACGTGCCTTCTAAAGAACGCGAAAAGTAAATACAATAAATATTGGGGCAAATAGCGTTTAAGTTTTATTGCTTAGATGTGTGGACGAGCTTACGGCCTACCTGGTGTTAAGTGGTTACTGGAGCCCATAGACATTTACAACGTAAATGCCGCCACCCACCTTGAGACATGAGTTCTAAGGTCTCACTTGCAACAGTACGATTGCCGCGCCCTTTAAACCGAAACGCATTATTGCTTTACGGCAGAAATAGGTTGTGGTTCCTACCCGTGCGCACTCACAAGACGTCCTACCACCAGTGATTACGCAAATTATAATTTTGCGGATTTGATTTTTATTACACGATGTTATTCCTTCACCGTAGAAGTCAGTCGTGAACATTCGTTAAGTACGTATTTTCATTTGCAAAATTGGTACCCGCCTGCGGGATTCGAACACCGGTGCATCGCAATACGAACGTACCAGACGTCTTATCCTTTAGGCCACGACGACTTTGGTCGGTAACCGGTGACATTTCGGTTAATACGCGACACATATCTTTGTAATTAAAGATGCGTTTTATTTGGTATTCGCATCAAGAATTCGTTGTTTTTAATTGAACATCAATTATATTTACTACATTCAATTATGTAGGTGAAGAAGTTATTTTGTCTTGAAATTTTTTCCAAAATTTAAATTTTAAATGGCTCTTCTGTGAAATTACACAAAATGTTGCTTTAACCAAATAGTCTTTAAATCGTCGAAATTGTATCTAAGCAAACGTAATGCAAATATTGAAGTTCACGGTAAAAAGATTATGAACTGGATTTTCAGGCCAACTAAGGACGTATCTCCGTCGCCGGGGATTGATCAGACTGCACTTTTCGAGACGTTTGCGAAGTTGTGCGCTCAGATGAACGATAAGAAAATATTTCCAGTGGTAATAATGCAAGTTTTTATTTATTGCTTACATGGTTGGAGGAGCTCACAGCCCACCTGGTGTTAAGTGGTTACTGGAGCCCATAGACATCTACAACGTAAGCGCGCCACCCACCTTGAGATATAAGTTCTAAGATCTCAGAATAGTTACAACGGTTGTCCCATCTTTCAAACCGAAACGCATTACTGCTTCACGGCAGAAATAGGC
Source organism: Bombyx mandarina (assembly GCF_003987935.1). The sequence continues at coordinate 1,898,146 of NW_021011486.1, read as the reverse complement.
AGGGCGGTGGTACCCACCCGCGCGGACTCACAAGACGTCCTACCACCAGTAAAAAGTGTGCACCAGAAGTGCATTCTTTGTTACAAAACTGTTTAAATTTTTGCCATTGAATTGACTCAATTTCGGGTTTTGTTACAGCCACGAACGCAAAGCCACAAATCTCTACAGTGTGAAGTGACGCGACGCGACTCTTACAACGTTGACCGGAGCCACGAGCGGTACAAGAGCCACGATAGATCTAGGGACAAGATCGAGTCGAACAGATCGAGGTGTCACGATATCTATCCAGATGTATCTCGAAGCAAGGGTAGAATCGACGAACGGATTATCGATAGATGCGCCTCGTGCTACTCGAAAGATATTCCCAAATATGCGAGCAAATTAGCAGTGAAGCATTCAAAAATGGAGAACGATGATCGATATCCCGGACGCGACAGTCCCAGGAGCGAGTACGATCGTTACAGACAACCGGAGCGAGACACAGACTACACGGATAAACGAAGATATTTTGAACAGAAAGCTTCTAGGAGCTTTGAGGTGAATCGAAATGATGATAGATGCAGACGAACGTCCAGGAGTGATAACACTAGGAGATACGACGAGGGAAGCGATTGTAAGAGATACGTTGGAAGAGATGGCGAGAGGGACAGGAAGTATGATGAGAGAAAATACATTGAGAGATCCAAGTATTGTGATAGAAAACCGATTGAAAGTCGTCTGTCTGTCGCCGAACAGAGAAGCAGGAGGAACTACGATAGAAATTCTGTGGAATCTCGCGAGGACGAAGGCAGGGATAGATACTCGGAGAGAGAAAGAGATTCGGGGCTTAGCGTGGCCGACGGAGAGACGAGCACTGCGAGCGGGAAAAGTAATTATTTGAGATTTGTCAAGGTTCGTTTTGTTTCCAAAGACTTAAACAATAACAAATTTAGTTAAAGCCAGCAGCAGACTGCAAGTTGGACAAGCCTTTTAGGGTCTGGGATTTGTATCACGTCATGTACACACAGTTAATATAATACAATAATGGCGAAAAGTTTTAAAATGGCGAGCTTAACTCAACAATTGAGTTATCTACCGGTTAACCGTTCTTAAAGAGGGAGAGCTTTACAAAAGTGGATAGAAGAGAACAATCTAATCAATATTGATACAATACACAATAATAATAATAATAATATACACTATAAAAAAATTAAAAATAAAAACACTAATACATAACATGATGATGATCATGATGCTACGTGTTTAGGTATTATCCTTAAACTAAAGAATCCCTTGTTTTTCCACAAACGTCCGATTCCCTTGCCGAAATAAGTATCAGGAAGGGGCTAGAGCTGGCTTTAGCTGGCACAGTGCTTGACAACGCTGAATAAAGCATTTTGTTTGATTATAATATGTCCATTTCGTGCAAAGGTATATCCAAGTGCTCTTCGAATAAGTTGTCCCATTTCTCCCACCTTCGATATTTGGCGTTTGGGGCCAGATGATTATATTTATTAGATAAATATAAATTGATGCTAAAAAATTCTATCATCACATTAAGTTCCTTCTTTAAACTTCTTCAACCGAGGCTTGTGGAGAGTACATAACGGCAGGCAGCGGCTTGGCTCTGCCCTTGACATTGCTAATGTCCATGAGCGACGGTAACCTCTCACCATCAAGTGGGCCGTGTGCACGTCTGCCCACAAGGTCAATAAAAAATTTATAAGAATATTTTTGTTTTTAGCAAGAAATCACAGAGCAAAGAGAAGCAATGGATAAAATGATGAAATTGTGGAAGGAACTAATGAGGTGCTTTAAAGGGGTCTCACAAACTCCAGGACCAGATAAAAGTGTTCACGTTAGTTTTATTGGAGCTTTGTCTATCCACGATCAACGATAATCACGCTTTTGTTACAAGCTTTTATCATTAATCTTTGCTTCACAGTGTTGTTGTTGTAACTCTTGTTACTTTCCGTGTTGTATTAAGATTTGTTTAATGTAACTGTTTCTTGGTATTCTTTATCTATTTAGTTCATCTTCATGCTTCAGAACGGTTCTCTTAAATCCGCAATTAAGGTGATTGACTTTTTAATTTATGAAATAATAATAAAAGTTATGTGAAGACGATATCTTTAGTTTGCTATTGTATAAACATTGAGAAATTAATGGTAAATGTTGATAAAATGGTAAATGGTGGCACCCTTGCCATTTTTAGTTTTTATCGTAACAACAAAAATATAAATGTTCACGATTTGATCCGGCTCGAAGAACCAAAAATGTTAGTTTTGTTCCGTAGGTACCACCACCCTGCCTATTTCTGCCGTGAAGCAGTAGGTAATGGGTTTTAGTTTGAACGCTTTGGAATAGCCGTTGTACTGTAAAAACTAAAACTCATATCTCAAGGTATGTTGCGGCATTTACTTTGTAGATGTCTATGGACTCCGATAAGCACTTAACAATCCGTGTGGGCCGTGAGCTCATCCAAACATCTAAGTAATAAAGATAAAAAAAGGGGAATATTACCGACACAAACGCGTTATAATTGTGAACACATTGCAATAGCGCAGTAGTTTGGATGCAGTGTAACCAAATTGTATGCGCGTTTAGGAGTCCGCGTCCAATGTCCGCGAGTCGGCAGCGGCGCACCTGCGGCTGTGGCGCGAGTGCATGCGGCGCTACGAGACTGTCGCCAGAGACGTGGGAGACACTGACGCCAGACTTATGGTTACCACATACCACGCATTGCTTAATCTTTGTTTTTGTTGTACTACCCACGTCCGCCCCGTACCTCCTTATCGCCCACGTAACGTCTCTTCTTCAACACGCGTCCATCCAATGCAGAGTTTTGGTCTCATAGAATGCACCACATTCTCTTCTAATCCACAATCTAATCCACTATCCTTCTACGTAACGTAATGTGAACCAATAATGCGCACTACAAAAATTATACTCGTCGTGTAAAACAGTAATATCATTGTTCGAATCGAAAATTTTGATGAGCAATCAGCAGAAAGGTGGTCAATATGAGCCGCCAATATCGACAGCAAATGAAAATTATTGGCGATCCTACGTGGTCGCTGTCCCAAATTTATTTTCCAACAGCACAAGTGCTGCGAAATTTAAATAAAACATAAATAATATTTAGTGGAAATAAAAATTAAACTTTTTTTGGCATACCCTCAGAATATTAGGCCAAAAAATAAAATTATACGGCCTTTGATTATACAATAACATTGCGTTGAGTTATTGGGTTAGATAGATAAATACGGTCCAATACAAGTCTTTGTTACCTTAAATTATAATACATATAAATATAAGCACTATGCGTCACACAATGCGTCAATGAGAAAAATATTGAATATTTAATGAAACAAAGTATTGTTTTATATTTTAATTAACAGGAGGAAATAAACAAGCAACGCTCCGAGATGGCAGAGATGGCGTCGATGTGGCAGGAGTGCTTGCAGCGCTATCGAGACATGAGCAACGATTTCAATAACTTAAAACAGAAGGTATGCTTAGATGGGTGGACGAGCTCACAGCCCACCTGGTATTAAGTGGTTACTGAAGCCCATAGACACCTATAACGAAAATGCGCCACCCACCTTGAGATATAAGTTCTAAGGTCTCAGTATAGTCACAACGGCTGCCCTACCCTTCAAACCGAAACGCATTACTACTTCACGGTAGATATAGGCAGGGCAGTGGTACCTACCCGCGCGGACTCAAAAGGCCAAATTTTGAATTTACCAATAAAAACAAGATTTCTTGAGAACAAGAGATCTTGTAAAATTTTCATTAATTGTATGGACAGTTAACAACGCCGGAAAGTCCGACTCGTTTACCGGCGCCTCCCGCGACTTGTGCCGAGGGCGAGGTCAATGCACCCGCTGCGCCGTACCGAGTACCGCCGAACTACCCACAAGTAAGATTAATTCGTATACACTGTCACATCACCTTTGATTTTTCTCACATTACAATTTGTATTTGGTAGGTTTTTGATAGATACAATTAGTTAATTGTAAACCGGTTGGTTTGGTGAGTTTGTACATCGTGAGCTGTGTATAATGAGTAGAGGTCGGATAGGTAGGTTGTTGACGTCAAACGTAGAGGATAATATGGATATGCCTCCAAAATACCGGAACTTCATATTTATTGTGATATTTGTTCCGGAATTTTGAAATTACCATGAATCTGTGTAACTGAAAAACGTATTAATAATATTAATCTACGCTACCAGTGCTAGCTGATGGTGAAAGAAATCAGTATTTTATTTAATAAAAAAAACTTTGGAATAGTTACACCGTATTTTGTCCCTTTCTGTTGAATTAAAAATGACGCTTGTCAGTATGAGACAAAACTTAGACAGGGCTTTTTGTTACTTTATGTCATAAATATAGAAATTGTATATAATGAGAATAAATTTAAAAATATATTATAATTATGGATAAAATGGCATGTCCATATTATAATTTCTTGACGCAAGTATATAATCAATCTACCCACTCCGACCACTGATAATGAGCGACCATGGTCTGGCGTATTATCAGATTTTCATTAGTGATACATTGACGACATTTTGGTACCCTCTGCGAAATTTCTAGAACTGCAATTTTTTGACAACTTTTATTTATTAAAAAATATATTTATGTAGCTGTCAAGTAATAATAGACATGTGAATTTTCCCGATGCTGTTGTGTAATTTGTGTATTCCAGTTCCAGGCGGCCGGTCGTGGGGCGTGGACTGGGAGCGCGGGTCCGGGGTCGGCGCTGCGGGGGCGCGCGTCGGTCCCGCCGTGGTGGTGGGGCGAGCCGCCGCGCTCCCCGCGCAGACGCTCCTCGCCGGACTCCCGCGGCTCCGGCGGCTCCCGGGAACGGAGGCACCGACATAAAGATAAAAGTAACTATAGTGGAATTGTTTTGTCCGTGCAGTTTGCGTCATAAAAAATCGGAGCGATGAAGCGAGTATTTCGCTCTCTCTTCCACTCAATGGACGGGTATAGTGATGCGCGTTATTGTTGTCGATAAGCGTTATCGATAGTGTATTTAGTTTTGTCAGTTTGTGGGTTAGTGATAAAAATGAAAGTAAAAATCACTAATCGAACACTACATTACACTGGTGGTAGGACCTCTTGTGAGTCCGCACGGGTAGGTACCACCACCCTGCCTATTGCTGCGGTGAAGCAGTAATGCGTTTCGGTTTGAAGGGTAGGGCAGCCGTTGTAACTATACTTGAAACCTTAAAACTTATATCTCAAGGTGGGTGACGCATTTACGCTGTAGATATCTATAGGCTCCAGTAACCACTTAACACCAGGTGGGCTGTGAGCTCGTCCAACCATCTACGCAATAAAAAAAAGGCAGCGACATGGCTCTGCCCCTGGTATTGCTGACGTCAATGAGCGACGGTAACCACTTACTATCAGCTTGCACGGGCAATAAAAAAATCGTGAAGCCAGAACAAAGTTATTTGGTAGTTACTAATATCGTGCGCAATATAGTGATGTATCTATCCAGCAAAAAAATAAAATTCAAAAAATTTCAACAACTATATAATTATTACAATTTTTTTATAAATCAGCATCAATTAAAAAATTGTGTTAATGATGTTAATTATTTTTCAATCTGCACAACTCTGTTGTCCACTGACGATATAAGTTTAATTTTTTATTTATCTCAATTTCAGATGAGTCCCGTTACAAGGAAAAGTCCAAGCCGAGTGGGGCTCGATCAGAGCACAGACATAACAATAGAAAGAGATGAGCGAACCACAAGCACACTATGAAGTATACCAAAAAAAAAACATACAATATTTTTTAAGTGTTAACGTGCATTTGTTTTCGATAATTTATACTGTCAAGTTTTGGATATTTGTAACTATTAATTTTTTAAATACCTGTTTTAGTCACTAATAAATATGATTGAAAATCCATTGGGTGTTTTTTTTTTATAGTTTCTGCGTTTTTTGACTTTCCTTTTACTACCTAAATAGGTAAATGTTAGGAGTCTAAGGCTATTCCATTTTTTTGCGAATGGGTAGGTGAGCTCACGGGCTCAATCTAAGAGAATTTGCTAACACTAGCAAGGACTGGTTCGCAGAATCTACCACCAGATTGGAATTGCGACCTTCTTAAAAGATCTGACGAGAAACTCTGGTATAAAAATGCTTTACGCGCACTCCTCGTATCGTTGCTGCAATAATTAATTTGAGAGTATAATTCTTCGATGTTATCGCGTCGAGAATCTATTGGACCATTGGTTTTATTTTGATTCTAATTAAGTGAAAATATTGCCTTCATTGTGAAAGTCTGTAAATGTGATTTAAGTGCGAATTTTATTCGTTAATTAGAAAATTAATTATTATCTGCCTCCGGGATTGGAACATCGGCATAGCAACGTAAGATAAAATAAATAGTATAGCCCACATTGGAGTCGAATGGCCAAAAATAGAGAATATTGAAAATCTGCAGAGCAGGTCTTTGTCAGACAAACTGTGTCAAACAGACAAGCTGTTTTGAAAACCACACCGAACGCCAAACGCAATACTTGATAAATTGGATTTAAATTTGTTATTATTAAGTAATTTATTAAGTTAATAATTATTAAGTAAAACAGCAATAAAGGCTTATTTTATTTTTATTTTCTAGTAACGTAGCTGGATACGAGAACACTGGGTGACTTACCTATTAGGCCACGACAACAACACTACAAGACTTTGACTTAAACATACAGATCAATGACATGAGTCATGTGGCATCCCTGGAAATATTTCAAATTTTTAACGTCACATATTACCTCGACACTAGATAGGTCATCGAAGTAAGTTGTAGTGGAGGACTTCCTTCACCGCTTCAAATTGCCCGACGATGTTAGGGAACTACTCTTGAGTTGTTAGGTTTCCTTTGGAGGCGCTCGGGCAGTTGTTAGCAAATCCCACTCCTCCTGGCTCAGCCCTTTCTCGCCCACCTGCCCTAGTAACACTGGAAAGCCCTCCGGGTCACGAGTAATCTCTCAAACATAAAAAAAAACAAAAATGTTTGATGGTAAAATTAATAAAACAACAAAATTATATATTTTCACGTTCTTTAATAGAACAAATCCGTTATAAACTGTCTATACAATAATATGTAAACATGTAAACACATCACGAATTCGCTTATCAGTACTTTGTCGTTTTAATCAAAAAACGGCAAAATCTTTTCAAAAAAACTCTGTGTTACAAAATAAAATTCGTCAGACTAATACAATACGATATTTGGGGCCGTCAGCGCAAAAGTGTCCTAGTCCACAATTCATATTCGTGCTTATGTATCGCAATTTATTTAAAACATATTATATATAAATTTTAATGCAAAATCGGCCTATCCCTAGTTTCATCCGTAGATAGCAGATGACTTTGTAAACATCATTTTAACGCGTATTTTTTTTGCCTACGAAGTATTGTAAAGGATTAATTAACCTTCGAACTTCATCATCTCCATACTAACTACAGTAAGCTTAGGCCATTTTTGCGCTGACGGCCTTATTTGTGCTAATATTCTACGTCATACGTATTATCGCATAATATTTAATAGTCTATTCAACTAATTAATAACATGAAATGTGTTTCTTCATGAATTCTACTGTTGAGACGATTGGGTTAAAAAACTATCGCTTAGTTTTTATCTGGCCCGTTTCTTTCAAGACGGTCCCTCGTGCAAACGATTGTTAGTAGCCCATCGTTCCAAACAGTCTAAAAGTTGTATTAATGCAATAGAAACAGCAATTTGTGTTTGGACGAAAAAATCGCTCTCATTTTTTTTTTAATATCTCAATATTTCCAACAAATCACTAACGGTGATGACCCGTGACCGCACGTCCATTACGTACGAGTTTTTTTCTAAGCTAATATAATAACTTCAAAACTAACGTAGCATATGTTTTCGACATCTTGCATGGCCGGGGAATATATTTTTACTAGAATTACCGAGACGGAAGTTTATCCCATTAAGATCCCGATATACAGAATGTCTGAAAATGGCTATATCGATTCTTATTAAATACATACATCCAAATTTCATTAACTTGGTGGCATCTATCAAAATATTTCATTCTATTTTTGCTGTAACCAATAGATGTTTGTAACGCCATCTAGTATAATTCTGTGGTAACAATATAATATTCATATTACTAATATGAATAAATTCTGCCGTTTTGATACAAAACAAAGGAGTAGCCATTGTGTCACTAAAGAAATTCAGAGAACGAATGCATAATAACACATTTCCCTTAGACATAATGTACTATAATTTGCAGGTAAGTGACAAATGACTCATAAAATAACAATGTCTCACCACCCTTCGTATACCACCCCGCCACCGTGTAACCTGCCTTTGATTACTCATTTGTTTTTATAGATAATGGCGTTGCGCCCGCGCAACAAGCTCACCGCCCTAGTCGGGCTATGTTTTATGACCCAAACTGCACGGACAAAATAATTCTACTAAAGGTTTTAAGTAGTCATTATGAGACTACTTCAAAAATCTACGAGATGGCGTTACAAAACATGTTTTTATTGTGTCTAAAATGGCGTTTTTTTTTTTTGTAAAGAGATAAAAGGATAGGGGTAAACTTTAAAAACAAAACTTGATTCGAATCGTTTCAGAGATGCAAGAAATACATATAGGTAGTAATCACGCGTTACATATATTAGAAGAGATAGATTTATGAAACTATAATATACTATGCGATAATACGGCCAATAAAATAACTACTATGGAAGAATGTTTTGTGCCAATGACCGTGTGAATAAGTGAATTGAACTACATTTTCTTCGCGTCAAATTTTTCATTTAAAAACAGTCTATTCGGGAATGAATGGCTAATGATATTGTCATTGACAATGAATAAGTAAACTTGAAGAGATAAGTTACATTTTTTTTTTGTAAATTCTGTATGCTTAGTGCGAGTTTTTTAACGTACTCGATAGCGTACGAGTTAGCCCAATTTTGTATGCAGTTGGAACAGCGCCCCTAGCGGCAAACGTAGGCGAACGATCCAATTCCATACAAATATGAGCTAACTTTTACTTTTTACATTAAAAAACTCGCACTAAGCACAGTTATTCAAATATAACCAACATTATTATCCTACCGAATTAAAATAACCCTTTTAGGGAATGTACCCATACTACGTGACCCGTTTGGAGGGGGGGGAGTCTTTAAAATACTACGGTCAGTCACGGGAGCGGGTGGTGTCTCAGGTTTTTGTCACGTAGTCGATTTTAGTGAGAGAAATCTCGTATTTTTTCGACCTATATTCGAACATAGCGCGAACCAATTTTTTTTTTTTTTTTTCAGTGCAACAGAATGAAAATGCGTAAATACGATTCACTTATAACACGGTCGTGTCACATGCGTAATTCAATTAATCATTCGTTTGTATATGAAATAATATTTGCGTTTCAGTCTCCTGTATAAACTCTCCAGTCATTCGATGCCCAAAAAACGTTCGGGCAAGAAGACTGTACACACATATGGACCGTACACATAATCAAATACTGCCCTGAGAAGTGTAACATTTCTTTGACATAGAACTGATAGAACTGCCATGTCAATGTTTAAGAAGTATCAATCAATATAGGTAATTTTTTTTATTGCACTAAACGCGTTAGGTGATTCTGATGATTCTAGTATTTTTTTTAATTTTTTTTTTATTGCGTAGATGGGTGGATGAATTCACAGCCCACCCGGTGTTAAGTGATTACTGGAGCCCATAGACATCTACAACGTAAATGCGCCACCCACGTTGAGATATAAGTTCTAAGATATAGTTACAACGGCTGCCCCACCCTTCAAACCGAAACGCATTACTGCTTTACGGTAGAAATAGGCAGGGTGGTGGTACCTACCCGTGCGGACTCACAAGAGGTCCTACCACCAGTATAATTTTAACAAATGCAGGCAGCTAAAATTTTAACAAATGTTTAAAGTCTCTATTTAACAACTGATTGTAATAACATCTTTTAAAATACCCGAATATGATCACCATATCACCACTAGCTTATAGTATACGGAAATTGTTTGTAAGCAAATCAAATTTTATGAGAAGTCCATATAAAATTTCACCGGTAGTTGATAATAATTTGTTTTATCACACTTCTTAAGACAGTAAGTAATCTTTAATTAACTATATTATATTATATAATAAAACTATGAATATTCTAAATTTTATGAGAATATTTTGACTAAAAATACACAATTGACGATAAAATTGCGTCAATTTTTTTTTTATACAAAAAAGTAGATATTTTAGAGAAAAAATCGGGTTCTTAAATTAGGTTCAATAGTGGAGTAATTAGACTAATTGGATTTGTAATTTAACACGACAACAAGAATAATTGAGTGAAAGTACACGAGCTTAATATGTCAAAGGTAAAGCAATGTCTCAAATCGACTCAAATAGTTCAAAATGTTTAGAAAAAACAACAAAATTTCTACCTTACTAAGATACTATCCCGTGTTATTTAATATAAACATGGCTGCCAGAACCAAACACCATAGTAATCCTCGAGGGCTCGACGAGTAAATTAACCCATAGACACAGCCCATTGAGTTTCTTGCCGGATCTTCTCAGTGGGTCGCGTTTCCGATCCGGTGGTAGATTCTGCGAAGCACTGCTCTTGCTAGGGTCAGTGTTAGCAACACACCGGCTTGAGCCCCGTGAGCTCACCTACACACGTTAGGGAGAAGCTGAAATAGCCTCTCAAGGCTATCAGCATAGGTAGGAAAAAAAGAAAGAACCGTTCCGTCACACTAATGAAAACGTGTATTTACGATTACAACTACAAATAAAAGCCACGCACGCTTGTACTTTGTCGGCTTGGTAAGTACATATTTTATGAAGAGCAGGGCTGTCCAAACAACAGCCCGTTTTCATGCTACCCGCGACCTATATTTTAATCAGAAAATAGTTTTGGATATAAATAGTTTGGATAATAGAATACTTTGACAAAACATATAATGTACGTTTGGTATAATTTATCTTTATTCTTGTAACATTCCATTCCCATGACATCATTTAAAAGTTTTAATATTATTGTGGGAATTCTGGAAAGTATTTATTACCCCTTGTTTTTTTTAACTTGTTTTTATTAAATATTTTTTCTGCACCCCTCCAGCTTTTGTAGTAAATTTAATTAGCCCGCAAAAGTATGTAGTTTAGACAGCCCTAATCTAGAGGGTAGGTAGCTGGCGTACGCACCATGCGTCGTACGAGGACAACGACCCCGTGCGTCAACTGAATTTAGTCTTACATTGCGTTTAATGTAAAACTATTTTTTTCTCTATTATCTTATTTAAAGTGTTGTCCGGTCCAAGGTTCCGTTACAAAACGGTCTTAGATGTTATAAATTCAAAGACAATCTCATCTTAACGCATAGCAATTTATGATAAAACCATTGTTCCTTCGTTGAGTTGCCTCGAAGAGCCCTTAACTATTCCCATTAAGTTTAAGATATTTCGTAGTTAAAATTCTATTTCAAATATTTGGTAACGAATTTTTATGTACAATGTACATAACTGCTATTGTATGTTGTCGTGGAAACCAAATTTTGTATATTATTTACGTAAATGTCAACAAATTGAGAACGAACCGCCGTAGTCAAACATACACAATCTTAAAGGTTTTTATTATTAAATATATATTATGACTTATATAATGACTGTATCGATATGCAGGTATGTGCAATTACAATTGTTTCACGTTGAACTGTAAGCTTGAGTTTTTGTTTTTTAATTCTTATCCCTGTTGTTGTTTTTTTTACTAGTCATATTATGTTGCGGTTTTAATTGGCTTTTATTAATTTAAGACCGCCAGTTGTTTTATTAATCTAAAGTAAAATGGCGGGAATTCGTTGAGACTTTTTAGAAGGATCGCGAAGCCGTGTCCCGCAATTCAATTTCCAATTAGTTTTCTTTTATTCTTTTTAGAACGGGCTCCGACAAAATTAATACAAAACGTCACTCGTCCCGCCAAAAACAGCTGTAGTTGCCAGGATAAAAAAAAAAGTATTTATGCGATTTCATATTTCAATCTCATCTCGATCGTAATGTTGCAAGCTAATATGCGTTTAATTAACATTAATTTCACGGTTTCTTTTCCAATACAAAAAAAAAAATAAGTTACAAAAACCGTAAAACACCTTTAACGAACCGGTACAATCGTAACTTAAACACACAAAGGAACTTAATTAATGTAAATTCAAATAACTAACTAAATTAAATTCATAGTCCCCAAAACGTAAATTTTTTTTTTTAAACAAATATAATAATAATATAGGTAACGTTACAATTTCGTTTAGATTTTTTTTATGGTCTTCCTATACATATACACAACAAGAGGTTAAACTAAACTTAAAATAAATAAGTTTAATTAGATCATAATAAGACACACCGTCCTTCTGCCACTCTTGACTCTGTTTTGTCACTATGGTCCTTGATGGTGCGATGGGCATCAGTAAACCTGGAATATTTACAAAGAATACAAATTAAAATGTAGCCGCGTATGCTCTGCGGTTAGGCGAAGACGTGATGCCATGGGACAACATCGTGAGGTCGAAACTCGTGGATGGAGTTGGTCCCTGCCCCTCCACATTAGGGGCATGGCTGAAGCACACAACACTTTTTTTGTTTTTTTTTTCTCCAACCTATGCTGATAGCCTTGAGAGGCTATTTCAGCTTCGCTCTACGTAGGTGAGCTCACGGAGCTCAAACCAGAAGTGTTGATAACATAGAGCAGTGCTTCGCAGAATCTACCACCAGATCGGAAACGCGACCCACTGAGAAGATCCGGCGAGAAACTCAGTGGGTTATGTTTATGGGTTAATTTACTCTTCGAGCCCTTCGTCGCAAGCGACGGTTTCGACGAGGACAGTGATCGGTGCTTGAGGTACCTAAAAGCACCGTTAATAAATAATAATAAAATAAATAAATATTTACTAACAATCACGCCACGTTAACTGGTCCCGTGATAAGTTCGTAAAGAACTTGTGTTACAGGTACCAGATAACGGAAATAAATGTAAGATTTTTATTATACACATACATATATTTAATATACATCCATAACCCTGGAAAAGACATTTATATTTATCATACAAATATCTTCCCTTGGCGGGATTCGAACCCGCGACCCCCTTGTGTAGTGACCATGTCACTTACCACTACACCAGACGGCCGTTAATGGATCGGGAGATCCGTAATGACGTGTTTAGGGCGAAGTGTTATTTTTCTGCATCATGAATCTAAGCCACTAAAGCTTTAACTACCCTCATAATTTTAAATCGCTTAATTATTATTAAGACGATGGGCTGACGACATAACCGAAACAACAGGAAAGGTCTGGCATACTATCGACAAGGACAGAGATCAGTGGAAAGGACTGGAGGAGGCCTTCGAGGAGGGGTCCATATCCAATAACAAAAACTAACTCCTACTAACCTATAGACAATAAACAAAACATTATTAACTAACTAAACATTAACAAACAAATACCACATTTGCAATGAAAAGTAAGAATAAGGAAATGCATGCTATTTTAGTTTTTTTTCTTTTTTTTTATTAACTATTTTTTACGCGCTGGGGTTCGGGATAAATTTTTTTATTTTTTTATTGCTTAGATGTGTGGACGAGCTCACAGCCCACCTGGTGTTAAGTGGTTACTGGAGCCCATAGACATCTACAACGTAGACGCGCCACCCACCTTGAGATACAAGTTCTAAAGTCTCAGTATAGTTACAACGGCTGTCCCACCCTTCAAACCGAAACGCATTACAGCTTCACGGCAGAAATAGGCAGGGTGGTGGTACCTACCCGTGCGGACTCACAAGTGGTCCTACCACCAGTAAAAATTATACCGAAGTATAAATTGAAATTGTATTAGCACTTAGAACAACTACAGAACACTTTAAATTTCTTAATTCACTTCTTCCGCTTCGCTTTAGGCAATTCGTTCGCTGTTTCGCTTCGAGTAGTTCCAATTACTAACCAGCTCTGCAACGCTTTTATAGTCGATACGACATCCCTAGAATCGTCGAGAATATTCCACACAAGTCGAATATTGTGTGTTTCCGTTATCTGACAATAGATGGCGTTATACTTCTCGAGCGTTCTAGATGCTACTAGATCCTTCGATATTCGTTATGGTTATTCGGCGATAGATGGCGTTACTCTTACCGGCGTAACTTAATTATTATTAAATATTTATGTTAATTACCTTGACGCCGTACGCCATTTCGTATCCACCTTTACTCTGCATCTGGTTCTGCATAGAGTGGAGAAGCGACGCCGGAATGTCGACATCCGTTGACCCTGAAATACGGTAGGTTGATAATGAATTTCGTGACATTAATGCTTCATTCGAATAACACCCAAGTTTATACTGATAACGCACGACATTGAACGTACTTCGTTCGTGTGAATAAATATACAGGGTGTCCCAGAAAGAATGGATAATCCTGAAACACCTCATAGTAGAGCTATTGGGGACTCAAAAAAAAAATAATCTTAGGCAATATCCACAGGTATCGCACTAAGTTGGAGACGTGTCGTCTGAAGGTATGACCGCTAACATAATACTAGTCCGCTTCCGTTAAGCCACAGTACCTCAAACTATGCAACATTCGAAATATTAAAAAGATCGTAAAATAAATTTTATTGACGTCCACAAATAGCCTCATATATGTAGTTCATAAAAACTAATTTAAATAGAATATTAATACTACTGATACGTCTGTGTTTGCAACACTGTTTTTTTTCATTCCACATTTGACATTCACATTTGAAGAATATTGAATTAATAATAAAATCATTTTAATAAATTTTATCGATTTTATTACTCAACAACTTATTGACAGAAGACAGAAATTTAATTTGTTTATGCATATTTTCGCGGTACCTTGTCATTGCTGGCAAAAATGATTTATTCCACTAAATAGCAGCATGTTATTTTGTGACCAAAGCAATTAGTTTATAAATATGTACTACTTATTGCAATGTATATATTGTTAGAGGAAGTCTGAAAGTGGCACCTGTGAGAGAGAAGCTGAGCAGTGCGCGTTTGGGATGGTATGGACATGTGATGATGACGAAATGAAAATGAGGTTGGTAAGAGAATGTTGACTATGAATGTGGAAGGATATAGAGGAAGGGGTAGACCTAAGAAAAAATGGATGGATTGCGTGAAAGACGATATGGGTAAGAGGGGAGTGAGCGAAGAAATGGTATATGATAGAAGATTATGGAAGGAGAAAATATGTTGCGCCGACCCCAGGTAACTGGGAGAAGAGCAGGATAATGATGACTACTTATTGCAATGTTATCGATCTCATGGTATAGTACTGTTACGGGATGGATTCAGGAGCTCTTTTAAAAAAAAAGGAAACTGTGACTGGCACTGTGTTTATTTTATAAAAGAAATAGTACAAAAGATGTGTGTGTCCGCTACTAAAGCCAAATCTGTTCTGCCGCGCTTTAGTAATAAATCGTCTTTATGTAGAAACGATGCATTCAAGAATGCCTTAGTCTGAATTATTATTTATATAGCGTTATTATTGAGGGGCATATGTAACAGTATCACCGCACGCAGACTTTCGCTGTGAGAATATATCGTAAATCTTTCCATGGACCGGATCATAAATCTCCTCCCACGGAGATGTTAGTTGTAAAGGAGAAACTATACAAGTGATTTAAATTACTTAACGCGTTGAACGCCATATGACAAATCGAGTATTTTCATTCAGACAACCGTGCTCACCGGTTAGCCTATCTTACTGAACCGTTTGCGCCATAAGGGTCACCCGTGAGCCGCGTGAGGGTTCCAACGTAAACGCTTTCTACAAGCCACAGACTGCAGCTATTAAACAAAACGCGTATGTAAATGAGCCGCGTGACCCTTTAGCCCAGCCTTTCCCAAAGTGGGCGATAACGCCCCCTTGCGGGCGCTGTAGTCCTAAAGGGGGCAGCAAGAGACCCAGAAAAAAATGGAGTCGTTGTGTAAAGGCTTGGGAGGCGATTTGTAATTTCATCTAGGAGGACTCTTAGACACCGACTGAGCCCTCGCTATAGTGGTTTTTAAGTGGGTGAAAACCACAGATCATAGAAACACAGTGTGTTTCTCTGGTGAAAACAATGGGGGCGCTATAAAATAATTTATTCTCAAAGTGAGCAATAGACAAAATAAGTTTGGGAGCCTCTGCTTTAGCCGAACGAATGTCTTGGTTTGCACTTTGCTTTAATTCAAATTTTGTACCATGAATCCAGGTCATTAAAGCTCTAACTACTCTGGTAATTTAAATAGCTTTACTTCAATTTTTTGTATTTATTTTTGACTTTAAAAACCCAGCGACGTTTCGCTATAACATAACTATTTCTAAATAGGCATATAAATAATTAGAAGTGACCCAATAAATACTTAAATAACAAATTAAAAATTGTCGATATAAGTGTCATACATTTATTGAAACAGCTCGCACGCCACCTATCACACGTTAATGGCACTATTCTGGACGCTCTCCCTGATTTGGTATTATCGACAACCGGTTTAACTATTGGCTAGTCGAAAAAAATTGCGTAAAAGACACGGTAAAAGATTACGAATTTTATAATTATTACTTGACCTTGACTCTTTAGAGGAAGCGCTATGCTCATGGTAATACGGGTGAAGCCACTTATATACAACGTTGTTCATTTTGCTATCAGCTCCACGCTCAAATGTGTTCGCCTTGGACGAAGGTCGCATCCATTAAAACGATTATAGTGTAGTTTTTAAATTTATCTGGTTTTTCGTGTATGTTTTAGTCGCTTAAGCTGCGTTCAGACTACGCTATACTATAGTACCATATGCTCACTCTAACCGGCGCCATCTAGGCGGGCTTCGGTTAGCTTGCCGACCGAGAGGGCTGGTGGTCGTGGCGCCGACGACCGCCAGTCCGGCGTCCCGAGGGGGAGGGTGATGGGAGAGATGTGCTCCGCACTAAACGCTCCACTTTCCCCCCTTTGCCTTTTCATGAGTTCTGTCTCATGCGAGGTTTGCGAGGTGACCAAAATAAAATAAAATACTATACCATATAGTATAGCATAGTAAGCCAATAATATATAGTACAGCACAGCGTGAACGTGTCCATAACAATGTATGGTGCGCGATATTGTTGGGCTATGAGCTATATACTATATGCTATTATATTATAGCGTAATCTGTAAAGCTTTAGAGTTTAGCACTTTACTATTGCGAAGCCCCGTCCGTGCGTTGCTGGAATAGCCTTGCCTTTTTTTTTATTGCTTAGATAGGTGGACGAGCTCACAGCCCACCTGGTGTTAAGTGGTTACTGGGGCCCATAGACATCTACAACATAAATGCGCCACCCACCTTGACCCATAAGATCTAAGGTCTCAGTATAGTTACAACGGCTGCCCCTTCAAACCGAAACGCATTACTGCTTCACGGCAGAAATAGGCAGAGTGGTGGTACCTACCCGTGCGGACTCACAAGACGTCCTACCACCAATAAAAACCTACCTAAGCTGGCGGTAGCCTTTAGAGGCTATGCCAATGTAGCTGAGCGAGGTAGTGATCTCTAACCCGAAGACGTTACTAACACTAGCCCTAGCAAGAGCCGTGCTTCGCAGAATCTACCACCGGATCGGAAACGCGACCCACTGAGAAGATCCAGCGAGAAACTGTGAGGCGAGAGGCTATGTCTGTGGCTATATTTCCTGGCCGAACTTTGCGTCGCAAGTGACGGGTTCGACGAGAACCGTGACCGGCGAAAAATAGGAGCCCACAGTCAAATAACGCAGGAACTATAAAAACGCCAATGGATCTTCAATCATATTTATTAGTGACTAAAACAGGTATTTAAAAATTACCATTATGATTACGACTAGGAAGAACTTGTTTATAATCTTTATTTAGATAGTTTTTAAGACTTTGTTGGTGATTTCGTTCGTGTTATACGCTTATTGATCACGATGCTATTGATGTTCAATCGATACTGGTGTTTGGGCGTTTTGTGAGTCCACACGGGTTGTTACCAACCACTGCCCTGCCTATTTCTGCCTTTTTTTTCTCTACCTATGCTGATACCCTTGAGAGGCTATTTCAGCTTCACCCTAACGTGTGTAGGTGAGCTCACGGGCTCAAACCGGAGTGTTGCTAATACTGACCCTAGCAAGAGCAGTGCTTCGCAGAATCTACCACCGAATTGGAAACGCGACCCACTGAGAAGATCCGGCAAGTAACTCAGCGGGCTGTGTCTATGGGTTAATTCGCTCGTCGAGCCCTCTGTCGCAAGTGACGGGTTGGACGAGGACGGTGACCGGTGCTTGTGGTACCTAAAAGCACCGTTAATGGACCAGGATTTTTGCCGTGAAGCAGTAATGCATTTCGGTTTGAAGGGTGGGGGTGTTTACTTTGTTATCTGTGAACTCCGGTAACTACTTAACATCAGGGAAGCCGTGAGCTCGTCCACGCATCGAATAAAATAATCGATTTAACGCATCAAATAGTATCGGATAATAAGTCGTGACCGCGGAATAATGCGGATATCCTCGTTCATTGGTTACCTTGAAATCTTTGGTTTTCATAAAATAAATAAATAAAAAAGCGGGCATTGTGTGCATAGATATTTTAAGTTTTACTTTGTTAGCCACGGGCATACGTCATTGTTCTTAAACTAGTAGACACGATTTTTTTGTTGTTGCTTAGATGGGTGAACGAGCTCACAGCCCACCTGGTGTTAAGTGGTTACTGGAGCCCATAGACCTCTACAACGTAAATGCGCAACCCACCTTGAGATATAAGTTCTAAGGTCTCAAGTATAGTTACAGCGGCTGCCCCACCCTTCCAACTGAAACGCATTACTGCTTCACGGCAGAAATATGCAGGGAGGTGGTACCCACCCGCGCGGACACACAAGAGGTCCTACCACCAGTAATTACGCAAATTATAATTTTGCGAAGTTGGTAAATCGTGTATTGGGCTTGCTCGCCGAACGACTCATCTGTTGAACGTGCTCACTCACAACGCATCAAACGACTAATGAACTTTAAATTACACGTGTTAATGATATAAGTAACGTGCTGAATCAAGAATATTCCCAAACAATGCAACCGAATTCAAATGAAAATATGTAAAGATAGCTCTAATTGCTTTATTTCGACATTAAGTGTGTGCGTTGCATTGTTTTTATTATAATAGTGATTTCTAGGTCTATTGGACGAATGATTGTTTTGTGTTGTAATAAAGCCGGCTCTCATTCTAAATTGTATATTATAGCTGGTTTTATTAAAAACTAGCTTTTTTTTTTATTGCTTTCATGGGTGGACGAGCTCACAGCCCACCTGGTGTTAAGTGGTTACTGGAGCCCATAGACATTCACAACATAAATGCGCCACCTATCATGAGATATAAGTTCTAAGGTCTCAAGTATAGTTACAACGGCTACCCCACCCTTCAAACCGAAACGCATTACTGCTTCACGGCAGAAATAGGCAGGGTGGTGGTACCCACCCGCGCGGACTCACAAGAGGTCCTACCACCAGTAAAGTAAGTGACCCGGCAGACTTCGTAGTGCCTCAATCGATAAATAAAAGACGTAAAAGGAATCCGTCCGACGGGGGACACAACAAAGGGAAAACAAAATTGTTATTTTAATTTGATTCCGAGCATTTTCATATTTATTTACCTTTTAAACCTTCTCTGGACTTCCACAAATAAATCAAGACCAAAATCAGCCAAATCGGTCGAGCCGTTCTCGAGTTTTAGCGAGACTAACGAACAGCAATTGATTTTTTTTATTAAAAATATTGATTTCTTGAAACGTTTCGCTTGCCATCTATAACATACGTTGAAGATAATAGGACAGAAGCTTTCCCTAGTGTACCAAGTTGCATCACATCCGATTGTGATGGGTCCGGAACGTTTATACAGAACAAGGTGTGTGGCGCATTTACGTTGTAGATGTCTATGGATTCCAGTAACCACTTAACACCAGGTGGGCTGTGAGCTCGTCCACACATCTAGGCATTAAAATAAAATAAAATAAACATTTTTTTCAAACACAGACTTTAATATATACATTTTTAAAGATCACAACAATGCCATTTGGCCGCAAACTAGAAATCCCTGTGCTATGGAAACCGGAAATATTTTTTTACGTTTACATATAGACAAACTAGCGACCCGCCCTCGCTTCGCTTTGGAAACATTAAAACACACATGAAACCAAAAAAATAAAAAAAAAAAAATAAATAAAAAAAGTAGCCTATGTTCATCAGGGACAATGTCGGCTTCTAATGGAAAAAGAATTTTTCAAATCGGTCCAGTAGTTTCGGAGCCTATTCGAAACAAACAAACAAACAAATCTTTCCTCTTTATAATATTAGTATAGATATAGATAATATAATTAAGAACCAAGATAAAGAGCCAACATGTCTCTTCGTCAAAAAAAACTTAGTTGGGAACCGAATTCACGACCCTCAGGCCAACAGTTAGCTATTATTAGCAACTAAAAATTAATTTCATCTTTTTTTGAACACGTTGATACTGGTAAGGATATTAGAACGTAGGTGGTAGCGTGGTATGGACAGAGAGAAGATGCATGTGACTAGGAGATGTATGGAAATGGTAATGCAGGGTAGAGGGGGAAGAGGTTGATCGAAGAAGACATGGATGGAGTGTGTGAATGACGATATGAGAGAGAGAGAAGAGTGAGTGTTGAGATGACGGCTGATAGAAGAGAATGTAAGAGAAAAATTAGCTGTGCCGACCCCACCTAGTAGGATAAAGTGGGGAAAAAGAAGATAAGTATTGTCATCGAATTTTATGCAAATTTTCAAGTCAATTGGACATCTCAAAAAATCGGACGGAATGACGTTCAAATGTTCCGTTACGTATCGGCCTATTAAAAGCATTTTAATTGGTAAATTTCTCACTGAATTACGTTTTGATGAATAAAATTTATTAAAATTTATAAATATTTTAAAACTAAAAAACGATATTATTAATTTAATGTGTTTTAAATATAAAATACAACATACATAGCACGAATTCGTATATTATCTCCTCAGAAGATGAATATCTACTGGTGGTAGGACCTCTTGTGAGTCCGGACGGGTAGGTACCACCGCCTTACCTATTTCTGCCGTGAAGCAGTAATGCGTTTCGGTTTGAAGGGTGGGGCAGCCGTTGTAACTATACTGAGACCTTAGAACTCTTATCTCAAGGTGGGTGGCGCATTTACGTTGTAGATGTCTATGGGCTCCAGTAACCACTTAACATCAGGTGGGCTGTGAGCTCGTCCAGCCATCTAAGCAATAAAAAAAATAAAAAAAAATAATACGTAAAATAAAATCTGTTCATAGCGCAAACGGTAATGCATTGGGGTTGTTTGAAAGTTTTATAAAGGAAGCCGTCTTGTTTTTTTCCCTAAATATTTGCTGGTCGCTTTTAGGGCATATTCTAGCTACGTCCAGATGGGTAGGTGAGCTCATGGGCTCAATCTAAGAGACTTTGCTAACAGTAGCTGTCGGAATCGTGACCCCTTTAGAGGATCGGGCGAGAAACTCAGTGGGCCTATCTCATAATTATATTAGTCTGGACTAATCACATCGCCAATACGTACTAATGAAAAATCTAATTATAATGTTATGAGCTGGAGTTCAGGATAAATAAAATCTGTTTACGAAAACAAAAGCTACTTAAAACTCGATCGCGACTATTAAGGTAGACTTCATAATCACTATTCACTTTGTCGCTTTCTTTGGTCACTTCGCTTCGAGAGCTCTCTTCGTATTGCTTATGGTGGACAAGGAAATTGTCAGTGTAATTTCGCAATGAGAAGTCTTTTCGAGATAGTCCATGTCACTTTATTGGGCTCTCTTCTTAGTCGCATACTTCATTGCTGAAGGTCGTGTCTTTGAAAGGCCTTGTGGCTCTTTGCAGGAAAGCCTATGCTCTATCTTAGGCTAATACTGTTAATAGGGCAGCCGTTGTAACTATACTTGAGACCTTAGAGCTTATATCTCAAGGTGTGTGGCACATTTACGTTGTAGATGTAACCCAGGCTCCAGTAACCACTTAACACCAGGTGGGCTGTGAGCTCGTCCACCTATCTAAGTAATAAAAAAAAACGAATGGATTATAGACGATATGTAAATTGGTTTGTATGCAATGATCTGCGGAATATATCTTAATGAGTTTCACCAAGCGGAGTGAGGTTTAATAATAATGTGTCGGTAACGTATCTTCCTGTTGGCCATATGTGGTTTCAAGACATGTACATGAAGGAACAGATGTCGCGGTTTCGTAACGTGATAATGTTAGCTCGATTTAATCCATTGTTTTTTTAGTTCCATTTTTAATAACCATCATCTTCATCTTAAATAACCAATCGTTCAGTTTATTCTAAGTACAAAGAAAGACTTAACAAACAACTGTGTCTATATATTAATACGTGAAGCAAAAACTTTGTATCCCTTTTTACGAAAATTGCGCGGACGGAGGAGTATGAAATTTTCCACACTTATAGAGAAGAGAAGAAGTGCACAATGCTAATATTTTTTAAAAGAATGCATAAAAGATACATTAAATCAATAAAGAAAACATTACACACACTACATACCATGTATTTGACCCATACACGCATGCATACTATTTATTGTCAAACTTTTGTTCTTGACGTCTGTTGTCAAATTGAGATTAAATATTGTTTGTCTTTGTTAATATTTTTTATAGTGTAGTCTTGGCGAAATTTGTGATTATAGAAGTATAAAATACAATTATAATAGTGTACAAACTTACAATTCCAATTGATTATAGTCGAATTTCGACTACTGCGGGACCTCTAGTTTAGTTAAAACGGCTTTTCCTATCTCCTAGTATCCTCGAGGGGCTATTCTGTCTTCACCTTGGCTGGTGGGCGATCTCACGGGGCTCAGTCTGAAAGTATTTGCTATCATTCTCTCTAGCAAGAGCGGCACTTCGCTGAAGGTACCACCCGATCAGAATCGCGATCCACTGAGAAGCACCGGCGAGAAACTCAGTGAGTCCTATCTATGGGTTAGTCTTTTCTCTCAACTTTGTTATTTTCGAGGTCCCAAATATTCTACCGTTTTTTTCTGATCATCGCCGTGCATGTCACTAAAAGTACTTTACTTGTGACGCGCGAAAACCAAGGTAAAAATTTTCAATAAAAATTTACATTGATGTGTAGTTCTTGACGACATTTATCATAGTGACGGGCATTATAATTCAAGCTTAAAGATACTGTCTATACTAATATTATAAAGAGGAAAGATTTGTTTGTTTGTTTCGAATAGGCTCCGAAACTACTGGACCGATTTGAAAAATTATTTTTCCATTAGAAGCCGACATTGTCCCTGATGAACATAGGCTACTTTTTTTTTTTTTATTATTTTTTTTTTTTTTTTGGTTTCATGTGTGTTTTAATGTTTCCGAAGCGAAGCGAGGGCGGGTCGTTAGTATTATAATAAGAAAAGAGCGGGCTGGAGCCAGGGTTGCTCTGTACTATGAACTCCAGGGATCTATTAGATTCTATGGCTTGAATATTTGTGGTCAGGTTGTAGTCATTTTCCTTGTTCATAAATATCTTTTGAGTATCAACAAAGTCAGACGTTTATATGGTATCTGCTCACGCTGATGTCAACATCGGACGAACTGTGGTCTCTTCTGCATTAAAGCAGTCAAAACAAAAACAGTAGGTCATTGTAAAAACGTACTAAAGTATTTCTTGTTGTAATTCCCTAAGTTATTTTCATTTTGACATTTTAATTATAAGTTTGAACATTATGAAAGTTCCACTGTCACATTTCTATAATCATGCTTCTTTAATCACAGATTTCGCCAAGATTACACTATAGACAAATAATATTAATCTATTCTCAATTAGACCACAGACTTTAACAATAGACAAAAAAGTGTATATGTGTATTGTGTCAAATACATATATGGCAGTGTGTGTAATGTTTTTTTTATTGATTTAATGTATTTTTGATGCAAAATTAAAAAAATATTAGTTTTCTGCACTCCTTCTCTATATTCTTTATAAGTGTGGGAAATTTCATACTCCTCCGTCCGCGCAATTTTCGAAAAAAGGGGTACAAAGTTTTTGCTTTTTTTTGCGTTTGTAGGCAGACGAGCATACGGCTCACCTGATGGTGAGTGGATACCGTCGCCCATGGACTACAGCAATGCCAGGGGCAGAGCCAAGCCGCTGCCTACCTATTACTCGTAATATAAGTGTAGACAATGAAAACGATCTAATTATTTATTTGCATCGCACTTGTAAAAATAACGTTGTTTAGGTATTACGAAAGAATGCGAGGCAAATCAATTTTTTTTTAATCGTCAATAACGTTCATAATTATTCTACAATCTGCATATTCCAAGTGATATTTCGACACAATTGCAAGTTGATGAGTTAGCGTGCGTACGTATGTATGTGGTGATCGAAGTGCGCAGACTGCAGAATGCATTAGATGAGTCACGCGCCGGCTACTCCATGTCCGGACGGACTAACTTGGATCGTCCCCAAACAACTAGACACATATAGGGTTGGCATTTTTTTTTGAAGTGAAACTTCTAATGCGACTTCCAATACTAGAAAGAGACAGAGCGAGAGTGAATGCGTGGCACTCGAACGTATGCGCGTAGTATACCTGTTATAAGCCAGCGCGAGCGTTAGCAACCAATATTTTAAGGAAGTATTAAAAAAATATATCGACGCTTGAAAGGCAAACGTGACTAAGCGACAATAACTGCTTTATACATAAACGATAGGCAATAACCATAGTCTATGCGCTAAAAATATATTTTTCTAGGTCTATTAAAATAATTTCAATCCTGTAGGATAATCCTAGCTTTTTTTTTTATTGCTTCGATGGGTGGATGAGCTCACAGCCCACCTGGTGTTAAGTGATTACTGGAGCCCATAGACATCTACAACGTAAATGCGCCACCTACCTTGAGATATAAGTTCAAAGGTATCAAGTATAGTTACAACGGCTGCCCCACCCTTCAAACGGAAACGCATTACTGCTTCACGGCAGAAATAGGCAGGGTGGTGGTACCTACCCGCGCGGACTCTCAAGAGATCCTACCACCAGTGAAGCTAATCTAGCTGTAGCTAGATTCGTTAAAATATACTTTTTTTTAGGTATTTCAACTTTAAATTAGTCTCCTGTAAAGTTCACGCATTGCCGCTTAGTCACGTTTGCCTTTCAAGCGTCGATATATATTAATTTTTCTATCTATAATTTAAAATATATATATGTAATATAAATGTTGAAGATGTCGCATCTTTTATACACAGCATTCCCTATGACAAGAGCAATCTGATTTAAGGTTGAAAAATGAAGAAAACCACAATACTACATATCGAAAAAGAAGTTCCACTTCATTCACTTGCACCAAGTTGCACGCACACCGTTTTTTTATATTCTTCTTTGTCGTATCACACTTGTCAGAGCGGTCGTGGTCGTCATTCAGTATCATTGCAGATGTTATGTGCCTCACGAGCGATCGCCATTACTTCCAGTTTTTTTTAATTAGTTTCCGAAAAATCTAGTAACGCCCCTGAAAGTATTAACGTGCTGAAGACGGCGGGCTCCAATAGCCAAAACAACATACGAAATGAGAGCGTTAATCATAATTTTTCGGATATGTCGAATGTTTTTATAACCCAACTAGCGACCCGCCCTCGCTTCGCTTCGGAAACATTAAACCACACATGAAACAAAAAAAAAAAAAAAAAAAGAAAAAAAAAGTAGCCTATGTTCATCAGGGATAATGTCGGCTTCTAATGGAAAAAGAATTTTTCAAATCGGTCCAGTAGTTTCGGAGCCTATTCGAAACAAACAAACAAACAAATCTTTCCTCTTTATAATATTAGTATAGAAATGTACTTGAGAAGAATATGTTGTACCAGCTCTATGGATGTCATCAAAGTATTGTTTTTCTTAATTAATCCTTTACTAATAAAAATCATAAATCCCGAATGTGTATATCCGGTGTGCTTGTCAACCCTAACTAGCGTATTCTATATTTACGAGACGAAATACCGGAACGATCTCTGTAACGCATGAATGCGCGCGCGCTTCTCCGTCGAACACAAATACCTAAGATTACTAATGCGTGTTCAGTTTTTTCTTTAATATCTATCTCCCTCCTTACTTCAGTCTCACTTTGAGAAGGCGGCACGACATGAGAACCCTCTTGTCGTGGCCGCTGGAAACTACTTACCCGATCCTGTGCCGAATGGTAAACAGTCGACGTCGCCCAAAATACGTCATTACGGATCCTCCCGATCCATTAACGGTGCTTTTAGGTACTACAAGCACCGGTCACGGTCCTAATCGAACCCGTCGCTTGCGACGAAGGGCTTGACGAGCGAATTAACCCACAGACACACCCCACTGAGTTTCTCGCCGGATCTTCTCAGTGGGTTGCGTTTCTGATCCGGTGGTAAATTCTGCGAAGCATTGCTCTTGCTAGGGTCAGTGTTAGCATCACTCCAGTTTGAGCCCCGTGAGCTCACCTACTAGCTAAGGTTACGCTGAAATAGGCTCTCAAGGCTATAAGCTTAGGCAGGGAAAAAAAACTTCAGTCTTTCGATCGAACCTCCTTCTAAAACACGTTTATTGGCTTTGATGTCATCATCATCATTCTCCTGCCCTTCTTCCAGTCACCTGGGGTTGGCGCATGTTTTCTCCTTCCATATACCCCTCTATCATATACCATTTCTTCGCTCACTCCTCTCTCACATATCGTCTTTCACGCAATCTATCCATTTCTTCTTAGGTCTACCTCTTCCTCTATATTCATCCACATTCATAGTTAACCCTCTCTTACTAATCTCATTTTCATTTCGTCTCGTCAGATGTCCATACCATCCCAAACGCGCACTTCTCAGCTTCTCTGTCACAGATGCCATTTTCAGACTTCCCCTAGCTCTACCTCTTTATTGGGTTTGATGTATGTACGTATATTTAATTTGTATGTAACAAAATCTTTGAATGTCATTTTCGCCTACTTCAAAAGCTCCGATTATCTTGAATATTTGCTCACGCATCAAGGTCCGATGACATTATAATAATTTTCTAGCTTCCCTCTAAAATCCAAATCAGTATCAATACGAGAAAATTAATTTCATCATTACTTTAGTTTGGTATTTAAGCGTTTTTTTTCATTAAGTTTTTAAAGTACGGACACATATATATTGTTTGACAATTGAATTGTGTATTGGTATCTGACACAGATAAACTTTTTTAAGTATTTTTTTTAATTAACATTAATTTTTAATTAAAATTTTTATGAAGCTATCTTGTTTCATGATGATTGATTAAGAATTGTTTCGCAAATACCAGCTTAATCAATCCCGGAATACCTCATCAATTATCCGGTGATAAATAATTCAACTCATAATTAATTTAAAAATGTTTAAGATGTTTTAGAAATGTAAGTTCATGATAACTGGACGTGAGTTTAAAGACTGGTGTCACAAAAGCACTTATTAGTATTTTTTACTGTTTCAATTTTATTTTTTCGTAAATTTAATTTCATTAATTTCATTTATTTCTATTCACCACCTACTCTTGTGTTGTTTTTATTGTGGAAACATGTTTGGCTTTTGTTTATCTATATTTTAATATACCATGTTGATATTTTGTATTATTCGTTTTCCTTAATTAATAAATAAGCAATTGTTTTACTTATGTTGTCATAATGTGCTGAAGGGATATTATTTTAAAACACACCTAGTGTTTAAATTATTAGAAATAATCGAAAAAAGCCTGTTGGCGAATTATATATATAAAAAAAAACGTTGCATATTGTAAAGATTTCTAACTTATATTAATTTATATTATTTCAGTTTTATTATTTCATTTTAACGTAAATTAGCGAAATAATATTATAACTTTAATGACGAATAAGCTTTTATTAGCATTAGAAGTGTTGTTTCGTTACTACTCCTCAATTCTGACTGATCGATCACATACCGAACTATGGGCATCAGCATACGTCTATGCCTCGTCCAATCGTCTTCCAAAAGAGCCAAATATAGATAATGCACAGTTGAAATTTATTAAAAGAGTCATTATATGCTTTGCTTTAGTAAGAGACATTATTCCAGAAATAATTACATAGCTATTAAATACGGAAACATTTCGTTCGCCTTTTTTTAATGATTGAAGGATTGCTGGTGGCCCGGAGGCCTTTTCAGTTTCACCGGGACAGGTGGGCTAGCAAAGGCTCAGCCAGGAGGGGTGGGATTAGCTAACAGCTGTCCGAGCGCCTCCATAGGATACCTAACAACTCAAGACCAGTTGCTTCGCGTATGAATCTACTACCGGATCGGGATCGCGACCCGCTGAGAAGATCCGGTCAGAAACTCCACGGTTATAAGGATCCCTAAGCCTGCTCCTAGCGTTAGAGCTAAAGGCGTCTTGGGTCGTAGTCGAGGAACAAAAGAGCCACGGTTTGCCGTCCACTGGTCTATGCGAATCAGCAGTCGCTTAACACAAGACGGGACGTCAACTCGTTAGTACATTGAATCAATTCCTTTAATTAATTCTTTAATCTACGATCGCGTTTTCATTGTTTATTTTCGTTCTAGAAAGTTCCGTAGCGGTATTTCTAAACTGTGTTTAACCTAAACACCTAGATGTTGTAACGCAGTGTGAACCGGATTCTGTTTTTGCTTTATAGAATACGTAACGAAATCAGAGATGGACATCGCGTTGTATTATTATGTTCCGTGTTGATTTTTGCTTCGTATTATCGTATTTTACGATTCTAAATGTTTGTATTTTATATTAAAATTTGACCTAACGACCTAGATTGAGATTCTAAGTAGGTTTTTGGAGTTTGTGTTTTACGAGAAAGAATAAGGTTTTTAAATTTGAATACTTAACATAATACGTGAGTATAGTGTCTCATTAGGCTTTGGTGTCCTCCTGGTGACATTGCTAACACTAGTCCTAGCAAGAGCAGTGTTTCGCAGAATCTACCATCGGATCGGAAACGCGATCCACTGGAAAATCCGGCGAGAAACTCAGTGGGCTGTGTCCAAGGATAAAAGGTGCACTGTAAACTTGTCTGACCATATAAAATATCTTAATTTTTTTTTTTTATTGCTAGGTGAGTGGACGAGCTCACAGCCCACCTGGTGTGAAATGGTTACTGGAGCCCATAGACACCTATCTCGAGACATAAGTTCAAAGTCTCCGTTTTAACAGTACAACGACTGCCCTACCCTTCAAACCAGCTGGAGTCATGGTCCAGACGGCTGGCTAATCCTTCGACTGGTCGTAGGACCGTCGAGGCGATTCGCCCGGTTCTTGTGAATTGAATAGGAGGGGTGGCGCCGTGTCCTCGTCGCAAAAATAGGAAACGACTTGTCGTTGCCGAGTGTTGTGGCATCGATGCTCGGTGACGACGAGTCGTGGAAGGCGATTCTCGACTTCTGCGAGTGCACCATCTCGCAGAAGGAGGCGGCGGGGCGCGTGAGAGACGCGCAGGCCCACCGCCATCGAGCGGGGACCAGGGAGGCGGATTTCTCCCAAGCCCTCTAAGTGTTTCGGGATTCCCTCACATGTCGGTCTGGGGACCGGGGAAGAGGGGGCTAAGAAGACGACGTGCAAGCTGCTCTGCACGCGTTTTATGCAAGAGCATCCGGGTGATGGAAGGCCGGCTATTCTCAACCCACGCTGGTTCTAACCCAGCGGGGTATTCCGTAGGATAGACCATTCTAACCGGCGCCATCTAGGCGGACTTCGGATAGCCTGCCGACCTAGAGGGCTGGTGGTCGTGGCGCCGACGACCGCCGATCCGATGTCCCGAGGGGGAGGGTGATGGGAGAGATGTGCTCCGCATTAAACGCTTCACTTTCCCCCCCTTTGCCTTTTCATGAGTTCTGTCTCATGCGAGGATTGGATGCTGGTTGTTGAGCGAAAGGAGGTTTTAGTCGGTTCAACTCCGACATGCCCCGCCCTCCATCCCCAGTGGAGGGCGGAAGTCCGGTGATTTCCTCCTGACAAAAAAAAAGCCTTCAAACTAAACCGCATTACTGCTTCACGGTAGAAATAGGCAGGTGCGGACTGAAGATTTCCTAACACCAGTAAAATTATTTACGTAGACTTGTGTTTTATTTACTTATCGTGAATATTTCATTTTTAGTATATTATTTTACATTTTGCACACTTTCACCCCTGCCTGAGGTTTGTTCAAAGAATACCCTCGAATTTGGACATGTTATTATTGTTATTTAAAATGTATTTTTCGATAAAAAAATTTCTCTAGAAGAACCGAATAAGTTGTAGGCTCTGACTTTACGCATAGTTTTTACTAATATAGACACGGTACAGTTCTCGGCGAACCAAATTCGGACGAACGCCAATGCATGCTGAATACGAATCGAATTAGTTTTACGTAACAGTTGTATACATACATATACGATGTTCATTAGAAACTAACCATTATGTCAAACGCTAAAAGGTCTATTATTAATCTTGCATAATCTTAATCTGATCGGGACACTTAGGATTGTAATGTTCTTGCGGCTCTCTTTGTTGTTGTTTGTATGGAAATCGTCATCCCGTAAAACCTGATTCAATATTGCTGTCTCTTTCTAAACATGTAAATAAACACTGATTTCTCGACACACGTTTACGTTAGCGAAAACGAGTCATTTGTCAGACTAGCTACCAACATTCAAATAAAATACAATCTAATCTCGTTTTGAACATGGAAACCGATTGCACACGTATGACGTAGTTAGGGCGCCACGCGCAATATTACCCTCCTAACGACCTTAACTACGGTAAGACGTAACGTTACTAGCGTCAATACGAATTGCTTTAGATATGGCTGACTTAGCTTCAAAATGTGTTGCCATGTTATCACAAAGACCGTAATTTTCTAAAAAGATTATTGATCTACAAAATTTTCTGTATCTACCCGTCAACTACATTTATTTGTTATAAGCATTTTAATAAAATTTTGTTTTTCTTTCTAGCCACCCTTACGATGAGACAGTATAGAAGACTCTTTGGTGGGAACGGGAGGAGTGAAGTTGTGTGATTTGTTTTATTTTGTCTACTTAGTGTTTCTTCAAGTTTAAATGTGTAATAACGGTGGTTTATTAACTGTTTAGTATCTGTGAAAGCGCACAAATGTGGGAAAATGAAACAAAGTCGCTGGACGTAGCTTCCGGGATTCTCGAAAAAGTCCACTGAAAAAATCTCAGTAAATGACCACCATTTTACTGAGATTACATTTCATACCATATCATCTCATCTCATCTCATCTCATTTCATTTCATTTCACTTCATATTATCATTTTTCATAAAGATAAGAATATAAATTAAAATAAGACATGACCTAAAGGTCTTAGTTACCAGGTCATAAAATACCTTAAAAAATACAGTATAGAATATTCACTCTAAAATGTCGCGTGTCATGATTGTTTTCGGATCCAATTTCAAAAATACAGAATTTTTAATTATACTATTTATGCCTTATGTCGCAACGGAAAAAATTCTTTCAACTTAAATTTTAATTACACGATCTAAACGTTAAACGCAAATGGCGACTCGAAATTATCCCTTAAAACCACTTCATAAATCTCCTTCTCTAAGGGAAGATGCCCAATTTCGAACCTATAGAAATTGTTAAACCTTAAACAACCCTTAATAGTTGTCACTGGGTCGTTCACCTTGTCCCAACTAAGGTTATCGATAGTGCATACATTCGTTTTATCGATATCAAGGATTACACCTGATCACCCTGAAGTGTTTTTGATAAGAATTATTTCGACATTTACCTGCAGATAATTATTATCTCAACTGCGTAATACCAGTCAGATATATGTACATTTATGATATATGATATGTTACCTTGTAGGACACCCTGTACATGTATATATATGAATAGAAATGAATTTTGAAGAACGAATTATAATATTTATAAATCTACACTATATGCCTTTTTTTAACGGACGAGTTCGCGGGCTATCTGATGATAAGTAGTGGCCAAAGCCCAAATCGTGAACGCTGCTATCGACAATGATGTTAAAGTATCAATTTTCCCACGGTTGCTTCGTGGCGGTTTACCCACTGAGTTTCTCGCCGGATCTTCTCAGTGGGTCGCGTTTCCGATCCGGTGGTAGGTTCTGCGAAGCACGGCTTTTGCTAGGGTTCGTGTTAGCAACATCGTCAGGTTTGAGCCCCGTGAGCTCACCTACACGCTAGGGTAACACTGATATAGCCTCTCAAGGCTATCAACAAAGGTAGCGAAAAAAAGGATGGCGTGACCCATCTGCTCAGGCTCACATACGAAATCAATGATTTAAGCAAATGAATACGCGATTGATGCATTTTCTTCAAAACCAGATCTTTGAATTAATTGAAATGCAACAAATGTTACTTCGTATTCAATCATCGGTACAATGTTGTGTAGTCTTGAATAAAATTGAATTTAGATGAAGGATTTCCTTTATAAAACACACAAATGATTATGAATTCGACTCACCTATGTGGCCCGTGTGTTGAAAGTTCGTGGGCGCGCCGATCATGGACCTGTCTATTCTCCGTCGGGTTCGTTGCGCCTGAGCCGCGGGTTGGTAGCAGCACGCGAACCACTGAAGCCAAATTTCACCGCCGGTACTCGCCATTTTGTTTACTGACTTCTGTACTGTCTGTCCACTTACACACCGGTTACAAAATTCGAAAAACGTTTCCACGTAACGGACGCGGCGCGAATTTAAATATTTTCAAATCGAATTTCGAAGTACTCGTTCGAAATTCGGAAGCTCTAGGGATGCGAACGATTTACCGATCGAATGTTATCGATAGGCGATCCCGTTACGCACTGAATTTTATTCTGACTATGGATTAACTTTTTAATATCGACTCAAACGACGTCACTTGGCGAGGCTCGATCCCGCACTGATAAGGTAGATGTCATGATTGTCCTGATAACAGATCTGAAAAGAAAGATAAATCGATGAATGCTTTCCAAGAATCGATACGAAACTATTTACTTATGAAGTGGCCAGAACTCATTAAGACGTTCAGCGTAAACTATTAACGATCGTTAGAATAAATGGTGGTAAATATCGATAAGTCCACTCAGCCTACCATAACGTGGTATGTGTGAAGAGTGAAAACGTGTGGTTTCAAGTAATAATGCTACTAGAACACGTTGTTATTGTTTGTGGTAAAGAAAGTAGCCACTCGAGATCACACAGTCTTGTGGGTAATCATTTGAAACCGGTTTGTTCCGAGATCGACTGTTGTACCGCGTAACGGTAAGTTTCACACCGTTTTATTGCGTACAATTAAAATTTTACATACAAAAAATAGCTCTAAAATTACTTAACATAAAAAAAAAACAATCTGTTCATTTTAACAAAAATGTAAGAAAAATAGGGGTTAGCTAAATAAAGAATGGTAACACTACTGAACATAGCGAATATTCGTTTTTTTTCTTCTTCAGTTTTTTTTTCTTCCTACCTATGCTGATAGCCTTGAGAGGCTATTTCAGCTTCGCCCTAACGTTTGTAGGTGAGCTCGCGGGGTTCAAACCGGAGAGTTGCTAACACTGACCCTAGCAAGAGCAGTGCTTCGCAGAATCTACCACCGGATCGGAAACGCGACCCACTGAGAAGATCCGGCGAGAAACTCAGTGGGCTGTGTCTGTGGGTTAATTCGCTCGTCGAGCCCTTCGTCGCAAGCGACGGGTTCGACCAGGACGGTGACCGTCAGCGTCCTTAGTGCTAATTTTGTATGGAGTTGGAATTGCTTCCCTTCGTTTGCGGCTAGGGGCGCTGTTCCAACTCCATACAAATTTGAGTTAACTTTTACGCAATCGAGAAGTAAAAAAACTCGCACTAAGCACACTGATGTGTTTCTTTGAGGTTCGTTTCGTGAAGCGGAATATTATAGCAAAAATATTTTCGTCGTTGAAAATAAATAAATTTCCTTTTGTACTATTGGCTGTTGTTAGTTGGAATTTACATATCGAGTGGTGAAAGGCTATATGGTTTAAGCAACATTTCGCTTAACACGCGACATTAATATTTGTCATTATAGGTGCGTTTTGTTTGTAATTATTAGCATTAACAGTTCGATGTATTTAATTGAACTTCAATTACGTTGATTCAAATAGTTGAATAAGTTTTTTGTTATGAATTTTTTTACTTTAAAGGAGATCCCTCCTGTAAAATTCCAACAATGTCGCTTAAACCAAATAGCCTTTCAGGCCTCGGTATCATTAATACGAATGTAACTTTGTCTATTACGATTTAACGCCCAACCCGCCGATTCGACTTTGACGAAATTTGGTATAAAATATAAATCACGCAAGCGAAGCTGCGTGCAAGACCTAGCTTCTAAATAAAGACTGCCCGTAGTTACGTCTTACGTGTTCCACGCTTATACTTATACTTTTCCTAAAGTATTTCAATTTTTATACCAGACTAGCTGACCCGGCAGACTTCGTAGTGCCTCAGTCGATAAATAAAAGACCTAAATTTTTGTATAAAATAAACTTAAAACAAACAAAAGGAATCCGTCCGACGGGGGACACATCAAAGTTTTTTTTAATTCTGAGCATTTTCATATTTATTTACCTTTTAAACCTTCCCTGAACTTCTACAAATCATTCAAGACCAAAATTAGCCAAATCGGTACAGCCGTTCTCGAGTTTTAGCGAGACTAAAGAACAGCAATTCATTTTTATATATATAAGATTACTCTGGAAATTTTGTAGTTTCAATCGAATTTGATCTCTTTATATATCAGATGCACGGTCACCTTGTCTGCCAATCTACCTCAAAAAAAAAAAACGAAATATATTTCATCGACATATCTCATCCCATCTCTTGTCAGTCAAAAGACATGTGACACAGCACTACACTTCGATACAATCGGAACGATATCTTCACATAGCTCGCACGGACCTTCCACGATGTAGGTCACACAAATATCATCTCTAGTAGTTCAACAGTAGTTTTATTGTTTCATTAATTTGTTATATGTTTCACGGAGCTAAACGCCTGCGTGGTGGATATGAAGGGGAAATGCATCCCCATTCTTACATTCCGATACTAGGAAAATTTGTGAGCATTTTTTTTTTATTCTGAAATTAATGGGAATATAGTAATCAAATATTTGTACTGGACGTATAGTTAGCCCGCTCGGGTAAAAGTTATAACTTTGCCTTCTCATTTTTAGGAGGACCGCTGTATTACTATTTTGAACTCATATTTTTTTTATGATTGAAAGATTACTGGTGGCCCGGAGGCCTTTCCAGTTTCACCAGGATAGGTGGGCGAGCAAAGGCTCAGCCAGGAGGGGTGGGATTTGCTAACATCTGCCCGAGCGTCTCCGAAGGAGACCTAACAACTTAAGAGCAGCTGCTTCGCGAATGAATCTACTACCGGATCGGAATCGCGACGGAATCACGTCCTCTTTGTCGAATTCGACGAGTACGGCTACCGGGGTCCCTAAGCCTGCTCCTAGTGTTAGAGCTGAAGGCGTCTAAATCAAAGGTTATTGGATCTGATGGATCTGTAAGAACGTGTCTAGGGCGTCGACGGTGACTGGCTCCTGCGTGATCAGGATTCGAACTCATGTCTCGAAGTGGAAAAAACCCCCTAAATTATAATGTCATGATCTCGTTCTAGGCAAATAATAAATAATAGGGATGTTTCTTATTCCTTTATACTTACATGTATCAGAATTTGTCGTAAATGTTTATAGGCTCATCCACTTTGAGATATAAGGTCTCAGTATAGTTACAACGACTGCCCCACTCTTCAAGCTGAAACACCTTACTGTTTCACGGCAGAAATAGGCAGGGCGGTGGTACCTATTCGCGCGGACTCACATGAGGTCCTACCATTAGTTATTCTCATCATCAGCCGATTAGTCAGTCTGGATTCGGAGGTTTAAATGAAAACCAACTAAGTTGTATTTGTAGATAGACTAAAGAGATACGAAACGAATTTTTCGGTGCGATTCGCTTAGTTTTAATGTGGGCTTTTTTTATTGGGATGTAGCTTCGGGTGAAAGCTTCCGTGGATCAGCAAGTTGGTGACAGAACGAAAGGGAAAGCGAAACGATATCATTTTCTAATTATGTGTTATATTCCGACCGGTTTTCATTTAGTTAATTCTTTAAAAAATCTTTTGATTTTATATTGATTTCCAACATTATTGATGGTTCTAGTCTATACTAATATATAAATCTACAGTGATTTTTACGGATGTTCCCTTATAACTACTGAACCATGCATCCGATTGACTCGAAACTTGGTATCCATGTAGAGAATACATGTATTTAATGGATAGGGTAATATTTATATGAGTGTTTGACTCCCTACACCAGTTGCGGGGGCGTTAATTATGAGAATCTTTGTGGGGGTGAGAAATAATAATGTTAATTTTAAATGCCTTTCTATGATTATTTTATCGGTTGTATATATTTAAAAAAAAGCTGTTATATTATATTTCTCGGGGATCACGAAAATGTTTGAAATATTTTGCGACTTAGGGCATAGCATTCGATAAATCAAGACATAATTGTACATTAATGTAATGGATATTAATTTCTACATTTTAATCAAAATCTTTGATGTCTTTTGTTATTTTTGTTTTATGTTTGAGAAGTTACTGGTGGCCCGGAGGCCTTACCAGTTTTACCAGGGCAGGATTTTTTAAGTCATGTTGCATGTAAACACACCAAACAGATCATTTACTTTAGCCTCCAATATTCTTTGAATGTTAGTTTTTTTTTAGATTTATAAATGGGTTCCAAAAACATTAATTTAAAACTTAGGTAGGTACACGGGGCGGGAGGCGAGAATGCTCTTAGCGAATAAAAACAGTCCTATCACATGCAAACATTTACAATGTATGAACATTTCTATTAAATTATGGTGGGAATCGAAAGCTGCATATATGATCTGAATGAGTTGATATTCCAAAAGCTCCAAGCTATAATTTTGTAACGATTTTTCTTTGTTATTTAACGCTGGCGAATAAAAAGCTCAATTATATTCTCGTTGACAATTACAGTCTAAGGCGGTTCACAGACAATCGATCTAGTCTTTAACATTGACTTTCTCTGATTCACACAGCGCGTAATGACCGTTAGGTTAGATGTTGTAATAGACATTTGGTAATAGCAATTGTTAAAGAATTTGCAGTATTAGGAGTTCTGGCTCAGGATAAATGTTTTATTTATTTATTTACTAGCTGACCCGGCAGACTTCGTAGTGCCTCAATCGATGAATAAAACACCTGAACTTTTTTATAAAATAAAATTAAAACAAACAAAAAGGATCCCACCGATGAGGGCCACATCAAAGGAAAAACAAAATTGTTATTTTTATTTAATTCCGAGCATTTTCATATTTATCTATCTTTTAAACCTTCTCTGGACTTCCACAAATAATTCAAGACCAAAATAAGCCAAATCGGTCCAGCCGTTCTCGAGTTTTAGCGAGACTCGTTAGTCTTGCTGTTCGTTAACAGCAATTCATTTTTATATATATATATAGATTTTTTTACGACAATTAACGAAGACCACTATAACAATCCACGTCGACCACGTCTTTGCTTTCTTGAGATCATCTGTCCTCGATTTGCTTCAAATAGAACTCTCCTCATGTCGACTATGCCACGCTTTTCTTGTCGTTTCGACAAAAACTACAATGTTCCAGAATATTCTGGAGACGTTCCAGTTGTTTCGACATCCGTTTATGTTATTTGACGACAGATCGCGTTACTTGTACTGGAATAATACTCAATGAATGTTCTAGAACATTCGAGAGTTGTTCCAGTGGTTTCGATATTTTCGTTTTAAGATTGTTCTGTGGCGGTAGCTATATCATATAACACAAAATGTAATAATAGTATAAGGATATATTCTTTTTTCAAAAATACTTTAGCAATTTCTGCAATATATGTATGTGAAAATAAACTCAGCACCAAAAGGGTTAATAAACGTGGTGTCGTGTAAAAATCTTTATGCGTCGACTTACATTAAACAAATGTTCCAAAAATTCTTACAAAAACACAAGTGTTGGTTGATTTAATGCGAAATTCTGTTTTATAACTAAAGCTTCATTGGATGGAATCGGGGCGAGATAACGTCACTGCCCTCTCTTAATGCGAGCGACTTATGATTTACCACGAAGAACAGTTATCTCGGCCGACAAATCGTTTCGCGATTATATAATGAGTTGATTAAATAACCGTGTTTCAAAAATTGAGTTGGTTGGGTAACAAATCGAAACTGAATATGCATTTATTGAGAAAATGCAACGAAATGAGCTCAAACTTCAATCGCCAATCACAGGGAAACACGAGTTTATAATAATGATTTCACGTCACCGATGTCATGTCTAAAACGAAACCCTTACATTTCTATATCTGGTAGTTTTTCAATTACAGAGCATAATGCCGCATAATGCGACTCAGTGACGCACAATGCCGAATTATGCTAAAGCTTAATTTGAAGGTGAATTAGTTTTCAAATGCATCAGCAGATTGCGCTAAGTTAGCACAGTTTTAATTAAATAATATTACTAACGATAATACAAACAAAATTTCGATCAATGCCAACTTAAAGAAAAAACACTTGTCAATTTTCTGTCACTGAGTCGGTATCGATTGCGAGTATCACGCGAGAGCAGTACTTTTGAGAGTGCTCGATTGTGCGAAACGTTGCTGTAGTTGGAACATTCAACGATGAGCATTATGCCGCATAATGCGCTCTTGTGCTGTAATTGGAAAACTACCTCTATATATTAATACGTGAAGCAAAAACTTTGTATCCCTTTTTACGAAAATTGCGCGGACGGAGGAGTATGAAATTTACCGACACTTATAGAGAATATAGAGAAGGAGTGCAGAATGTTAATGATTTTTTTTAATTATGCATAAAAAATACATTAAATCAATAAAAACAACATTATACACACTACCGCGTATTGGACACAAACACGCATGCATACTATTTGTTTATTGTCAAACTTTTCTTATTCCAGTCTGTCATTTATAGTCTGTGGTCAAATTGAGAATAGATTAAATATTGTTTTGTCTTTATTAAATTTGTCTAAAGTGTATTTAGTCTTGGCGAAATCCGTGATTAAAGAGATTTATTAGTCTTTGACAATAGAATCATAATAATGTACAAAGTTATAATTTCAATTAATTACAGTCGAATTTCGACTACCGGGGACCACTAGTTTTAACTAATCTGTATTTTTATAAGATTAATATGAAAACCACTCATTTCTGCCGCGAAACATAAGCGCCTTACAAATTTTTTTTTATTGCTTTGATGGGTGGACGAGCTCACAGCCCACCTGGTGTTAAGTGGTTACTGGAGCCCATAGACATCTACAACGTAAATGCGCCACCCGCCTTGAGATATAAGTTCTAAGGTCTCAGTATAGTTACAACGGCTGCCAAACCCTTCAAACAAAAACGCATTACTGCCTCACGGCAGAAATAGGCAGGGCGGTGGTACCTACCGGCGCGGACTCGCAAGAGGTCCTACCACCAGTAATTACGCAAATTATTTGAGTAATAATAATAATAACTCTTTATTTATTTAACACCTTAATATGTACAGAGTAAAATGTAATAAAACAAAAGTCGGTATATAAATCGGCGGCCTTATCACTGAAAGCGATCTCTTCCAGGCAACCTTGCAGGGAGAGGAATAAGTTAACTGGACGGTGCTATATCTTAATAAACTTACATAAAAATATATACTTAAATACACATGTGAAAAATAAATACCATATAAGATAAACTTACATACGATTAAATACAAATAAATACTAAAAATATACAAGATAAAATACAAAAGAAGTAGGAACTTATACAGTTATATCATAGGAGCAAAGTAGTGCGATTTCAATCTGGACTTGAAAATTTGAGTACGTATTTCATTAGAAAAATTGGTACCCGCCTGCGGGATTCGAACACCGGTGCATCGCTTCAACACGAATGCACCGGACGTCTTATCTTTTAGGCCACGACGACTTCAAATTTGAACGCTAGGTTTCTGTTTCCAGACTTTCAAAGCGGGTGGCGCCTTAAACTTATTTCTACAGACTCCGGTAACCAATCTACAACAGATGGGACGTGTTGTCATGTAACCATATACCGTCAATAACAGAAGCGCGTAACAGAAAACTGCGGTTGAAAATCGAATCACGCGTGGTTGACTTGAATATTTACGACCACCATGTTGAGGAGAAGGAAGTGAACGATTTTCATAAAATTTAGTATACAGAGGATTTCGGGGGCGATAAATCGATCTAGCCACGATTTATTTTCAGAAAATGTTGTTTTATTCGTGTTTTCAATAATCAATTTTGTGACTCTTTCCGAAATCTATTGGCGAATAATAATACTATTTTTCTTAACTGAGAGCAACTAACTGCTTTAAAGACACCACAAGATGGCGTTATCAAAACAAAAATACCGGTCATCATCTAGTGTATATAAAACATTGGTGAAATAAATATAGGAAGATTTTATACGCTCCTATTGTAGGTATAGTTTGTGCATTCATATTTGTCATTAAATAAACAGTTACTGTTGAACATTCAATACTCATAATGGGATATTTCTTGTCTTATCTCTGCACATTCAGTGCGTGATTTATAAAGACTATCTCTCTGTCCTGCTCCTGCACTTTGATTTATGCACTCGTCTGAAGGGGACTGTCGAAAGTCACCCTATGATATAACGCACGTTCAGATAAAGATTGATTTTAGAAAACGAATAATAAGCACTGGTCCGCTGTGTTAAGGTTGAGTTTTCGTTGTATTCGAAGCTGTGTGTTTACTTTTACTTGATAAGATGTCCTTAGTCTAACCAAAGTATTGGATCTTCGAGTGAAATTGTTTTGTTGATAAGGACTTTAAGTGTTATAGTTTGGGAAGTACTTATTGGAACATCTGGTGTGGTTTGTTTATCGTAAACAGTTAGTGATTGTAAGTAAATATTGCCTTTTCTCAGTCAAACTTTGGAAGGATTTTATACATTCTTCTTCTTCTTTTTTTTAAATATGATATTTAATAATTTTGGGTACGGGTTCTACATAAATATCGCAGCTATTTGGTTTAAGGGAAAATTTCTATTAATAAGCTACATTTATCTTGGTAATTAAAGGTGCGCTTTATTTGGTATTAGCATCAACAGTTCGATGTTTTTAATTAAACTTCAATTAAGTTTACTCTATTCAAATGGCCTTAGAAGATCTTTTGTTATTATTTTGTGTTATTTTACAATTTTTAAATTTTAAATGACTCTCCTGCAAAAAATGTCGCTTAAACAAAATAGCTTTTCATCCATCGATATGTTCTATAGTGTCCAGTTTGACTAATGCGCTAACGACTAGGAAAAACAGTTGGCGGGAAGCAATGTACATTTATACGCCATGTGCGCACGACTAAGCAAGACAAATTTGACGAATTTGTACACAATGGTTCTTACAACTATACAACAACAACAAAAAACACGATAAAAATCTAACTTAATAATGTAAGAAAATAATTTTACTCACACTATACATAAAACACTACTTAACCTACCTACTATCAACATGGAGGATGCTCTTGAACATTTCTATAAACGTCACTTTCTTTTTTCTTTTTTTCCTACCTATGCTGACAGCCTTGAGAGGCTATTTTAGATTCTCCTTGACGTGTTGGTGAGTTCACGGGGCACAAACCGGGAGTGTTGCTAAAATTGGCCCTAGCAAGAGCAGTGCTTCGCAGAATCTACCACCGGATCAGAAACCCGACCCACTGAGAAGATCCGGCGAGAAACTCAGTGGGCTGTGTCTATGGGTTAATTTACTCGTCGAGCCCTTCGTGGCAAGCGACGGCGGGTTCCGCGAGGACGGTGGCCGGTGCTTGAGGTACCTAAAAGCACCGTTAGTGGACCGGGAGGATCCGTGATGACGTGTTTAGGGCGACGTCGACTGTTTACCATTCGGTCCACAGGATCGGCTATGAAAACGTTAGTAACCTACAAGTAAATGCAAGCATATTTTTAGTAATGCATTCGAAACTTGTGACAGATTACGTTCGACAAGAAAAGTTATGCCATACACATCATTAATTCATAAAATATTGTGATATTTTCGTGACCAAGCATTATTCGAAAAAGATCAGTCGTTTAATAATAAAAAAATAACAAGTTTCGATCCGGTCTTTAACCTTGGCGGGAGCAGCCTTGCCGGTCGCCATTGTAACAGGAGCCGCACGACCTAAATGCAAATATACATACGCCGAGACTAAAACACTGGTTTACGGACTATTTAAGAGCCGTGGTTCTGTTCAGTAATAACCGATTTTTCAAAGTTCTAGTAAATTCTAAGATCTAAATTCTAAAATAAAAAAAATATCTAAAATAAATTCTAAATTCTAAGATAGCAAAGATCTAGTAAATTATATTCGGACTGAATAAAAGAGTGATTACAGGGAACCGGACGATTCGTAAATAAATATTTTTTTTTTTTTTTTTTTTTATTGCTAAGATGTGTGGACGAGCTCACAGCCCACCTGGTGTTAAGTGGTTACTGGAGCCCATAGACATCTATAACGTAAATGCGCCACACACCTTGAGATATAGTTCTTAGGTCTCAGTATAGTCACAACGGCTGCCCCACCCTTCAAACCGAAACGCATTACTGCTTCACGGCAGAAATAGGCGGGGCGGTGGTACCTACCCGTGCGGACTCACANGAGCTCACAGCCCACCTGGTGTTAAGTGGTTACTGGAGCCCATAGACATCTATAACGTAAATGCGCCACACACCTTGAGATATAGTTCTTAGGTCTCAGTATAGTCACAACGGCTGCCCCACCCTTCAAACCGAAACGCATTACTGCTTCACGGCAGAAATAGGCGGGGCGGTGGTACCTACCCGTGCGGACTCACAAGAGGTCCTACCACCAGTAAAAATATATAAATAAAATAAAATGCCTTTTTATTTCATAGTACCATTTCAAAGAGAGAAAAAACATTGTGTATACCGAAATTTTCACGAATTCAAGTTTTATTTTATTTTATTTAATGTATCCTAAAAAAAAAGAACGGTAAATAATATCATTTTTAAGTAGTTTATTTAAATTTATTTCCGTTGCGAATAATAGTGTGATTGAAAATATTAATTAGTAAAGTTCTGTTAGCATTACGAGATATAGTTAAATTTATGTTAGATTTAATTATATTTTTTTATATATATTGTTTTGTTAGCAAGAACCCTCTCGATGAATGGTAAAGGTCTCCTCCAACGATTACCAGTATTATCTATTCTGTGTCGCTAGATAGAATTATAGTAGTATAATATAGTAGAATTCATCTTTGCTTAGTGTGACGTATTTTTTTTTATTGCCCTTGTAGGCAGACGAGTATACGGCCCACCTGATGGTGAGTGGTTACCGTCGCCCATGTACTTCAGCAATGCCAGGGGCAGAGCCAAGCCGCTGCCTACCAAACAATCGGGCCTAAAATACGAAACATAAACTCTAAAACGCAAAGTATGTTTTTGCAGGAATAAAAAAAATCCAATTATCAGGTTAAATTATTTAGTGTTTTAATATCATAAATCATTAAGCTCTCCCAAATATAGTGGTCGTTAGTGGTCTAACTATGTTATTAATGTCCGGTTGCATTTTGAATTATTTAATTCACACAAGTATATTTTTATTTGGTCCTGTTATATTTCTGTGAATTACTTTTATCTGAGAAAATGTCTAATAAAAAAAATATTTGTTGCTAGTCTTGTTTCGCAGGGAATTTTGGTGTTGCAATTTGAGCCAAAGCAACTGAGATTTGGCGTAATATATCAAGGTAGACTCTGGCATTGACGTTGTGATGGTTTTATTTTTTATGGCATGGGTCGGTGGACGAGCTTACGGCCCACCTGATGTTAAGTGGTTACCGGAGCCCATAGACATCTACAAC
Organism: Bombyx mandarina; assembly: GCF_003987935.1. The sequence continues at coordinate 1,854,114 of NW_021011486.1, read as the reverse complement.
GTAAATGCCGCCACTTACCTTGAGATATGAGTTCTAAGGTCTCAGTATCGTAACAACGGCTGCCCCACCTTTCGAACCGAAACACATTACTGCTTCACAGCAGAAATAGGCAGGGTGGTCGTACCTATCCGTGCGGACTCACAATGACGTCCTAACACCAGTAAAATATAAATTATCAATAGAATAATGAAACGCTTTCTCGAAAAGTCTTACAAATTACGTTTTATTCAATGCAACATACATTGCTGTGGGGTTTTATTGTATCCCAATATATCTCTGAATGTGTGAAGAGGGTGAAGCACCTGCGTCAGTGAGTCATAGTTCGGTGGACTTCGGGCGTGTTCGAGTCGACTCGGCTAATGTCGGGGACTCGGCGGAATCAGGACTACGCATTAAAATCGAGACCGGAACGTTCACATTATCAATCTTATAAGTTTACTAGCTGTACCCGTCCGCTTCGCTGGGCATTTAAAATTAACATTATTATTTCTCACCCCCACAAAGATTCTCATCATTAACGCCCCCGCAACTGGCGTAGGGAGTCCAGCGCTCATATAAATATTAGCCTATCCATTAAGTACATGTATTTTCTACATGGCTACCAAGTTTCAAGTCAATCGGATGCATGGTTCAGTAGTTATAACGGAACATCCGTAAAAACCACTGTAGATTTATATATTAGTATAGATAGATTGAAACAGTTGACTTAAGTCGTTTTGGGTCCGAATAATTGTGGTGAAGTAAGAACTTTTTAAGACCGCAGTAGTCCGCGATACGTATTTTTAGACAGTCTAATACAGACAGACGTTTTTTGTCCCTACCTTTTCGCTGGTAGCCTAAGAGGGTATTCTAGCTACTTACTGTTACTGTTGGTAGGACCTCTTTTGAGTCCGCACGGATAAGTACCACCATCCGCCTATTTCTGCCGTGAAGCAGTAATGCGTTTCGGTTTGAAGAGTGGGGCAGCCGTTGTAACTGTACTGAGACCTTAGAACTTATATCTCAAGGTGGGTGGCGCATTTACGTTGTACATGTCTAGTAACCACTTAACACCAGGTGGCTGTGACTCGTCGACCCATCTAAGCAATAAAAAAAAATTGCTACGTCTGGACGGGTAGGTGACCTCACGGGCTCAAACTGAGAGAATTTGGTAACACTAGCCCTAGCAAAAGAGCAGAGCTTCGCAGAATCTACCATCGGATCGGAATTGCGACTCACTGAGAAGATCCCGCGTGAAACTCAATGGGCGTTAGTTCGCTCGTCGACCTCTTCTTCGAATTTTAGTCTGAGTGATAAAATTAGCATCGAGCTCTTTTCTAATGATCTTTCAAACACAAAGTGGAGGATCTACTTTCACATTTTTATTAATCGATTTAGAATAAAATATCAAAGTGAAAAAATCTGTATCAATTTAATATCCAAACTATAGAGTCAACATAGATTTATAAGTAGCGTAATTCTTGAACACCCTCTTTTTCTCAATTACATCTTTCTTACTGCTGTTCCAAATGTGATAATATATATTTTTTTTAATGGCTACCTGAGCCCTTTGACATCAACGTGAACAGCGCCACCCGCTATGGCCTTTAAAGTCGAAGTCGATTTGAAATCAATCACATTGTGGCTAATGAGCCATTTCATACCGCGAAGCCTTGCAACTATGTTGAAAAACAAACAAACATACGTAATCTATATATTAATACGTGAAGCAAAAACTTTGTATCCCTTTTTACGAAAATTGCGCGGACGGAGGAGTATGAAATTTTCCACACTTATAGAGAATATAAAGAAGAAGTGCACAGTGCTAATATTTTTTTTAAAATAATGCATAAAAGATACATTAAATCAATAAAGAAAACATTACACACACTACATACCATGTATTTGTCGCACACACGCATGCATACTATTTATTGTCAAACTTTTGTTCCTGACTCTGTTGTCAAATTGAGAATAGATTATATATTGTTCGTCTTTGTTAATATTTTTTATAATGTAGTCTTGGCGAAATTTGTGATTACAGAAGTATAAAATACAATCATAATAGTGTACAAACTTACTTAATTCCAGTTAATTATAGTCGAATTTCGACTACTGCGGGACCTCTAGTACTAGGAAATATATGAAAAACATCGGTCATGTAAGGATAGTATTTAACGAGTTTGGCTTCCAATTTTCAAGAGCTGTATTCGTTTTTTTATTGATATTGGTTGTTACCATAATTTGCCTGTTGGCAAGGTATGCGGATAAAGGCCCAGAGGCAGAAGTGTAATCTGAGTGCTTAGTGCGAGTTTTTTAGCGTTCTCGATAGCGTAAAGTGAACTCAGATTTGTATGCAGTCGGAACAGCGTCCCTAGCGGCTAACGTAGGTAATTTTTTTTTTCCTACCTAACCTTGAGAGGCTATATCAGCGTCGCCTTAACTAGTAGGTGACCTCACGGGGCTCAAACCTGGTAACGTTGCTAACACAAACCCTAGCAAGAGCCGTGCTTCGCAGAATCTACCACCGGATCGGAAACGCAACCCACTGAGAAGATCCGGCGAGAAACTCAGTGGGCTGTGTCTGAGGGTTAATTTACTCGTCGAGCCCTTCGTCGCAAGCGACGGGTTCGACGAGAACGGTGACCGGTGCTTGAAGTACCTAGAAGCACCGTTAGTGGATCGGGAGGATCCGAAATGACGTATTTGCGACGACGTCGACTGCTTTCCATTCTTTCCGCAGGATCGGGAATGTACCTAGTTACCGGTGGTCACGATGAGAGGGTTCTCGCGTCGTGCCGCTTTATCGAAGTGGGCGTAGGTAAACGTTCCAACTCCATACAAATTTGAATTAACTGTTACGTTATCGAGAGCGTTAAAGAGCTCGCACTAAGCACACTGGTCGGATCAGTAACGCTCTACTTTCAACACTTCAGTCCACGTTGCCATCCGCACAGCCAAAGATATGCAGGGGTGGCGCAGGCTAATCGATGAGAAAGTTAATAAAGGAGGCCACGACCCTCAGTATTGAGGATTATCGATGCAAGGAGGAGGATAAGCCGTTTTAAGAACGTTAATAATGGAACGGCACTAGATATAATAAGGTTGTTATGATTGTATTTTGGAATAGGGATTCAGTCGCGCGAGCTTTTTCCTAATGCCTTTTCCTTAGTCTTTCCAATTTGTATTTTTATACACTGCACTGTTATATCCGGGCTTCAGTACCGTAGATATGCAGACCCTACTGTATTCCTGCTGCATCAGCTTTGCCATATCCTTGTCCATACCATACCTCATTACCATTCCCGCTCCATTCAATCAGTTCGTCTCCATCCTTCGCCGCGTTCGCGCCTATCTTGTTTTTCCTACCGCTTAGGTAGGAAAAACAAGATAAGCCTAGAGAGGCTATTTCAGCGTAACGTTAACTAGTAGGTGAGCTCACGGGGCTCAAACGGAGTGTTGCTAACACTGACCCTAGCAAGAGCAGCGCTTCGCAGAATCTACCACCGGATCGGAAACGCGACCCACTGAGAAGATCCGGCGAAAAACTCAGAGGGCGGTGTCTATGAGTTAATTCGCTCGTCGAGCCCTTCGTCGAGGACGGTGACCGGTGCTTGTGGTACCAAAAAGCACCGTTAATGGATCGGAAGGATCCGTAATGACGTGTTTTGGGCGACGTCAATTGTTTACCATTCGGTCTACAGGATCGGGTATACTGTATCCATACAATACTAAATCTTTTGTATTTCATTATTATTGAGTAAGTTTTAATTAAATCCAGTGTAAATTAAAATTTAGTTTAAAAAAAAAGGGATTTATAGAATCCCGTATAACAGCACGATCATAACCACGATTAGAATTTGTTCTTCATCCGTGGATGGGTCTCTCTGAACACTGATTAACCTAATCCTAATTAACCTTACTGATGCCGACCAAGAAATCTGCGTGGAGCAGCGGCAGGGTCTCACTGGAAAATGCACGCGGTGACATTCCACCCACAGCCAAAGTAAATTGGACAATTTCTATTCAAATATATCGGAGTCACGAATCTACATTATTGATTTTTCCATGCGGGCCCATCTAACGCCTAGTTTGTTATTTTGTTTATATCTATACAAATAAATAAAGTTGGAGTGTCTGTTTGTAATAATAAAATAACCACTTTTTACTAAATGCGTAAGTATGTATACACAGTACATATATACTAAAATAATATTGTCTGTCTGTTTGTTCCGGCTAATCTCTGAAACGCTAGATCGGTTTTGACGGGACTTTCACTGATAGGTAGCTGATGATATAATGAGTAACTTAGGCTACTTTTTTAGACTAGCTTCGCCCCACTGCGGCACCCACGGTACGACAATAACCGCGAGTAACATCACGGGACTCAGCTATCGATAATAAAATGTAATGTTTCCGAAGCGAAGCGAGGGCGGGTCGCTAGTACTAAATAAAAGGCGCCTTTAAATACAAAGATAAATGTGGAGTATTAAGCGAAATGTCGCTTAAACCAATAATGTAATAATATATAAATAATAATAAAATTAGAAGCCTGCATCTTTCTCAATTATAATATTCTATATCTATTTTCTTCTATATTAGACCGCCTCGTTGATCTAGAGGGCAGTGACCTCGACTAGGGGGGGTCGAGTTAGATTCCTATCGGAATCAGCATATTCCTTACATATTTATATGAATTAGACTCTGGCTGTATCTGTGTCTAAAGTGGATGTTTTGGGCACCCAGACCCCAGTGAAATCCGAACTTGTTGTTGATGTAAAAAGGGTGCAAATTGTTTACAACTTCTTTAAAAATTACGATTGTTTGTCGTTATTTATTTGGGATATTAATCGCTTCGGATTGGTCGGACAAATGTGGATATGTTTCGTATCGTTGCGAAGCTTTGACTAACATTTAAGGATTGTTACAGTTACACCTACATATCACTACATAGTATAAAACAAAGTCGCTTTCTCTGTCCCTATATCCCTATGTATGCTTAAATCTTTAAAACTACGCAACGGATTTTGATGCGGTTTTCTTTAATAGATAGAGTGATTGAAGATGAAGGTTTATATGTATAATAATAATCCATTAAATAGTGGAGAAATCAATAATAAATTACAGTTTCCGAAGCGAAGCGAGGGCGGGTCGCTAGTGTACATAATATATAAAATAATTCAATTTAATACTTATAATAACTACATTAAATACAATACTTGACTATAACTGTTAGAATTCTTGGATAAGATGTAAAATACTTCGACCTGGATTATGGGCAAGGCTCTTGATATATTGTATTTTTTTCTTCTAATTAAGTGTAAATTTTGTTATTTATGTGAAGTTATTTTATTCTGGATTCTATATATGTTCATTGGATAACTGGAAGCAATTCTATTTTTTCCAGCTGGAAAAGCCAAGGTCAGTCAGTCACCATACAGTGTAATCTTTTGTTTATTCTGTTCCATAAGAAATGATATAGAGCGAAATGAACCGAAGTTGATTAATTTGAGACATTAAACAATTGGGATGAATTAAAATGAATCGAGATGATATGGAATGAAATATAGTCTCAGTGAAATGGTTGTTATTTATTGGGACTTCTTCAGTGGACTTTTTGGATGGTCCCGAAAAGCTAGGTCCTGCTTTGTTTAATTTTCTCACAATTGTGCTCTTTCAGAGATACTAAACAGTTTATAAACAATCGTTATTACACATTTAAAAATGAAGAAACAAAAAAGATATAAAAAATAAATAAAACAGTTCACACAGAACACACAACTTTAATCCGTTCTGTCTGAGCCCTTGCTCGCCCACCTGTCCTTGTGAAACTGGAAAGGCCTCCGGGCCACCAGTGAAGCCTCAATCATAAAAAAAACTTTAGTCTTCGCGGTCCCGCCAAAAAGTCTCATCGTCATATTGTTATTCAATTATTCTTTTATTTTTTTTAAAGTTGTTGTCATCTGTTCGAGTTTGTTAGTTTGTTTGTTGGAGATATCTAATTAAATAAATAAATCAAAGAATAAATATATGTTTCCTTCAAAATATTTGATTCTAATGATAACTAGCGACCCGCCCTCGCTTCGCTTCGGAAACTGTAATTTATTATTGATTTCTCCACTATTTAATGGATGTTATTATACATATAAACCTTCCTCTTCAATCACTCTATCTATTAAAAAAAACCGTATCAAAATCCGTTGCGTAGTTTTAAAGATTTACGCATACATAGGGATATAGGGACAGAGAAAGCGACTTTGTTTTATGTAGTGATATATTTACGATGGGCTTCAAAGCAACTTGTCTTCTTTGCATTCACGAGTTATTTTTTGTATAACAATTTCAATCAAATTTTATATGAGGACGATTACCTATTAAGTTTCTTTTGTTGTTTTCGTATAGACAACAAATTTTGTTACGTGTCCCTGACCCGTGCGAGGGTAATGCTAAGCGTTTAGTATGTAAACGTATTTAATAGCCAGCAGCGTCTGAGGTCGCGATCGCCTCTCACATCACGAATAACGATAACGCATTTTCTTGGCTGGTTCTTATCGAACAAGCTTTTTTTTTATTTTTTTTATGGGATTTTATGACCTGGTATCTGAGACCTTTAAGTCATGTCTTATTTTAATTTATATTCACATTTTTTATGAAAAATGATATTATGGAGTGATATGAAATGAAGATGATTAATTTGAGACATTAATCAACTGGGATGAAATTAAATGATATGAAATGAGATGATATGGGATGAAATATAATCTCAATAAAATGGTAGTCATTTACTAAGATTTTTTCAGTGGACTTTTTGGAGGATCCCGAAAAGTTGCGTCCAGCGGCTTTGTTTCATTTTCCCACATTTATGCACTTTCACAGATATTAAACAGTTAATAAACCACCGTTACTACATATTTAAACCTGAAGAAGCACTAAATAGACAAAATAAAACAAATCACACAACTTCACTCCTCGCGTTCCCGCCAAAAAGTCCTTTGATGCTCTGACTGCAGCTTCGTTTGTTAATAAACATAGAGCACGATTGCGTGTCAGATACCTCCAGGGCCCTGAGAATGAGATACTTTTTTTTAAATCTACCCATAGACACAGCCCATTGAGTTTCACGCGGGATCTTCTCAGTGGATCCCAATTCCGATCCGATGGTAGATTCTGTGAAGCTCTGCTCTTTTGCGAGGGCTAGTGTTAGCAAATTTTCTCAAGTTGAGCCCGTGAGGTCACCTACCCGTCCAGACGTAGCTATTTTTTTTTTCTCTAGATAGGTGGACGCGCTCACAGCCCACCTGGTGTTTAATAATGTAAATGGCCTATAGACATCTACAACGAAAATGCGCTATCCACCTTGAGATATAAGTTCTAAGGTCTTAGTATAGTTACAACGGCTACCCCACCCTATAAACCGAAACGCATTACTGCCTTACGGCAGAAATAGGTAGGGTGGTGGTACCTACCCGTGCGGACTCACAAGAGGGTTTGCGGGTTTGATTTTTATTACAAGATGTTATTCCTTCACCGTGGACGTCAATTGTGAACATTTGTTAAGTACGTATTTAATTAGAAAAATTGGTACCCGCCTGCGGGATTCGAACATCGTTGCATCGCTAGATACGAATGCACCGGACGTCTTATCCTTTAGACCGCGACGACTACATATACCATACTACATATTATTATGTCATGATCTTGATTATTTTTGCCGAAACACCAGTATACATTTTTTTTTATGTAACCAATTTTACATTTACATTGTATGATCGACGGACAAAAGGTAAATATATTTTCTCACACCGTTAACAACTTTGTTATTTCGTAAGCGAAAGATAACAGATACAATCTCTGTCAAGGGCAACGGCACTATTCAAATACAGTGTTAGTACTCTGTTATGTGCGTGATGTTTGCAAAAACCACTTTTTCACAATTTCAGGGTTATTTTTATTTACTTTGAACAAGTTTAACGACTCACTTTTATGCGAAACTGGTTTGTTAGAAAGAAAATAGTATTGTTTTTATTTTTATTTTTTCAAAACAAAAATGTAAATCTTAAATAAACTTATTTCATGAATTACGGGACAAAATAGTTAATAAATATGTACATTTGCGATTTTCAACTTATAATACTTAAATTGGGAATTCGCAAATAAATGGTTTTACTTTTAATGATGATGCTAAGTTTATATGTCATATATGTATTTTTAAAAATTTCTTTTACGATTTGTTTTCTCGTTTTTCTCAACGACTACGTTGGTAATTTCATCGTCCGCGACCACGAAAACTGTAAAGTGTTCTCAAATTCGGAAATATTTTCACGATAAGAAATTAAACTTTAATTAAATATATGTAAGTAATTATATATGCGTCTCTCGAAAACCGAAGAAAACACCATATTCCGTTTCTCAGGGATAAACAATTCCTCACTACTACTACTCATTGTGAGGGAATTATTGCACAAGTTCGTAGATATATGTAGATATATAGTAATACCCCTTATAATTCTTACTCTTATAGCTCTTATAAAACATTTTCATATAACGCGATATCATTCCCTCGTATAACACGAGTATTCCCCCATATAACGCGGTGACTTCACACTTTATATTTTTGTACTGTAAAATTTACAATTATTTGTACAGTTCATAGTTAATTTCGCATAGCTTTAGACATTGTGTCAATTTAATTGTTAGAAAATTAAATGAATTTATAGAATCTGTGTTCTTTATGTTTTGATTCGTAAAACATTGGTTATATTGTATTATGTTTGTGCATAACGCGTTATATGAGAATACTCCTACAGCGCCTGTTGAACCAATCTACCGTGTTATAGAGGGATACTGTATATTCATTTCTTATTAAATATTTTTTCTTGTTTCTCACTTAAATTTTCGAAGTCTGGAAAGACTGTACGTCACACTATTGTTCGAGAAATAGGCGATAATATTGTCAGGGTATGTCATGGATTTATATTCTGGCACCGATCAGCACGGGACATCTGAAAGCCGAAAGCTGTATGTTGGCACCCGAACCTTTATTAAAATTCTGTGTCATTGATACAGTGAGTGAGCCAAGTGTGTTTCGTAAGTTCTGGCGTGTGAGACTCAATCATATTTCGTTTTAATTAGAATTAGGCGCATATGAGACTGCGATGCTCTGAGCGGGTACATGTACCTGGTATAAGAATGTAACGGTAGATTGCAAAGCAAAGCAGACGTCGCCCAAATCATGCCTTGTCGGGTCCCCGGGATCCACTCTCAGTGGTTTTAGGCTCTAAAAGTACCGGTCACCGTCTTCATGTGAACTCCACGTGCGAACTAGCTTATAAACACAACCCACTGAGTTTTTCGCCGCATCTTCTCAATGGGTCACGATTTCGATCCGGTAGTAGATTCAGCGAAGCACTGCTTTTTTTATTGCTTAGATGGTGGACGAGCTCACAGCCCACCTGGTGTTAAGTGGTTATTGGAGCCCATAGACATCTACAACGTAAATGCGCCACCCACCTTGAGATATAAGTTCAAGATTTCAGTATAGTTACAACGGCTGCCCCACCCTTCAAACCGAAACGCATTACTGCTTCACGGCAGTAACAGGCAGGCTGGTGGTACCTACCTGCGCGGACTCATAAAAGGTCCTACCACCAGTAATCTTGCCAGGGTTAGTGTTAGCAAATCTCTCAGGTCATGCAGCAGCCGATTATTATTATTAGCCTATAGCAGTGGTCGGCAACCCGCGGCTCTTCCGCGAAATATTTAGTTCAGGCACGGAATTTTGCTTATTATCTTACCTAGTAAATATATGTATGTTAAAAAAAATGGCTTTGTATAAATTTCAATTCTGTGTTATATCTATATTTGGCTCTTAAGCTTGACAAGGACATTGACATTGGCTTATAGCAAGCAGTCCACTGCTGGACGTACGCCTGTCCAATTGCACGGCCTCTCTCATCCAGATATTATCATTGAAGAGTAATAGCGACCCACGTGGAATGTTTAGAGACGTTTCTCGAAGTTTTCCAAACGGGAATTGCGTGCTATTCCGGAGCGTCGGGGAGGCGGTTACCATGGCAACCGGGCCGCGGTTCTATTCCCGTCTTGTCCTGTTTTCACACTATGTTTCCCGAATGCCGTTTCGACATTGTCTACACAACGCTCATTGTAGAACGCGTTCGTGCTCTAGTTACCAAAACAAGCTTTTAGTGCCGCGCTTCAATAGCTTTTTTATTGTATTTATGACGGTAGACAAGGTAGCAAGATATTTTGACGGACGCCTGAATCTCGCTTATGACATTTTCAAGATAAGCTTGCATATCGTCGCTGGCAAACCAAAATCTGCTATGTGCAAAAAATCTGTTTTGAATTAACATGTAAAAAAAATTCGTATAAAATTTTATATGAAGGTGAATTTTTAAGAACTACGTATATCAAACTAGCGGCCTGCTCTGGCTCCGCTCGGGTCTTTAACAGAAATTTCAACGACAATTGACATTGTTTTATTTTTTTAAATACAAGAACACTTATTGCCGCATAACTATAATACTTAGACATATGCTGTCGCGACACTTTTTTTAATTAATAATGTGTTCTACAAAGTCGTAGTACATTATTTTATTCTATCATCAATAGTTTCCGCAGGGCACGCGATGTAAAGAATATTTTAGGTAATTTTTTTACACCTTTGGTTACGTTATTGGAGTTTTGATATTTTTTTCCTTATTTTTTTTCAAAAAGGATTACAGCCTATGTCACTCGGGAATAGTGTAGCTTCCAAACAGTGCAAGAACTTTTCAAATCGGTTCAGTAGTTTCGGAACCTATTCAATACAAACAAACAAACAAATCTTTCCTCTTTATAATATTAGTATAGAAGTATAGATGAAAGCTATAGATAAATATTAAAGCCATAGACACATAACAGTTTTTTTTATACGGTAGATAGGGCTATGAACTATATGAAAAGGTCAAAAAGTAAAAATCTCAAAAAGTGCACACATAGCAGATTTTGGTTTGACAACAATGATATATACAAGTTACGAACAACATTCGGGTCGTCAGTCTACCGAGCAATTTCATTCGCTCAGTGGAAAAACTTCTCATTGTCCTTAACCTCAGTGTGGTTGTTGAAGAAATTACTAAAGTCCCTCTATTTTTGGTCGCGAAGCAGTCTTGGCTTTCGATTTGAAACGATGGAAAATCCGTTTATATTCATGTAGAAAGAAAAGTAGTACTGAATTGTTACGGTTATATTTAACTCTGGCTAATCCAGACTTCGCTATAGTTGTGGCACTATTTGTAATTAAAAGTTTGTTTAGATGGGTGGATGAGTTCGCAGCCGACCTGGTGTTAAGCGATTACTGGAGCCCATAGACATCTACGACGTAAATGCGCCACCCACCTTGAGATATAAGTTCTAAGGTCTCAAGTATAGTTACAACGGCTGCCCCGCCCTTCAAACCGAAACGCATTACTGCTTCACGACAGAAACAGGCAGGGTGGTGGTCCTACCCGCGCGGACTCACGAGAGTTCCTACCACCAGTTCCCTGTTTCATTCGGATTTAATTGGTATTCTTGCGCGGGAACCCTTGCTTTTTCAGTAATAGATGTTGCTTAAGTTCCTCTCGAGATAAATAGGCAGTTTCTAAGTCAATGACCTCATACGTAAAAGTTATTACATTGCGCGCTTACCGCTGCCAAATTCGCTGCGCCATTTTTTTTTCTCTCTATAATATTAATTAATTATATTGTAATTTTCTTAGAAATTTCAAGAATCAGGAAGTTCCATCTACTTTTATTAATACGCTTTTATTAGATTCAGACGTATGCATGTTAGTATGTAACGGAATCTTTGAAAATGATTTTGAAAAATAAATAATACATAGTTTTAAAAAAACTGGGGTGCATGGTATATATCAGTAGTTATAAATATTTTATGAACAGATATGAGTAGAAGGGTTATTTTTATAATATCCTGAAAAGCACCTCACGCTTTTTTTTACAATAAAATCATCTTTTCTTACACTATTTTTAATTCAAATTTATTTTCTATTTTTTAGTTGGATTTTCTATAATAGCGTATTTTTTTAGTTTTTTTAAACTATTCTTTATTTTTATTTTTGCGGTCGAGCCGAACACATCGACTTTAGTTTCTAATCATCACCATCATCATCATTTCAGCCTATCGCCGTCCACTGCTGAACATAGGCCTCTCCAATAGATTTCCAGTGCGACCGGTCCATTGCCACCTGCATCCAACGAGACCCAGCGCTTTTTACTAAGAAGAACGAAGGTTGCTGACGTAGCCCGTAGAATTAGTGAACTGAAGTGGCAATGGGCCGGCCACATAGCACGAAGAGAGGACGGTCGATGGGGCAGAAAGATAGTTTCTAATATAAGATATAAATCTATGACGTCATTAAAATGTGTTACTACGAATGTTTTATCTAGTAGTAGTGATACACAGAACGTACGTGTCACGTGTGAACTCTGAATACTTTTATTGATGTTTCCTTATTATTCGTATGTGATGTGAATAACAATGTTCGCTTCTATATTGTATTGGGAAGTTATTTTAGTAACGTTTATTGAAAGACTAATTCACGGCTCGCTTGGCGCTAAGAGGTTACTGGGGCCCATAAATAATACGACATTTATTATTTACTAGCGACCCGCCCTCGCTTCGCTTCGAAAACATTAAATTTTATTATTTATTGATAGCTGAGTCCCGCGATGTTACCCGCAGTTATTGTCGTACCGCGGGTGACGCCGCGAGGCGAAGCTACTCTTAAAAATGTAGCCTAAGTTACTCCTTATATCATCAGCTACCTATCAGTAAAAGTCTCGTCAAAATCGGTCCAGCCGTTCCAGAGATTAGCCGGAACAAACAGACAGACACACAGACCAAAATTGTAAAAAATGTTATTTTGGTGTATGTACCGTATATATATATTCATATGCATGTACTTAAAAACCTTTATTTCAATATTACAAACAGACACTCCAATTTTATTTATATGTATAAATGTATATGATGCAAATATAGCGATATTCCAGAATGCCTTCCTCTCAGTCTAATCGACTAATAATAGTTCACCGGTTACGAAACTCTAACGAGTGTTGCCAGTTTATTAATATTTGACCGAGATACCTGAGCGAATAAATCGTTGTCTACAGATAACATTGTGAAGTAAACACATACATACGAATGTGTCTGATTTGTGTGAGTTCGACCTAAATTTTATTTATAAATTTCAGTTAAGGCAACTTTTTTCAAAATGGCCTTATTAATGACAATCTTAGTGGAATTAGCGTTGTTTGGATTTATTTATTTCCCGCGGTATAGAAATATGCAGAACTTGACATTTATAAAACATTGAAAATAATAATATCGTCGTGGCCTAAGGGATAAGACATCCGGTGCATTCGTGTTGAGCGATGCGCCGGTGTTCGAATCCCGCAGGCGGGTACCAATTTTTCTAATGAAATACGTACTTAACAAATGTTCACGATTGACTTCCACTGTGAAGGAAATAATCTTGAACTCTTGTAATAAAAAAAAGTAGTATTAAAATGTGAATGTTTCATTTTTTACTTCCTATTTTTTACCTAAATAATAATTATAAAGAGTTTGTTTAGACTCTTACGAAGAAAATCCGGGTCGTATAGAAATTCTAACAGAGAAAAACATAGCCATTAATAGTTCATTAGGTAGCGAAAAATACAGTACAACTAAATTATTTTGCTAAGTATCCTGCATTAAGCATCCATTAAAAATTAGCATATATATACATATAGTTTATATCCATTAAAACTGTTCATTTGAAAATATATGCGAACGTTTTGATATAAACAATTGAATTACCACCAACGATACTGTTCTTGAAGATGAATCACGTTCACTGAAGTACATCTGTAAAAACGGATTATCCAAATTCTTACACACAAATTCACTCATAGGCCGTGCCGGTGGAATCGAGACTATAATGTTATGTGGACATGGTTCAATTTGGACTAAGATTATTTCGAAATAAGATATTCTCGTGTGCATGTTTGTCGACGTTTGCGTCACGAGCCATTGTTAGTGGTAAGTACTAGTAAGATTTAATAATACAATTACAGTCATCAACCGGTGAAGGAAAACGGATTTTGTTTTGTTATGACACGGTTGCCTATGGAATCGCGTTTCCGATTCTCTTTCAAGCTATGATCCGAAATATCTATTCTGTCAAGTTTTTTTCTAGAAATAGCTTTTAGCTATTGCTAAATTAGTAAAATAAGCCATTGAATCCGCCATCAGTCAAAAATTTATCGTAAAACAACTAGTCAAAAAATAACCGGACGTCGAAAACAAAAATTAGCAATGAAATAGTATTAGTAGCGTTTTAAGTTTACAATACTAGACCAAAACTAACTTGTCATAAAACTAGGGACCAAAAATTTTAAGCTTTAAACAATTACACATTGAGTAAATAATAAATAAATAAATATTTACTAACAATCACGCCACGTTAACTGGTCCCGTGATAAGTTCGTAAAGAACTTGTGTTACAGGTACCAGATAACGGATATAAATGTAATATTTTTATTATACACATACATATATTTAATATACATCCATAACCCTGGAAAAGACATTTTATATTTATCATAAAAATAAGTATCTTCCCTTGGCGGGATTCGAACCCGCGACCCCCTTGTATAGTGACCATGTCACTTACCACTACACCGGACGGCCGATAAATGAAGCAATATAAATTATTATTTTATTAAATTGTTCATTAACCTAGCTTTTTTTTAATGAATACAACGATCTTCTACCTTTTTTTTCCCCTATCTAATGGTTGGTAGTTTCGAGGGAATATTCGAGATACGCACGGTTTGGTAGGTGAGCTCACGGGTCTCTGCCTAGGACTTGCTAACACTAGCCCTAGAAAGAGCAGTGCTTCGCTGAATGCACGGTTTGGTAGCTGAGCTCACGGGGCTCTGCCTAGGAGGACTTGCTAATGCTAGTCCTAGCTAGAGCATTGCTTCGTTGAATCTAGCACGGAATAGAAATCGCGACCCATTACGAAGAAAGATACAGCGAGAAACTGAGTGAGTTATGTCTATGGGTTAGGTTGCATATCAAACTAGTTGGAAGTAGTAGTTCTAATGAAATACGTACTCAATAAATGTTCACGATTGACTTCCACGGTGAAGGAATAACATCGTGTAAATAAAAGTGAAACCCGCAAAATTATAATTTACGTAATTACTGGTGGTAGAACCTGTTGTGAGTCCGCGCGGTTAGGTACCACCACCCCGCCTATTTCCGCCGTGAAGCAGTAATGCGTTTCGGTTCGAAGGGTGGGGTAGCCGTTGTAACTATACTGAGACCTTAGAACTTATATCTCGAGGTGGGTGGCGCATTTACGTTGTAGATGTATATGGGCTCCAGTAACCACTCAACATCAGGTGGGCTGTGAGCTCGTCCATCCATCTAAGCAATAAAAAATAAAGAGTTTTACCGAAATAAAATCGCCAGTACATACGGCGCGTTGTTATTAATTTTACTTGGATCATACAAGCGCATTTATTTTAAGAAACTCACATATGACAAATACACAATTGTATTGTAATGCTACGTATAACTTAGAAAATATACATACGAACAGTTATTCCTTGTGCGCGCACGGCTATTGTTAAGGAAATAACAATAAATACTTATGAAATATTAAACCTAACTTGTATGAACTAGGGCAGATGACACGCTCTGGTTTAAAATCAACATTAGCGTTCTACTTCCATGTGAGAACGTAACTTTTTTTTATTTTTTTTATTGCTTAGATGGGTGGACGAGCTCACAGCCCACCTGGTATTAAGTGGTTACTGAAACCCATAGACATCCACAACGTAAATGCGCCACCCACCTTGAGATATAAGTTCTAAGGTCTCAGTATAGTTACGACGGCTGCCCCGCCCTTCAAACCGAAACGCATTACTGCTTCACGGCAGAAATAGGCAGGGTGGTGGTACCCACCCGCGCGAACTCACAAGAGGTCCTACCACCAGTAATTACGCAAATTATAATTTTGCGGGTTTCATTTTTATTACACGATGTTATTCCTTCAACGTGGAAGTCAATCGTGAACATTTGTATTCTATTCAAAACAGAAGATTCACCATAACTTGTTGAATTGGCAAAGTGAAATCAAGATTGTGTTGAAATTTTTAGTGGGTCAATAGGTTGACAGAAATGTATGTATCAAGGAAATAGGTAGTATGCAAGTGATCATGATCTCTTATGTGAATTTTAGAAACGCATTTCGTAAGTGAATCTGTTTTGAATTTGGTGACGATGATTTTCTACATTTATTGTGTAATAGATGTAAACAAAAAAATTTTTTTGAAGACATAATAACTCGTAGATGTTATATAGTTATTAGCTCCAAAAATATACATAGCTTATTTCTTAAGTCGTATTATTCAAGTCGACGTGGCCTAAAGGATAAGACGTCCGGTGCATTCGTATGTAGCGATGAACCGGTGTTCGAATCCCGCAGGCGGGTACCAATTTTTCTTACGAAATACGTACTCAACAAATGTTCACGATTGACTTAAATTCCACGGTGAAGGAATAACATCGTGTAATAAAAATAAAACCCGCAAAATTATAATTTTGGTAATCACTGGTAGTAGGACCTCTTAGGAGTCCGCACGGGTAGGTACCACCACCCCACCTATTTCCGCCGTGAAGCAGTAATGCGTTTCGGTTCGAAGGGTGGGGTAGCCGTTGTAACTATACTGAGACCTTAGAACTTATATCTCGAGGTGGGTGGCGCATTTACGTTGTAGATGTCTATGGGCTCCAGTAACCACTTAACACCAGGTGGGCTGTGAGCTCGTCCATCAATTTAAGCAATAAAATAATAATAATAATAAACGACACAAAGAAAATAGGTAGTAACTTTGGGACATCATACAAGTATATGGATAATAGCAATATAATAAATAGAATAGATGTTGAATACATTAATTTGTAAATCTGTTTTATAAAAAAATCAAAAATAACGAACAAAATGCTATTAATAATTTAATTATTTTCACAATTATGTAACACAAGGAAAATCGATGCGAATAGCATTAATCCATAAAAAATAAGCATGACGCTTTTAACATTAACTAGAGGTCCCGCAGTAGTCGAAATTCGACTATAATTGATTGAAATTGTAAGTTTGTACACTATTATGATTCTATTTTCAAAGCCTATTTATTATACTTCTATAATCACAAATTTCGCCAAGACTACACTATAGAAAAATATTAATAAAGACAAACAATATTTAATCTATTCTCAATTTGACCACAGACGTCAAGAACAAGAGTTTGACAATAAATAAATAGTATGCATGCGCGTGTGTGTGTCAAATAATTGTATGTGTAATGTTTTCTTTATTGATTTAATGTATCTTTTATGCATTATTTAAAAAAATATTAGCTTTGCTTCTTCTCTATATTCTCTATAAGTGTGGAAAATTTCATACTCCTCCGTCCGCGCAATTTTCGTAAAAAGGGATACAAAGTTTACGCTTCACGTATTATAACATTAATTATGTATCTAAGTCAATAAACAAAGAATTATAGAGATACCGAATGAGCTAAGCAAAACCTTCCACAAAACAATTACCTAATTTTTTTCATTTATTTCGTAACTTGAACATATTTAGTGACACGCGTCTGAGTCACAGCTTCGAAATTATCTCACTGTTGGGCAACGAACTCTTCGTAATTCATTCGTGACTTGACTAGAGTACAGTGTGTAATTGTTTCTTAGCAAACAATGCGAAAAAATCGAGTCGATATTTTAGACCGATCATCAATCTTTGCATATAACTATGTTTCCTGTAACATTGTTATGTAGAACGTCTAAATCGGCTCTCAGTTCAGACTAAAATGTCCATTCTTGACATATTTAGACTCTAGCAGATGCTTAAGACAAAAATACAATGCGTTTATTATATATCCAAGTTTGAAGCAAACCTTAGATTGTGTCAAATAAGCCGAAGGATAATTATTGGTCATCAGAAGACGTGGCAAATTACCTAGAGCTATTTATCTTAATTTTGCTCAGAAAAGTGGGTCTTCATATTAATTACTTTCGTATTTCCTCTCATCGGCACAAGTTGAGATCGGACATGTTAGTATAGTTTATTCCTACTGGAATGAATTACGGGCTGGTCTGAAGGTCCGGTTTTGACCTTATGCTCCAAGGTGGACAGCAATATACATATAAAATGTGTATGGGTTCTTAATGTATGTTCCTATGGGTATAGAACAACACCAGAACTCGTTTTAACGGCGCTTTTAGGTACCACAAGCACCAGTCACCGTCCTCGTCGAATCCGTCGCTTGCGACGAAGGGCTCGACGAGCAAATTAACCCATAGACACAGCCCACTGAGTTTCTCGCCGGATCTTCTCAGTGAGTCGCGTTTCCGACCGGTGCTAGATTCTGCGAAGCACTGCTCTTGCTAGGGCCAGTGTTAGCAACACTCCGAATTGAACCCCGTAAGCTCACCTACATGTTAGGGCGAAGCTGAAATAGCCTCTCAAGGCTATCAGCATAAATAGGAAAAAAACTGTTTTAAAATTCGCCATTTACACATAATCGAAAACCCTTTTCATAATCTAAATCGATTCTAAAAATTGTACATGCCTATTTTGAATAAATTACAAAATATTTATCCGTTTCACGTTTTTCAATGATTATAGTTATAATTTGATGGTTGTCAATTAATTTCACGACCGACTAATAAGAGATTGAATTAACAAAAAACAGAAAATTTAGGTTCAATGAGGGTATGACAATATTTAATTTTATGCCAGTCAACACGTATTTTACGATACATGTTTAAAACAATTATCCAGCTACTAGACACAATGGAAAATGATCCGTAAATCACGAGTCGAACAGTAAATTAAACATCACGACAGCACATCCAATTCTAGAAGTGGTTTCCTTCATTCGTGTGAAGGTTGTGTCCGGTTTGCCATTCCGTTTCGATCTCTACAGTTTCCCGGCTTCCGTATATTCAAATAAACCTTTCAACTTTTACGCTTAACGCATCCATCCGTCGCGATGTCCGTTTTAACGATTTTTAATGTAAATATTAATAAATCATTGACAATTCCTTAGAGTTCGTTTAAGGAAGTCAGCGAATCCCTTTGCACATTGATTATTTACCATCAATTTCCGTCTCTCTTCTGGTTACAGACATGACGTGTTAATTCTGTCTATTATTATACCGTTGTTGTGAGTTCAACGCATCTTCTTTAATCGTGTGTGAAATATGTGAGATTGTTAATTCGGTTAGATGTTCCATTGTTTTTTTTATATTCGTTTTAGAAATATTAAATGTTTTATCGTGACACCATTTTTTTTTCTCGCGTTGATATTGTTTTAATTGTTCACGAAGTAAACTAATTCATTTTTGGATTACTAACCTAGTTCAAGACGTGTCAGTTTAAAATTCATTCATCCATACTTCATAGTTCTCCATACACATACAGATCTTACTTCCAAAAAGGTTAAAGGAAATGTCTGAATATAGCATCATGATCGAGATAATGTGTATAATAAATAATAAACAAACCTCAAAGTGCGACCGCATGTCAGACAGTTTAAAGAAATAAACTTAAGCATCCAGGCATATTAATCACTGAGTAACTAGCGTCCGGAGATGGAATGTAAGTAAATAATGACATAAAATATTTACGAAACATAAACTGAACAGTCTCGCTTGGTTATGCTGTTTGGGTTATGATACGGCTGACTGGTTGGCGAAGCAAGTTTAAAAGAATACACAAGTAACGGAATACAGAACACAACGTGATTCCACTATGTACTAGCAAATTTTGTAAAAAATATTTAGTATAATTACGAGTAACTAAATAACTTACATTTTAAAAGGTTGTGAACAACACAATGGTACGTTTTTATAATCTAGTTTAATGGAAATTCAAATTAAACAGCACAAAAATCAATTAGAATTAAACTATATATTTATAACATACTTACTTTTTGAACACCTAATCCTTGTTAATAAGGAACACACACTTTAAGTATTCGCGACACAATTTATCTGTAAAAACACGGGTATGATCAATACTTCTAATTGTTTTTATACTGTTAATAATTCAAATACTTGTTTGAATCTGTAATACAAATGTTCTATCTCAACGCTGACTCGAGTTCGACTGATGACGTGCGGTGCCGCGCCGCATCGCCACTGGTGCGCCAGTTTTGCATGGTACGGTTCTAAAAAGACCTATAACACCAACCAAAGCTTAAACGTAAACCGACTTTGTTGCGCAGAAAACTAAACTTATTATCATAATTGCAATATTTATTGTAGAACATTTTAGTTTTGTTCCGAATAAGTTTCGTGTCACCGTGTGTGCCGCTGTTGCTTATTTGTACGCATTTCTTTCGAGCAGGGAGCATAGGCGAAAGGACAATATCGCCACTCAACTTGTTTTGCCACGTTAAACAAGTACAAATTACGAACACATGCAATAATTATAATAATTTTATACTACTAGTTACAATTAACGAGTCACACATTGGGACTTTAGAATGTCGATCAGATTACATTTAAATTAAATACGAAACAAAATTAAGAACATAAGATTGTTTGAAAGTCGAAGACGTGTTAATGATTGATTTAATAATAGCCCTCTTTTTTAATTCTTTTTTTTTTATTGGCTGTCCATGGGGATAAGAGATTACGATGAATCTGGTCCATGACCGTTACAAATGCCATCACCCACATTGACACATTTCGTTGAGGCCTCAGTTACTAGTGGTAGGGTTTTGTGAGTCTTTTAGTGGACGAGCCTTTACCATCTTCGGCCTTAGTTTTTTCATTTTTGGCCACCGAGTCCCATGTATACCGTACGTCTCCTGGACGCGGGATCTTCTTGGAAGTTTCGCCACCGTCCTAAAAATGGGCTTTTGTGAGCAATCGCAGAAAGGTATTACCTCCCCGCCTGTTTCTGATGTGAAACAGTTTTGGTTTAAAGGCTA
Organism: Bombyx mandarina; assembly: GCF_003987935.1. The sequence goes on along the minus strand of NW_021011486.1, from coordinate 1,833,069 downwards.
GAGAAGCCGTTGTACTATAAAACTGAGACTTAGAACGCATGCCTCAAGTTGGATCGCGGCATTTGCGTTGTTGATGTCCGTGGGCTCCTGTGACCACTTAAAACCAGCTGTGCCATGAGCTCGTGATTCCATCTAATCAATAAATAAAAAGGTAAACCGTCTATCACATGCTTCAAATAGAAACAAACTGCTTTGGGGTAGAAATAGAGCTGTAGTACCTCTCCACCCACAAGACTACATGGTACTGCCAATATTAAAATTGTAATCTAATATATGTACGTATAATTAGCACAATTTATTTAGAATTTTCCACCTGAGCGAGGATACTTGATGGCTTTAGAATCGCATTTCTGTATGAACATACATCACTTACAGACAAACGAACAATATGTAAACAATACTAAGTAAGTATGTTTGGTTTTTGTTGTTTGGTAGGTAATCTTAGCCTTGTATTGGAATTACAGACAGACATTTAAATTTTTATTCATCTATATATTAATACGTGAAGCAAAAACTTTGTATCCCTTTTTACGAAAATTGCCCGGACGGAGGAGTATGAAATTTTCCACATTTATAGAGAATATAGAGAAGAAGTGCACAATGCAATTTTTTTTTTAAATAATGCATAAAAGATTCTTTAAGTCAATAAAGAAAACATTATACACACTACATACCATGTATTTGACGCACACACGCATGCATACTATTTATTGTCAAACTTTTGTTCTTGACGTCTGTTGTCAAATTGAGAATAGATTAAGTATTTTTTGGTTTTTCTTAATATTTTTTATAGTGTAGTCTTGGCGAAATTTGTGATTATAGAAGTATAAAATACAATCATAATAGTGCACAAACTTACAATTCCAATTAATTATAGTCGAATTTCGACTACTGCGGGACCTCTAGTTTATACCTAGTCAGGTCATAAATTCTGTCACATGTTTAATGTAAAATAATTGAAACAAGTTTATTCATTATGTAACCATTCATATACCAAAATGAACTTAACAAAACATAGATTCTTATGACACTAAAGTTTATTCAAAATGACCTCCGTGATTTTGAATACAGGCCTTCAATCTGCGCGGCCAGTCGTCTATCGCAGCACGAACGAGGTCCATGTCAATATCGGCGGCTGCCTTAATCAAGGATGTCTTGAGTGACTCCAAATTGGGATGAGGCTTTGAGCACGCCTTTTCCTCCAAGTGTTGCCATATCTTGTAATCTAACGGATTCAAATCTGGACTGGAGGAGGGCCAGTCTTCGTGCCGGATGAAGTCGATTTCACGCGCCGCCAGCCAGTCTTGTGTGCTCTTCGCTCTATGAGCTGGCGCCGAATCTTGTTGGAATACCCAGTGCCTGTTATTGAACATGGTATGAGAAACAGGTTCCACAAGGTTCGTCAGGACTGTATTTTGATACACAACTGCATTCGTTTTTACACCTTTCTCACAAAAATGTACCTCTGTTAAGCCCCAATAAGAAACTCCCAACCATACCATGAGCGAGGATGGAAAATGACCTCGTTGGACACGCGGAATACGGTTGCTCGCTTCTTCACTACTGTGTGCGTACACCTTATCATTTTGTTTGTTGTAGCTCTCTTCTACGGTAAAAATTTTTTCATCCGAAAAAAGAATTTCCCGATATTTTTTTCCCGCGTACCGCTTCAACAAAGCGCGGCATCTCTTCAGTCTCAGGTCCATTAGACGAGCATTCAAACGATGTCCTGTTTTTCTTCGATATGCCCGAAGCCCTAAGTCTTCATTTAACACCCTTTTCACCGTGGTTCTGCTTAACCCCATCTGAAGGGCCAACAGTTTCTGCTTATGTTTGGGATTTCTTTGAATTCGCGCCTTCACAGCTTTTATCACTACTGGAGTCCTAACAGACCGAGGGCGACCACTTCTTGACCTGTCATCTACACTAGAGTCTTCATTGTATCCTTTGATGGTACGATAAACGAATCTTTTGGTTATATTCAACTTTTTCAGTATGTTAAAAATTTGAATTGGCGCGTAACCGCAACGATGCAACGCAATAACTGAAACACGGTCTTCTTTAAGCGTCTACTCCATATTGTAAAAGTGAGTAAAATTCTAAAAGTATACATTTTTATTTTCATGAACAATTCGAAATTCGAATTCAATAAACTTTTTTGTGGCCAGCATTCTAAAAGAAAAGTTTTTACTGTGTGACAATACTTATGACCTGACTAGTTATAGTTATGGAAATTAGTTACGCTTCAGAGTGTAGATCACCTGCGAGCAAGCAGCCCACCTAATGTTAAGTAGCTATTGTCGGCCGAACCCAGCTCAGCCTGAAGGCTAACACTTGGAGACATGAGGTAATCGTCTCAATTGTACGGTTAAAACAGCTTTTTCTATTTCCGTGGTGGGCTATGTTAAGGTCCTTTTGATGTTACTTGGTTATAGGCGTCCGTGGACATCAATCACAACGTGAACGCCTCTATCATCCTTGAGTCAAGTGGTCGAAGTCTCATTTGTATTGTATACTAGCTGACCCGGCAGACTTCGTAGTGCCTCAATCGATAAATAAAAGACACATCAAGGGGACACATCAAAGGAAAAACAAAATTGCTTGTTTTTATATAATTCCGAGCTTTTATATTTTCTCACCTTTTAAACCTTCCCTGGACTTCCACGAATAATTCAAGACCAAATTTAGCCAAATCGGTCCAGCCGTTCTCGAGTTTTAGCGAGACTAACGAACAGCAATTCATTTTTATATATAGAGAAGAAGATGTATGTCCTTTAATGTATAACTGTTTCACGGCAAAAGTAGATAAGGTACTTCCTCATCTTCCCTTCCCTTGTGCGGGATCATCATACGTTGTTATTTTTTTTTCTATTTATTCGTTGGTAGCCTAAGAGGCTATTCCAGCTACGCCTGGACGGGTAGGTGAGCTCACGGGCTCAACCTTTTGAGAGAATTTGCTAACACTAGCCCTAGCAAGAGCAGTGCTTCGCAGAATCTACCGCTGGATCGGAATCGCGACCCACGAAGATCCGGGGAGAAACTTAGTGGGCATACGTCGTGTAGTTGGTGGATTTGAATCTCAAATCTTGAATCTCGTAGCCTACACCCATTACCATTGGATCAAGATAACTTTACATTGAAATGTTACGACTGTTATCTTGATCCCATGATGAGCTCTATGACTCCTGCGAGGCAGAAATATCCTGAATAGAAACCCTAACAAGAGCGTTAAAATTATCTGGCCCAAAACAGGTCAGTCCGGCTAATGTGCACGCGTGTGTGGGCAAAGTACTTTCACACGTCGACGGGCACGCAGCCTTCGATGCTTACTGATCTGAAAAATAAGTATAAATATTCAGTTACGGTATAATCGGTTACAAAAACCCTAAAGTTTCTTTTTTTTTATTGCTTAGTTTGTGGGAAAGACCAATCCATTAATAATTGGTGAGCCTATAGTCAACGCAATGTGAATTCCGGAGCCATCTTAAGGACAAGATTGAAGATATTATTGCGTAATGACAGTTCACTTTCAATGAGTGAAACGCAAATAAAATAACAGCTGCACACTTTGAGGGAATTTTCATCGTTCAGTATGAGATTTTTCTGATGACAGCATCAGACTAGTTAGTTCTCATTTCGGTACTATACCGAATTCAGGTCCCTACGATATTTCGGTCGTCCCACCAGCAAACCCGACGGCTGATCAACCAAAAATTGCGGGGAAAAAAAGAGGACATCAGGTTTTTTTATTGCTGTTACTGGTGAGCACCTGAACGTAAGCAGCTACTCTCGATTATGGGCATAATCAATGCCAAGCGGTCGCCCAGATAATATTGATGTACTGTACAGCGACGACAGTCTCATCGCTCCTGACCATCGTCAAAATTTAGTGATGGGAACATCTCGAACAATTCCGTGGAGCACTCTTCCCGTTTCTCCACATATTTTTTTTTTATTGCCCTTGTAGGCAGACGAGCATACGGCCCACCTGATGGTGAGTGGTTACCGTCGCCCACAGACTTCAGCAATGCCAGTACGTGGCAAAAAAGATCTCTGGAAACGCACTGTGGATGAACGCAGTGGCTCCAGGTAATCATCACATCACTACTTTACACTCGAGCAATGGTCCTATCGGTTTCCAAATAAATCACAATAATATAAACAAACGTAGTTAGCCAAACAAGACGACAGGTTTTTTATAAAAAACAATAAAGACGTAAGTCGACGAACGGACAATGCGGTTACACGCGCCCCTGATGACCCTATATCAGCAGACGGTATGGGCCATCGACCGCCGTACCGTAACCTAGAATTCCCCTCGATTGACGAAGCACGTGGCTCAGATCGGTGACGAAAAGAAATGTTACAGAACTTTGGCAGATAGGGAGACGGCTGCGGTCGTAGTATCGATACGATATCCCGATACCAGTGTATGGTCGGATCAATAACTATAATAATAATAATAATAATTAGCCCTTTAAACTGGGTGAGATTTATCTTTGTGATTGGATCTTTTGGTTTGTTTGTTTATAAGATGTCTCTCAACTCAGTGTGCCTTCTGGCAAAGGCCTCCTCCAGTAGTCTCCATTGTTTTCTATCTTGAGCAACTCTTCTCCATTTGGGTCCGGCGGTAAGTTTCAGCTCATTTTCCCATCGCANTAAGATGTCTCTCAACTCAGTGTGCCTTCTGGCAAAGGCCTCCTCCAGTAGTCTCCATTGTTTTCTATCTTGAGCAACTCTTCTCCATTTGGGTCCGGCGGTAAGTTTCAGCTCATTTTCCCATCGCATTTGTTGACGTCCTCGACACCTCTTGCCATCTCTTGGATACCAGTTCGTTATAATTTGACTCCACTTTTCTAACTACACAGGAAAAAAAAAAAAAAAATCTAGCCCTTTTTTTTTTAAAGATTCATTAACTTTTTTGAAAAATGTAATTTGATACCCTACACCCTATGATTAGATACAGTGGTCACAAATGTGAACATATTCCCACATTTTTTTGTATTAGCTACCTAAGTAACATAACTATGAATTGCAGTTCCAAATAGGACCAAAACATTCGTAGTTTTTAATATAAAAATAAAATAAACAATCTTTTTTCTTGAAATTTTAGAATATTTTAACTTTTAATCAACTTTAACATGCTACTGTGTAATAAAAATGGATGAAATGTACTAAAGCATGTTATTACAAAAGATAGCGCAACTCATCACAATTCTGAAATGGTGCTTGCTGCAATACTATGACAACACTTGCAAAAATTCTAAGAATTCTCTTAACAAGACACAAAAAGGATTATTGAGCTTAGTTTTTGAAAACATTACTTACTGTTCAAAAAAGGATTTTGAGACTGTTTCAATGAAAGTCATAATGAGAAATTAAGATATTTATTGCGTACTTAAATGAAATGTTCAAATTGTTGACCATCTACGTCAAGACACTCGTAACAACGCCTTAAAAATGATCTTTTAATGAGTCTCCGTTATACCCTTCTGTTCATATTTTCTGCAGCCTCCAAGATTCTTTGACGCTTCGTCAACTGTTGCCATTGTTTTGGCATAAACTTTATCTTTCAGGCAACCCCAGTTAAAGAAATCCAGTGGATTTAAATTCATCTATCTATTTTATCATCATCTATTCTATATTCATCTATTCTATTCGAAATGGCCACTTTTGGCTTTTATACAGGCCTTTAATTTGTATGGCCACGGATTTACGCACTGCTTCCAAGGGAAATTTCGGCACTCCTTGCTCCAAAGATTTTTTTAAAGTCCCAAAGTCGCCGTGTAGCTTAGAGCAGGCCATGTCCTCTAAACTTGACCATAATTTGAAGTCTAAAGGGTTGAGGTCTGGGCCAGATGAGGGCCAGTCTTCAGCTCTTATAAAGTCCGGAATGTTGCTTTCAAGCCAAGATTGGGTAGTTCGTGCCCTTTGACCAGGTGCAGAGTCGGTATTGTTGAGAGGTTTCACAACATGATCCAAGACTGTATCTTGATACACTTTGGCTGAAGTTTTCATTCTTTTTCACAAAAATGTAGTTTTGTGAGTCGTTGATAAGACACGCCCCACCAAACCGTCACTGACGCAAGATGATGACCACGTTGTACCCTTCCGAACACTTGAGCAGCTTCTTTAGAACTGTGAGCGTATACTTTATCATTTTGCTTATTGTAGTGCTCTTCAATCGTGAAAATGTTTTCATCGCTAAAGAGGAGATTTCTGTGCCTTTCACCTGCGTATCGCGACAGAAGGCGTTTTGGTCGATCCACTCTCTTTAATTGTAAAAATTGATTTAGGGCATGTCCTATATATCGACGATAAGCACAGAGCTTGCAGGTCTTGTTTTATAATACGCGATAGAGTCCTAGCGGGAATCTTCATTACTGTGATAAGATCAGTCATAAGATTTTTTTGCTTCCTAATGGGGTTTCGATGAATTCTGGCTTTAACAGCCTTAAAAGCCTTTGTAGTTTTAACAGCATACATACGGCTGATACCAAGCTTTTGAAGTGTCTGGATTAAGACCAACGGCTTCATACCCACTTTGTGCAAGGCGATCACTGCAATCCTATTTTCTTTAAACACCCTCATTCCACATTGTAATTTGATAATGAATACGAAAAAAATATGTGAAATGGCGCAAAATCGAAAGAAGTTTTTAAAATAATATACATGTTCCAAATTCAAAATAATTAAAAAGTTAAAAAAAGGAAAAGTTTTTATGTAACAGTATTTATGGCCAGACTAGTAAGATGGGCTCAACTTATTGCCGAGTTAGTCTTAGGCTTTTTTGTGCATTTATTTATTTATGTACTAGCTGAACCGGCAACCATTGTTTTGCGTTAAATAAGATTTCTAGGGAATTTCTAGTGTAGAAAAAAAACTAACTTATTGTAAATGTGTAAAGATGTGGTAAATGAGTGAAAGAGGTATGTAGTGCTGTGAACGATGAGGGAATATATAATAAAAATAACAAAACCTCATTCAACCACATAATACCTCATTATAACAAAAAAAAATGTCCAAATAAAAAAATATATGTTAGGGGTGGACAACCCTAATCACTTAGGGGTATGAAAAATAGATAGTAGCCGATTCTCAGGCTTACTGAATATGCATAAAAAAATTCATGAGAATCGGTCAAGCAGTTTCGGAGGAGTATGGGAACGAACATTGTGACACGAGAATTTTATATATTAGATTGATGAACTTGTATATTACAAGTTAGGTTATACAATTATATTATAATCGTAAAAATATATTATAGTCGTAAAAAAGACATCAGTTCTCGTACACCCTTCAGTAAGCCTCCTTCCTGTGTTCCATAGTGTAGGGAGATTTTCCCCGATAGAGGGGTTCCGATGGGCCTCGGAATCCCGCTACGTGCCTCCGTAAGGGCGTACGATATCCCGTGATTAATTATTATCTCTATGCGAGTACGTTCTCTTGATGAGAACCGCCTCAATTATATCTCAAGTTCACTCAAAGCCTACTTAGTAATTATACTAAATACTGCTAGATTTATCACTAAGCACGATAAAAAAAACGTATGAATTTTCGTCGAATTCATTAAATTTCATTCATTGTAACGAATGATTTTAAAAATTTTAGTTAGTACCGATTGCATATGATTATAACAAGTAAATTCTGATAAGATTACAAAGTAGAACAGATTACGACAAAGTTCGATCAGAGATTATAGGTTGGACTGTATCTTGTATTTCGTAAATCCTATGGATAGTTTAATTTTAACGAATAAAACCTGCCGCACACATGAGTAATTGTTGCTAAGCCACGACTGTTTGTTGAAAATACTTTTAACTTCTGTCGCCTATTGTGCGTAAATGGTAATAAAGTAAAAACTTCGCTGAGTTTCCAGAATGTCCGTAGCTAGTTTCAAGTTTTTTTTTATTGCTTAAATGGGTGGACAAGCTCACAGCCCACCTAAAGTTAAGGATTACTGGAGCCCATAGACATCTATAACTTAAATGCGCCACCCACCTTGAGATATAAGTTCTAAAGTCTCAAGTATAGTTACAACGGCTGCCTCACCCTTCAAACCGAAACGCATTACTGCTTCACGGCAGAAATAGGCAGGGTGGTGGTACCACCCGTTCGGACTCACAAGAGGTCCTACCACCAGTAATTAATTACGCAAATTATAATTTATCATATAAACGAAGCGAAGGCCTACGTTATGTAGAAAGAAGCATTAATTGCCGTGTTCTTAATAGTTTGACCACTATCTGTCTATGCAACAGTATCTTTCAAATTAATTTTCACCAACTTCCAAAGGTCCAGTTAAGTTTAAAATTTGCTCACGTGGTGGCGGGGTTCGCTCTGTTATATCACCGAGCCCCTATTCAACAATAAGCCGTGAAAAAGTAAAAGAAGACAAGACAAGACAAGTAAGAAACTGCGTCGTCAAAGTACTAGAAATTTTCCATACTAACAATATGTACTATAAAGTTTCAAAACATGTCATTACGGATCCTCCCGATCCATTAATGGTGCTTTTAGGTACCACAAGCACCGGTCACCGTCCTCGTCGAACCCGTCGCCTGCGACGAAGGTCGAGGACGAATCAACCCATAGACACAGCCCACTGAGTTTCTCGCCGGATCTTCTCAGTGGGTCGCGTTTCCGATTCGGTGGTAGATTTTGCGAAGCACTGCTCTTGCTAGGGCCAGTGTTAGCAACACTTTCGGTTTGAGCCCCGTGAGTTCACCTACATGTTAGGGCGAAGCTGAAATAGCCTCTCAAGGTTATCAGCATAGGAAGGAAAAAAAACAAAAAAGTTATACACAAGATATTTTTAATATATTTTTAACTAATCCTATTTATTATTTATTGAAAGAAGATTTGAACTATTTTTCAATTTTGATTCATTCAATAAAAACCCTCAAAAAAAGCAATGTTAAATTTACTTTGAAGTCTGAAGGTAAACTGTCGAAAATCTCATTCGAAAATGTAATCAGATAGGCAATTTTGTCGTTTTTAAAAGTAATCAAATATAGTAAGTAGGTACAACATCGATTTTTAAAAGCAGGTGAAGGCATGACCAATTTCATATGATAAGTGTAATATAAAATAATATGCATATCAGCGGATTTATCGGTTTATACGCCACGTATTTGTATAATATTTTATAGTAGTGTTAGTGAGCACAAAGGATGCGGTTGTCTCATTGGATGGCTTTGGCCGTCCTTTTCGGAGGTAACACGGATTTATTTTTTAATTATTTTTATATGAAAAAAACGCATTCATAATTAATTAGAGACGCGATCTTGTTTTGTTTTCTATTACTATATTTTAAATAGATATACGTGTATTAATGGTATCTTTACGATTTAAAATCTTAAGTTTTCTATTTTATTTTTTTATTAATAATTATTTTAATTAATAATTTTGACGTTTTGGTTATGGTGCCGCCTTATGGTGGTAGGACCTCTTGGGAGTCCGCACGGGTAGGTACCACCACCCCGCCTATTTCCGCCGTGAAGCAGTAATGCGTTTCGGTTCGAAGGGTGGGGTAGCCGTTGTAACTATACTGAGACCTTAGAACTTATATCTCAAGGTGGGTGGCGCATTTACGTTGTAGATGTCTATGGGCTCCAGAAACCACTTAACACCAGGTGGGCTGTGAGCTCGTCCACCCATCTAAGCAATAACAAAAATAAAAAAAAATCACATAGAGAACTATGTATATAGAAAAGTATCTATCTTTATAATTGCGTTTCGCGTAAATCGAAAATAACATTACTGTAAGCAGATTGCAACCATTGTTGAATAAAAAAAAAAAACGCGACAACAAAGGTAACCTTTGTTTCATATATTTGCATTTTCGCAGACTACAAAGGGTCGGGTGGTGGAATGATCTGGTATAAATTTTTTTTTTTTTTTTTTCTACTTTGAGGCATAATTTGAAACGCGATTTGAATTGTTCAAATTTAACAAAACTTTTATCATCATTATTTTAGAGCATTACATTATTATGTATATTATCTGTGTGATCACATTAGCGCAAGATGGATATTTGACCGAAGCTCTAAGATAAAAACTGTGTGAAGATATTTTTTCTTTTTTAATACGCTTTTATTAGCTTCAGACGTATGTATCATGTTAGTATGTTAGGATGTAACGGAATCTTTGAACATGATTTTGACCACCTTCAAAACTTTGGTGTACTTATTAAGGTCCGATGACAATTCACCAATCCATGGTATCATCAGTAGTTATAAAATATTCTATGAACAGATATGAGTAGAAGGATTATTTTGATAATATCCTGAAAAGCACCCCACGCTTTTTTTACAATAAAACCATTTTTTCTTACACTACTTATAATTCAAACTTATTAAAATTTATTTTCTATTAGTTTGATTTTCTATAAAAGCATATTTTGTTAGTTTTTTTTAGCTATTATTTATTTTTAAATCTGTTTTTATAATTATAGACTTTATAACTATTGAGATTTAATTCTTTTATCAGTAAATTATTTACGCGACTGTTCTCTTTCTTGTTGAAATTTCGTGGCTTTTGTAGTGTTAGATGAGATGAAAGTGTTTCAAAAAATGTTGACATAGGTAGGTAGGCAGCGGCTTGGCTCTGCCCCTGGCATTGCTGACGTCCATGAGCGACGGTGACCACTTAACATCAGGTGGGCCGTATGCTCGTCTGCCTACAAAGGCAATTAAAAAAAAACTGCCTATTTTTTTAACATTAAACCTGCTGTTACACCTGGTGTTAAGTGGTTACCGGCGCCCATAGACATCAACAAGGTAAACGCCACCAGAGTTCTGAATCTCAGTTTTTACAGTAGAACGGCTGCCCGATCCTTAAAAACAAACGCATTACTGCTTTTTTTTTATTGCTTAGGTGGGTGGACGAGCTCACAGCCCACCTGATGTTAAGTGGTTACTGGAGCCCATAGACATCTACAACGTAAATGCGCCACCCATCTTGAGATATAAGTTCTAAGGTCTCAGTATAGTTACAACCGTTCCCCACCCTTCAAACCAAAACGCATTACTGCTTCACGACAGAAATAGCCAGGACGGTGGAACCTACCCGCGCGTAGACTTCCTACCACAAGTAATTACGCTTATTATAGTTTTTGCATTGCTTGATTTTTATTACACGACGTTTTTCCTTCACCGTCGAAGTTATTCGTGAGCATTTATCAAGTACGTATTTCATTAGAAAAAAATTGGTACATGCTTGCGGGATTTGAACGCTGGTACGACGCATCGCTCGATTCAGATGCACAGGACGTCTTATCCTTTAGGCCACGACGACTTGGAACGATAACACTAACGCACGTCATTAAGATACTAAACAAAGTAGATATATAATATATAAACGTTTGGAACATAGAAGATTAAAAAAGGTATATAATGTAAAAGTTCCAGAAATAAAATTTTTACTGGCGGTGGGACCTCTTGTGAGTCCGCACGGGTAGGTACCACCGCCCTGCCTATTTCCGCCGTGAAGCAGTAATGCGTTTCGGTACGAAGGGTGGGGTAGCCGTTGTAACTATATTGAGACCTTAGAACTTATATCTCAAGATGGGTGGCGCATTGGACTGTGAGCTCGTCCACCCATCTAAGCAATAAAATAAAAATAAAAACACGTTTAAACACCAAGCCAAAGTAAAAATTCAAACGTTTTTTTTTAATTGATTATCCTATTCTTTGCCCAAAGTAAAAAATAATGTTGTCTCAAGTATAAGATTAATGTAATTTTCAAGTTGACGAGAAGCCCTGTAGTTGATAAAAATTAATTTTGAAAAATTCCGTTACAAAAAGAGAGACATGGGTCAAGCTAATAAAAATAAAACTGTTTTTTTTTCTCAGCCTATTTAGCGATAGAAGATTTTTGTGCCTATTTGTAAGTGTTTGTTTCCTATTCAATATGATTTGTATCGATTTTATATTACAATCATCGCCTAGGTCTTTTTGGTAGTAATCCTGACGGCTGTAATTAGTCGGCTCAATTATGAGGTCAGCGTTAATATCTCTTTCGAAGATACTAGCCATTCGGGATCCGGTTATACTCCTCTTAGAAGGCTTACACAGGGTCGTTGAACTTGGATATTTTAATGCTATAACAGCAAACGCTATTTATAAACTATGATTTGACAGAGAATCGCGTGCATTTGCGCAAAATGCGATAAGTTATTTGTGTGGGAGCATGGAAGAGCTAGATATAATTTTTAGGATTGACAGAGTGATACCTAAGAAAGACGTCACTGGGAAAACGTTCGGACGTCAAAAACACTACTAGCTGGATCTATGATCTGGATGTATGGGGCTGAGACCTGGATCTTGAAAGAGTCTGACAGGCGACGCATAGACGCGTTTGAGATGTGGTGCTGGCGGCGCATGTTACGCATCCCTTGGACGGCTTTCCGGACGAACGCTTCCATCCTCAACGAACTAAAAGTTGACCAGAGGCTATCCACCAAATGTCTATATAGAGTGCTCCAATACTTTGGTCATATAGCAAGAAAACCCTCTGACAACCTGGAGAGACTCATAGTGACGGGTAAAGTGGATGGACCAAGTGTCTGAGTATCTGGACATGAGACTGAGCCACGACCTTCACTGTGCCACTGACCGACATAAGTGGCTAAAAATTACAAAAAAAGGTCACAGGCGGGCGCATTACGATGCTCAGCAATGAGCGATCGACTGAAGGAGGAGGAGGAGGATCTATGAGGCGATCAAATTACATTCTAGAACCAGAAATTTGAGCAACAAGGCAATTGTCACGTTTTCCTTAATTCGTTCTCTATTCATATTTTCAATGTAAATATTTTACATTCGCGAGCGTTTTAAGTAATTGCCACCTACTGGTAAAGATGTAAAATGGCCTTCTCTCTTAAATCATCATAGATTTATATTTATCTCTTTCCAACACTGAATCAAATTATAGTTATTGCTTCCGCACGACAATGAAGTGTAATTTTTTCTTAGTTACCCCGCATGGAACATATTATTATGCACTTATTAGTCCACATTACGCGATTAAAATTCCTTGATCAGCGTGTTTAGTGCGAGTTTTTTAATGTTATCGATAGCGTAGATTGAACCTTTTTTTTTTTCGGGCCGCGTTCGAACCTCCTACGCGGAGCCCCGCGCCATATGGGGCGCGCAGGGTACGTGGGACTTGACGATCTGCAAGGTGTTGGGAGCAGACCGCGGGCCCAAGGAATTTTAGGGCCCTACCGACAGAAGATTGAGCCTGCCGTAACCACAGATACATAATCCAGTTTCATGACAGCGGAGTCGGCAAAAAACTCAAGACTTGCTCAATTCAAAACGACAACTGTAAATACAATAATAAATCTGTTTTTTTACGCTTATCAATAATAGCAATATTGGTAATTTATTAGTAGAGTTATCTTGCGACGAAGTTCAAAGTTTTTTTTACTGTATCTCATCGCATTCCTTTCTTGTTGCAAAACAGGGTAAATATTTATTATAGTCAACTGTCTGTTGTCGTATTTATACAGCCAGTGAAGGCAGAATATAATTTGATATTACTTTTACGTTTATTGAATAATTGTTTTTTCAAGAGAAAATTCTGAAAGGTAGACAGACGTTAGCCCACTGAGAGAAGTCGTCGTGGCCTAACGGATAAGACGTCCGATGCATTCGTGTTGAGCGATGCACCGGTGTTCGAATCTCAGGCGGGTACCAATTTTTCTAATGAAATACGTACTCAACAAATTTTAATGTTCACGCTTGACTTCCACGGTGAAGGAATAACATCGTGTAATAAAAATGAAAGCCGCAAAATTATAATTTGCATAATTACTGGTGGTAGGACCTCTTGTGAGTCCGCGCGGGTAGGTACCACCACCCTGCCTATTTCTGCCGTGAAGCAGTAATGCGTTTCGGTTTGAAGGGTGGGACAGCCGTTGTAACTATACTTGAGACCTTAGAACTTATATCTCAAGGTGGGTGGCGCATTTACATCGTAAATGTCTATGGGCTCCAGTAATCACTTAACATCAGGTGGGCTGTGAGCTCGTCCACTCATCTAGCAATAAAAAAAAAAGAATTTCTCGCGGGATCGTCTCAGTGGGTCGCGTTTCTAATCCGGTGGTAGATTCTGCGAAATCTTACTAGGGTCAGTGTTAGCATCACTCCGGTTTGAGCCCCGCGGGCTCACCTACTAGTTAAGATTATGCTGAAATAGCCTCTCAAGGCTATCAGCTTTGGTAGGCAAAAAAATAAATAAGCGCTTTAAGTTTTTGGAGAAGTACATCTGTCCCTTTTACACAAAGCGCGATTACAATATGATTATGCGTAAAGCCTTAAGTATAAACCTGTGCCAGTAGCCATCATAGAACACAAGATATTTGACAGATGCCTGAATACCACTAACGACATATTTTGTTTTTTTTGTTTTATTGCTTAGATGCGTGGACGAGCTCACTGGTGTGCTACCTGGTGTTAAGTCGTTACTGGAGCCCATAGACATCTACAATGTAAATGCCGCCACCCACCTTGAGATATCGGTCCTAAGGTCTCAGTATAGTTACGACGGCTGCCCCGCCCTTCAAACCGAAACGCATTACTGCTCCACGGCAGAAATAGGCGGGGCGGTGGTACTTACCCGTGCAGACTCACAAGAGGTCCTACCATCAGGGAGATTCAAGATAATTTTACAAATATACAAAACAACTGCGAGCCCAGCTGATCTGTCAGGATGATTTAAGACTTCATCGAATGACGTAATGAGGATGAATATTAATTATTCATAGAGAATTTGCGCGTCTAGATCGTTTAAAAGAATTCAAAGGTGATCTTAGTCAAATTACAAAGCTATAAATAGACGTAATTCTCATTTTGTTCGTGAACAAATTAATTACGTAAATACTGAATTTATTAATTTGTCTGTAAAAAAACCTACATGTCCCTTCCACGGCCCTCGACGTGTATAGTCCGGCGAATTAAATACGAAACAAATAACTAAGGTTCATATTTATGTATTATTTACCCCACTTGAACCTTTTTATATCTATACTAATATTATAAAGCTGAACAGTTTTTTTGTTTGAACGCGCTAATCTCAAGAACTACTGGTCCGATTTGAAAAATTCTTTCAGTGTTAGATAACTCATTTATTCAGGAAGGCTATAGGTTATATAACACCACGGCAAAGCCAATACAACGGGAACAAAAGACTGTTTCAAAATAGGGGCTTAAATAGCTCCTTAACATTCTATAATTCAAAACTATTTTCACTTTCTACATAAATGAAGTGGGAGTAAAATTTAGCGTTATTCTATTAACTATTCCTCGCGAACGGAGTCGCGGGCAAAAGCTATTTCCGATAAATGTTGACATTCAATCTAACTGTCACCTTCCGTAGTAAGTTTTCGCCAGAATTTGGAACAAAAATATTTTTGATGTCATTTTTCTGAACGCGTATCTTATCATTTCGACTCTCATCGAAAATTGATTGAGATGATCGCTAGATAAGATATTTGCGGAAAGAGCAGTTTATTGTTGAGATAGTCGCTGTGAAATACGATACCGATTTCGACCTCACATCTCAAGGTGTCAAATGGCCAACTTATTTAAGAACCTTCAGATATTTTGTTGGAATTTACGCAATATATGTTTATTTTTATTGCTATGATGGATGGACGAGCGCACAGCCCACCTGGTGTTAAGTGGTTACTGGAGCCCATAGACATCTACGACGTAAATGCGCCACCCACCTTGAGATACAAGTTCGAAGGTCTCAAGTATAGTTACAACGGCTGCCGCACCCTTCAAACCGAAACGCATTACTGCTTCACGGCGGAAATAGTCAGGGTGGTGATACCGACCCGCGCGGACTCACAAGAGGTCCTACCACCAGTAATAAAATCAAATCTTTCGAAATCACATTGCATTATCTTATGTTTAATTTATTATAGATTAAGCGAATTATTCGAGTTAGCTACTTATGTACCTACATTGTATTTGATTTATATGATAAACATTATTTGCAATCAGTCTACTAATCAAAACAAACAATAAAACAAATATTTACTTTGTAATTATTTAATATTAAATGTACATGTTTGTGTACTAACAATATTGATGGAAGGCGTATAAAGATCGGAAGGAGTATACAGTACCCATTGTAAGGAATACAGAAAACTATTATATTGATAATTATAATGTTTTCATATTCATAAAAATCCCACAGGAAATATTTAGGAAATGACTTATACAAACGACTTATGGAAAAGTATATTACGTGTGATATATTGTATTATTTATATTATTTACGGCAATATTATCTATATATTAATATGTGAAGCAAAAACTTTGCACCCGTTTTTACGAAAATTGTGCGGATGGATGAGTATGAAATTTCCCACACTTATAGAGAATATAGAGAAGGAGTGCAGAATGTAAAAATTTTTTTAAATGTATGCGTAAAAAGTCATGAAATCAAGCAATAAAACATTACACACCCTACCATGTATTTGACGGACGCACGCATGCATACTATTTGTTTATTGTCAAACTTTTCTTTATTAGAGTAATATTGTTTGTCTTTATGAATATTTGTCTAAAGTGTAGTCTTGGTGAAATCTGTGACTATAGAAGTATTTGACAACAGAATCATATTAATGTACAAACTTATAATTTCAACTAATTATAGTCGAATTTCGACTAGTAGGGGACCACTAGTAATATTTATTATGTCTCTGCTAAAAGGTGACATTCTCGACTTTTGCAAGTGAAACACTACGTCAAAGAAGACGGAACACAAGAGTATAATACTTTTCTTTCCAAGCGCAAATCCCTCTTTAATGAGTAAAATTGTTCGTAGAGCCAGAATAGAATTTTAGGTACCTCAAGCATCGGTCACCGTCCTCGCCGAACCCGTCGCTTGCGACAAAGGGCTCGCCGAATAAATTAACCCATAGACACAGCCATCTAGAAAGTATTGACGAGCCCTCATCATCGAATATAGCCCACTGAGTTTCTCGCCGGATCTTCTCAGTGAGTTGCGTTTGCGATCCGGTGGTGGATTCTTGGAAGCACTGCTCTTGCTAGGGTCAGTGTTAGCAACACCTCCGCTTTGAGCCCCGAGATCTTACCTATCGCTAGGGAAACGCTGATATAGCCGCTTAAAGCTATCTAACAGCAAAGGCAATAAAAAAAAGTTGGAATTATTATTCCATAGGATCCAAGAAACAGCATTACAATAAATGTTGGAACTTCTCTATGCGCCTTTGATTAAA
Organism: Bombyx mandarina; assembly: GCF_003987935.1. Next base: position 1,815,809 of record NW_021011486.1, on the reverse strand, counting down.
TCGAAAGCAACAGTTGAGAAAATAGCATCGTGTGACGATAAATAGAAAACAACGAATAATTTAAAATTACTACTAATTTAAATTAGAATTTAAATTTTATGGATTAAAGGTGTAATGTGATTCTGGGCAGGTGGGTCATACGTTCCGTATTTATGAGACACCTGTTAAATTATATCGCACCTTTAGAATTAAAGTAGTTTAATCCAAATTTCTTGCTTTGTTGGTAAACACCAAAAATGCAATTGAAGAATTGTAATTCTTCAGTTTTGATTTTAATACTTTAAGCCTAAAAGCACATACCGTAAATTTTAAACCTGATTTAAAAGAGGCCGATAGTGTACTTTGTTCTATTCTAACTAAAATTAAAAATTTCATTGTTAATATAAATAAATAAATAAAAAAATAAAAAAAAAAATTTTTTTAAACTGATAGAATACATGTTTATGAATCGTTCAAAGACTATAGGTAATATAGATATAAAGCAGCTCATTTTCTTTGAAATTTTAGTTAAGCCATTTCAGTTCATAAGGTATGATATGTGTGCGGCCTGGGTTGGCTTCATACGTCGTTTTATAGATTACACATACAATTAATGGTAGCTGTATAAAAATACGATATAGGTGACCCGTTTTGCTCCCACAGATAACAACCCTCTGAGTTTCTCGCTGGATCTTCTCAGTGGGTCGCGATTCCGATTCGGCGGTAGATTCCGCGAAGCGCTGTTCTTGTTTGGGCTAGACTTAGGAAATTCGGCAGGCTGAGCCCCGTGAGCTCGCCTACGCGTTGAGTCTAGTATAACCAACCTCTCAAGGTTACGAAGGATGGGTGAAAAAAAAGACGTTCTGTGTCCATCAAACAAAAAATACTCGGTAGATATCAACCTGTCTCAGTTTTACTTCTTAGGCTTTTCGATATTTATCTATTAGAAAAGGATCATGATATCTCCATTCTACACAAAATTATTAAATGTAAAGAAACTACGCGCGTCTACCGTATTAGTCGATTGATGGCGTTATTAGTTTTCCGAATCGCGCTATGGTTATGTTACATCGTTTTGAAGTACTGCAGTAGTTAAAGAACCTTTACAAATTTTTCTAGGTACGGTAACCGGTGATATTGTCAACGAACTACCTCCAGAAGAGTTCGACGTCAAAATCGGCGAAACAGTAGCCGTTTCTATCGCATCTAACGATGGATTCACTAACACCGAATGTCTAATCCAGACTCCAGATGGCGGGCCACATTCTCTTCAAGAACTTGACTTTATTGATGTTATAACCGAAGCGGGGGTTGATTGCAGCATTAAGATTAAAGTAACCGAAGAGATAGAAGGCGCCTGGACTCTTATTAGCCGAGCCACGTCGTTCGGTAGTCCTGTGAAGAGAACATTACCCTTCACTATCAATATAGGTAATACACGATTAAATGATTAACGTAATTATGAAAACGTACGCGTATCTAGTCACGTTTCCAGATAACATCGAAACATCATTGATCGAACGATAACGGTAATTCAAGTCTACAATTTTTTTGGTAGTTACTGAGTTATTATTTTCACCGATCCATATGATAACAGTGTTTTGACAGTCTAAAGATTCCACATAAACTATTTATAGTGAGTAATGAAAATTGTTAGGATGCTTAGTGACTTTGTTAGCACGAACTCAGTCTAGCTCAGATTATTTTGGTAAATATTTAAAAATTACCTGATTGGATTAAATTTTCTGTGTTTAGAACGTTTTTAAAATACTCGACGATACAGTTCCAGGTGAACACGATGAATCCGATGATGAAAAAACAGAATCAGAAGAAGAAGAAGAAAAAGAAAAAGAATCAGAAGAAAAAAAAGAAACGGATGAAGACGATGGCAAAACTACATGGTTAACTGAAATCAGACGCTTCACCAGAACTGAACAAATCGTTGATGTGTCTTTACCGAACATTGGATACGATGAAATATGCACTGTCATTACTCCTGACAGAAAAACCATTACGGCCGCAGAAATAGAAATTCCAGGAGTTAAAGTACAAAGTAAAAGCGTTTTTGTTTCATGTAGAATCAGTATCGGGCCACTGAAGTCAAATTTACTGGGGAAGTGGACTCTCTGTGGAAGACGAGATGATGCTGAGGAGCGAAGATGTCAGGTCGTCACTATTGAATGGAGTAAGTTGGACAAGAACATCCAAATATATTTTTGATGGTGGTAGAACATGCAACAGGTTTACACTCGTGGATTAATCAATGCATAGACGCGTAATCGAATTCACAACTCACTCAACTTCTAGTATTCACTAGCACTCTTCATTAGTACTTCTAGTACACAACTCAACGACTCTCACAACATGTAGTATTAAGTGGTTCCCGGAAGCCATATACCACGTGAATGTTACCCCACACCTTAAAAAACTTGAGGACTCTGTGTCTCAATTTTATAGTAGTTTTATCACGCGATGTTATTACTACATCATGAAAGTCAATAGTGAACACGAGTATTTTGAATTCGTTGTGGTGTCTATGGATTCCGATAGCTCCTTAACAGCTATGATATTGTTTTCCCATCTTAGCTATTCAATTAATAAATTCATTAAGCAAAGGAGATTTCATAACAGCTATTATAATGAAATGTATTTTCTGATTCTAACGAGTTTCAGTTTCATGGATTTCAATATTTTTTTTGTTTCAAGTTCAATAAAACCTTTTCTTCACAATTATTTTCAGACAGTGAGAACGCACCCCATGCGTTATGGGACTCCCGAACTCAGCCTCTTTTCAAACATCCCGTCAATCTGAACGGAATTTTGACACCAGTCGTTATAGGCTCAGGATCTTTGTTAACGTGCCATATTGTTACGCCCAATGGTGAAGATTTAGTCGTCTTACCGGAGACGAAATACCCTGGCATCGTCCGCGCAGAATCCAGTACAACGGGTTGTAGTATCGCAATTGGTCCCATAACACAGGACATGTTGGGACAATGGGAACTTTATGGAATGTTTAGATCAGTGCTAGGACTGAATGAAGTCCGTTTGCCAATGAACTTTGAGTTGTATGGTAAGGCATAAACTTGTGGATAATAATCTATAGTTACAAATTACTGAATAAAATCAATATTCTTCAATAAATATGTATACAATGAGTATTATTGTCTTATAGTGTAAGTTGATGTACAAAATAATATGTGCGTATTGTGTTGCTTTTGTTTTTTTGTAACTTAAATTTCTAAATTTCTCTTCTCTGTTCAATTTCTACTTATATGTGATTTTGATTGTGGAAACACATTTGGTTATTGATTTAGCTATTTTTTAAATTATTATATGTTTGTATTATACTGTTTGTTTCCCAAATAAATAAAAGGTCGCGTACATACATGCTTAATTAAAATACTTAATGATCCGTGTGTGTTATATAATTTAATAAAAAATATTGAATTTTCAGATACTGACAACCCTTACAATCAAGCGTACAATTTAACTGTTTTGGATGCAAAAAGACATGTAATCAATTTGGGTTCTACAATATCAGTAGAAGTTAGTGGTCACGGAACGATGGACAGCTGTGAATTTGTTGCTCCTTCAGGGCAAGCTTATCAAAGTACTGGCAAGAATAATTTCGAAGGAGTTCAGTTTGTAAATGTAGACGGCATTATAGCTTGCCGTATCTCGATCGGTCCCATTACCGAAGTAATGCTTGGGAAATGGCAAATTGTCGGGAAATTCAATGATGGAAATATATTTAACGAGAGACAATTGCCTTTTGAAGTCATACGCGAAGGTAAATTTAGTATAAGAGCAATCAATCAGTTAGATTTAGATAGTACCGAGTTATTTTGACTTAAAAATTCAGGTGTAAATAACCAACAAATACAAATTTCTTCAAAAGTTTTATTATTATTATTGCCATGTCTTGATTTGAAAGATGACATAAAATGATTATTAATTTTCTAGATCCTGCAAATCCTATTGACGATGTTGACAGAATTGTGACCACGATTGACGATAGGAAATACGATACTGAAATCGGTGCGACCCACGAGATCATCATAAATCGTGGAGATTTCATTAAAAGTGAACTCTGTCAGATCAGGACACCTTCGGGAAGACAGTACACCTTAATGGATGGCTTCAACCTACAAGGGATAGAGATTATAGAAGATACGAATGTGGAATGTGGAATAAGAATGACTGTGCTATCTGAAGATATGATCGGCGAATGGGTGCTAATTTCAAAAGTTACGATGCTCTCTGATCCTATGGAAAGAAAACTCGTGTTTAAAATTCACATTGAAGGTAGATTTTGTTTTGTTGCATTGGTTGGACGAGGTCACAGTCCATTTGGCATTCAGTGGTCACCGGAGCCCATAGGCATCTAAAACGTAAATGCCGTCACCCACCTTGAGATATTAGTTCTAAGGTCTCTGTGTAGTTACGGTAGCTCCACCTTCCAAGCCGAAATGCATTACTGCTTCACGGCAGAAATAGGCAGGGTGGTAGTACCTACTCGTGCAGACTCACAAGAAGTCATACCACCAGTAGTTATATTTATTAATATATTACTTCTTCTTATTTACTTTCTAGCAGCGTTTTATACATCAGCGCAATATATTACAAGTAAGATATACACTAATCTCATACTAAATGCTAACACAAATACAGGCTTACAGACCGGTCATCGTTCTCGTCGAACCCGTCGCTTGCGACGAAGGGCTCGTCGAGTAACTTCACCCGTAGACACAGCCCGGATCTTCTCAGCGGGTCGCGGTTCCGATCCGGTGGTCGATTCTGCGAAGCACGGCTCTTGCTAGGGTTCGTGTTAGCAACGTCGTCAGGTTTGAGCCCCGTGAGCTCACCTACTAGTTAAGGTTACGCTGAAATAGCCTCTCAAGGCTATCAGCTTAGGTAAGAAAAAAAAGCTTGCAGGGAAACTTATACAGTGTTACTTTTGTTTTAGAGCGCGTCGAACCTAATTCTGCAAGCATTACAATAACTGAAGGCAACGATTTATACCTTAGACTGAAGAATCCGGTAGACAAACAAGACACCTGCAAACTCATTGCTCCTAACTCACGTGCTTTCGAAATAGATGAACCAAACGCGAGACTGTGTGGATTCTTGGCTAGAGCCGTTTCGGATCAGGATAGTGGAGAATGGGAAATACAATATGGAGATACAATTTTATACAGAGCTGTAATAAATGTTAATGTTGTCGGTAAGTTTTTTGATGATTCGTTTCTTATAACAGTATTGGAGCTCTTAAGATATTATTTATGTATTTACTATACCGATGATGGTGGAGATAAAGGCGCGGAGCCTGCGAAACGGGTGTACGCGGGTGTGTGAACCAGAGAGACGCCGCCCCATAGGGAGGCCCAAGTACCGCTGGTCTAACGATGTGGAATGAAACGTGAGCTCCAAGTGTCGGACTGGCAACATGTTGCGCAGCGCCGGGATTAATAGGGACGTTTATTGTCGGATGCCAAAACCCAGTTTGGGGTCATACCGCCAGCGCAGTGTACCGATTTTTATAGTTACTTTAAGAGGACATACGCAACATGAATTTTAAAAAGTTTTAACAACAAATGTTTTGGTTAACTGGTGGTATGACCTCTTGTGAGTCCGCAAGGGTAAGTACCACCACTCTTCCTATATCTGCCGTGAAGCAGTAATGCGTTTCGGTTGAAGGGTGGGGTAGCCGTTGTAACTATACTGAGACCTTAGAGCTTATATCTCAAGGTGGGTGGCGCATTTACCTTGTAGATGTCTATGAGCTCCATTAACCACTTAAGACCAAGGTGGGCTGTGAGCACGTCCACCCATATAAGCAATTAAAAAATCTTACGTTACGGACGTTTTTTCCCGATTAGGGTAATAAATAAAAAAATTCTAGATTGGTTATGTACCTTATCTTTTAAAGAAAACTATGCTTTCAGAAAGAAGTACTATACAAGTGCAAGATTTAACAATAATTGAAGGTAGTAAGCTGATTACGGAAATCGGTCCAGATGATTTGGTGTTTTGTAAACTAGAAGATCCATTAGGCGTGACCGTATATGAAGGTTTCGGCAGATGCGTGATCCGTGTCGATCGAGCGACAAGAAACCATAATGGCAAATGGAAGATGTCTATTGGATTACAAGGGCGTATTCTACTTGAAGAACTCACTTTTACAGTTCACGTTAGAAGTGCAGGTTAGCTGTTTGAGAATTATACTGACAATAATGATTAGAAATTAAAATAGTTTAAATTGGTTAAAGGTTTTTGTTTAATAGGCGATCTTTGGGCCGTGAGCTCGCCCACCCAGCCTAGTAGTAAAAAAAAACATGTGTGCAATACACACGTGGTAGAAGTGAAACCTTCAAAAATTAAAATACAATTATCCTAAATGTCTAAGAATATGTAAAATTTTGTCATTGGTAAATAATTGTAAATCATCTTTTACAGTTCATACTGTATAAGATAATATTAACTTCACGTATAATCCTAAATTAAAATTCACTACAAGAGGTTTCATACACACGTTAGTATTAAAAAAATCCCATAGATGGCGCTGTATTAAAAAAACACTACACAGAGAACGTCTAATGTGTTCTATCTCATTCTCTCTCCGGCTGAATCCTATACATTTATGTGTTTGTGTCTCTATGGACCTATTTTTTCGTTTCATCGAGTTTGAAATCACAACGATTCTAAAGAAGTTTCACTTCAAAAATATGTTAAACATGCAGGATCCAGACAAGTACAGACTTCCGTGCGCAGGGAACGTCCTTCGGTGGTCATATCATGTTCGCTTACGAGCAACGTCGAAGTCCGCGCTTGTAAGTTCCGCGATCCCCGCGGCAAAATCCTGATCGCTTCACGCGGAGTCGGAGAGGACAGATATGCTTACCACGGCTCCGAAGTGACGTGAGTTTTCTTTCTATTATCTTTCTTCTTCTTCTTGCTTCGGTTTCCTCAATACTGAGGGTCGTGATAACCTCCACGCAACAAGAGTTTATTACGGACCATTCCACGCCATTTGCCTCTATCTGCCGCCGAGTGTAGAGCATTGTGAACTGTGGTGTCGAGGGTAGTGCTGATCTGGTAAGTCCAACCTGTCGGGCCTCTACCTCGTGTTCTTCTTCCGTTCACCTTGCCAGTCACCATTAGCTTCTCCAAGCTGCCGTGATCCTTTTTTGCAATGTGGCCAAAGTATTCCAGAACTCTACGTAGGCAGATGGTAGAATAATGTATAATCTATTCACCCTCAAATACAGAGGTGAATTATCCGTAAGGCAAACTAGGCACGTGCCTAGGCGCGCGCGAAAATTCTGAGCTCGTTTTTATTTGCGTAATTACTGGTCCTATTTCTGCCGTGAAGCAGTAATGCGTTTCGGATTGAAGGGTGGGGCAGCCGTTGTAACTATACTGAGACCTTAGAACTTATATCTCAAGGAGGATGGCATTTACGTTGTAGATGTCTATGGGCTCCAGTAACCACTTAACACCAGGTGGGCTGTGAGCTCGTCCATCGATCCTAGCAATAAACATTTTTACCATGACTTTGCTGAAGCTCAAACGACTGACGATTTGACAACAGATCTGCTAACTTAATGACAAGAAGTTTAGTATCAGTTGCGTTTTTTAAATGAACCATTTTGTCAATTTTTTTATTTTATGTTTAATTTTTAATTTTATGTTGCGACTGACTAACGCAAAAAATCACAGTTTGATGTGTTGATAGTTGCTGTGGATTCAGAATACGTCCTGTGACAAAAACAGACACAACGGTAGTGCCAATCTATAATAAGATCAACATTTCTTATGTCCATTAGGCCATGATTTGTAGCTTGATAAACAAATTAACTACATTGTTCTCCTTTGCGTATGTCGATACAATATTTTACGTATATTATATATAAAAATGAATTGCTGTTCGTTAGTCTCGCTAAAACTCGAGAACGGCTGGACCGATTTGACAAATTTTGGTCTTGAATTATTCGTGGAAGTCCAGAGAAGGTTTGAAAGGTGAAAAAATGTGAAAATGCTCGGAATTATTTGAGGCTCTACGAAGTCTGCCGGGTCAACTAGTATATTATAAATATCAATGCGATCGACCACTTTTACTAAATTGTTCCTGGAATACGTTTTATCTTTATTAAAATAAAACAAATATCTTAGCAAAAAAAAAAACAAAAACCAATAAAATAAACTGAGATTATCCTCAACGTAGTCGAAATCAATTAAATATGCATTAATAAGGCCTAGCTTTTGCTTCGAGACTTCGTCTGCGTGGAATAGTTACTTTGGCATAACGCTAAATTTTACCCGCGACTTCATTTACGGCCGTTTTCAATAACCTATCTATCCCTAGTTTCGGTTACTAAAGATAGACAAATCTATATTTTTGTCCTTACTTACGTTCCAATAACCTATCGACGGGCAGCAGTTCCTATCGGATTTATCTATCCATCGTCGGGAGGACGGATAGCCTGCTAAAGATAGAACGCTCATATAAATCGTGCTTACTTCCGTTTCAATATGAGTTTTAACGGCCGTTTTCAATAACGTATCTGAGTTTTCGGATAGATAGCTATCTCCGAATATCAGCAAGAGCGTATCTATCCTTAGTTTGCGTTTCACAATCACGGATAAGTGCTATCTCTCTTTAACCAACAGTAGATAGCTTCTTCCCTCCGATTTATCCGAGCCTCTTGATACGTTTCGTTCTACTACAAATACGAAACAACATCAGNAATTTATTGTTTGTGGCATTTGTTGCCTTATTATTGAAATGTTTTTTCGCCGCCACAAGTTCTGCTAGAATCATCGTCTCATCTTTTGTCATGGGTGCTGCCTTTCTTGACTGAAAAAGATATATTTTCTAAACTTGAACTCAAAGTTTTCAAAGTAAAATTATTATTATCAATGTAGTTTATAGATACTTACAGAATTCATTTTATTTCACTGTAGCTCTTTAATTATAAACACACTTAGAATTATAAACGAAAGTTTTAAAGCGTTTTGGAGGTAAGTCATCATCTAATATAGTAGGTAAACAATAGAAAAACAAACAAAAGAAACTGATCACTGCTTATTGGTAAACGGACTGTCAAAACGTTTCGTTTCATAATTTCGACTAGGATAAAAATAGCAATGCGTCCAATTTAAAAAAATCTACATATGTTTTTATTACTTTTTGTTATAAACAAATGTGTTTATGATAGTCTACAATATGCTGGTTAAATTATAGTTATAATTTAGAATAAAATAAAATAAGTTTTGATCCTGATGTTGTTTCGTATTTGTAGTAGAACGAAACGTATCAAGAGGCTCGGATAAATCGGAGGGAAGAAGCTATCTACTGTTGCTTAAAGAGAGATAGCACTTATCCGTGATTGTGAAACGCAAACTAAGAATAGATACGCTCTTGCTGATATTCGGAGATAGCTATCTATCCGAAAACTCAGATACGTTATTGAAAACGGCCGTTACAGTACTCAGGATTGGAACTTCATTACTGAACCGGTAGATGGCGTTGAAGAAGCTAGATTTTGAGATTTTTTGACAAACAATTTTTTTATTTTTCGTAAAAAATATTTTTTTTTTCTTAATAAAAAGTATCCTATGCTACTTCTAATACCTCCAAGAATATATGTACAAAGTTTCATGATGATCGGTTGAGTACTTTTCGCGTGAAAGCGTAACAAACAAACTTACATTCACATTTATATATTAGTAGGGATAACTCAGAAACCAATCGTCAGGTTTTGATAAAATTTAAATGTGACAAAACGAGAAGCACTAACTTTAAAATAAGAAGAATAGATTCATCAAAACCGGTTCATGTAAAAGAAAATAGCCAGTTGTGGATATAAAAGATATATTTGTCTGCGTCCGCAGCTACAAGTCCGACTTGTCCAGCCACGAGTGTGGGATCCGGCTGACGAACCCTTCGGAGGAAGACCTGGGTCTGTGGCGCTGCGGCATGGAAACTGAAACCGAGACTCACTATGGTTTCCTACCGGTTATTTGTCCTTGGTTACTGGACACATCGGAAATCCAAGACAAGGTTGTCACTGGTAAGTTTTTGTTTGATTGATCGTGCGGTAATAAAAATTATAGTTTGTAGATTTGAATATGTCTGTATTTTTTAAGATGCACAACCTTTGCACAATTTACAATTCAACCTTATGGCTTAAAACGGATGGTAGCATTTGCATTGTGATGTCTATTGTAGTTGTAGTCCTAGGGTACCCTGCTGGTCATCAGTCCGCTGAGTTTCTCGCCGCATCTTCTCAGCGGGTCGCTGTTCCGATCCTGTAGTTGATTCATTCGCGAAGCAGCTGCTCTTGAGTTGTTAGGTCTCCTTCGGAGGCGCTCGGGCAGTTGTTAGCAAACCCACCCCTCCTGGCTGAGCCTTTGCACGCCCACCTTTCACGGTGAAACTGGAAAGGTCTTAGGGCCACCAGTAATCGTTAAATCATAAAAAAACCCTGCTGGGACATAGGGTCCTTACAAGTTATCTCCACTTCACCCTGTCTTGCGCTTACTCTTTAACATGATTTCTATGGGCTGTAGGAACTGCCTTATATAAGGGCCTATTCAGGATCTAGGATCTATTGAATCAGATCATGCGCCGCATAAAACCTGTTTTTGTGCGAATCTTTTTTAAAAGCATTTATTTTTGTGCAATTTGCTTCGTCACAGAAATCCTAATCACTGACTTGATTGCGTCAAAAAATTAAAACAATTGAAATAGTATTCTCAAGTGACGAAAGCCATTTAGAACCATTTTTTATTTTTCATTCAACGTATGGAGAATAGATTAATGATCTTTGGATTACAACATCTAGCAGTGAATTACGTAATGTGTATTTCGAAAACTTCCTCATGTATCTATTAAATTTTTCCATGTGCAATTTTACAATGAATTTAATGTTTAATTTTTATAATTTTCTTTGAAAGGACTTATTTTGTAAATAATTGACGTAATTTCTAATTGTGACTTTTTATGCGGTCCTTCACCGCCGCATAAACGAGATTCTATCCTCCTCCTCGAGTCGTGTTCCTCATGTCTGAGGGTCGTGACCACCATCATCCATGAGCTTCAATCTTAAGATCTTTTTCCACTTTCCCCTGTCCACGGCGTCATGCAGCGCGCTGTACACTGTACTGTCCAAAGCGGTGCGGATCTGATCGGACCAACAAGTCTGGCTGCGGCCTCTAGATCTGTTGCCTTCAACTTTCCCTGTGATCATAAGTTTTTCCAGGTTATCGCCGTCTTTCCTCGCAATGTGACCAAAATATTCGAGGATCCGCTTCAGACATACAGTAGATCTGATTTTGATGCCCAGTTGCTTCAATATCGACACGTTAGTCCGAGATTCTATAGTGTGTCGTAAAACTTTGATTTTTATATGTGAGTGTGAGTAAGGGTGACTCATAATTATACTACATCAAAAAAAAAAAGAAATTTCTTTAATTACAGAAATTAGAAAAATCGATTATTATTTTAAATCTCCAAGGAAATAAATTGATTAAATCATTTTGATTATTAATTTTTACCAAAAGTGCCAAAATTATAATTCACAAATTATAATGGATGAATTGAATTTTGAATTATCAATTAAAAAGAAAATTAGTAATTATTAGAATTAATTAATTATATTGAGCAATCTTGATAAGGCCAGAAAAAAAAAACTTTCAAAATTTTGCCACCTTGGGCACTTGCCCCGACTGTCCCTAGTGTAAATCCACCACTGGTAGCACATTGTATTGAATCGCTAACCCGGAAGAAAACAAATTATTATTTTCATTAAACATTTTCAGAGCCAATCCTGAGTGCGGATACAAGTTACGTGTCGTCTCCTGAAGGTCAGGCCGTTGTGATGTCGTGCTCTGTGTCTGCTACGATACAATACTGTTACTTCAGAGCACAAAACGGAACAGTATTCAGTGTTACGCCTGGTTTGTATTTATCTTATATCTTTAAACGAGCTATTCTTGTATATAAATATATATTTATATAATCTGAATCTCGGAAACGGCTTCAACGATTTTCATAAAGTTTAGTAGGTTTACAGGCGATTTCAAGGGCGATAAATCGATCTAGCTACGATTTATTTTCAGAAAATGTTGTTTTATTCGTGTTTTCAACGCATTACTGCTTCACGGCAGAAATAGGCAGGGCGGTGGTACTGAACCGCGCGGGCTCGCAAGAGGTCCTAGCACCAGTAATTACGCAAATTATAATTTTGCGGGTTCCATTTTTATTACACGATGTTATTCCTTCACCGTGGAAGTCAATCGTGAACATTTGTTGAGTACGTATTTCATTAGAAAAATTGGTACCCGCCTGAGATTCGAACATCGGTGCATCGCTCAACACGAATGCACCGGACGTCTTATCCGTTAAGCCACGACGATTTCAACGTCATTCGTGTTAGCAACGACGTCAGGCTTGAGGGTTACGCTGAAATGGTCTCTCAAGACCATAAGTTTAGGTAGGAAATAGTACATTGTGCACCAAGGGAGAAAAGTTGGACATTTCCTCCTGCGTGTAAAATTGCCACCCGAGCCAAAGCCCCCCCTCATAAAATTCACTGTTTTTTAATTTTTAAATAAACTACTACTAATTGAATAAGAACTGTCTGATGAGCTCATCTTTGTTTAATACTTCACTATTAAATTTTATTGCCTTTTGTTTATTTCGCTTTTACACTAAACACGATATTGCAAATTACCCGAGCACAACAATGGCGGAGAATTTTAGGTGCGTGAGAGCAGACGTTGACACTAACACGCATGCGCACTTGTCAGTACCCAGGGAGGAAAAGTTACACTTTGTTTCCTGTACAGCGGGAAGAAAAGTTACACTTTCTTCCCTGTACAGCGGGAGGAAAACCGAACTTTCGGCGTAGGTAGGAGAAAAAAAAAATTGCCTTTTGTTTATTTCACTTTTACACTAAACACGATATTGCAAATTACCCGAGCACAACAATGGCGGAGAATTTTAGGTGCGTGAGAGCAGACGTAGACACTAACGCGCATGCGCACTTGTCAGTACCCAGGGAGGAAAAGTTACATTTTCTTTCCTGTACAGCGGGAGGAAAACCGAACTTTAGGCGTAGGTAGGAGAAAAAAAATTGTTTTGTTTCAGGGGCCACCTCTACCTACACTGAGTATGTAGGCAATGGCTTCGCTGCCGGCGAGTGTGGAGTCAGGTTTGATGGCTTGTTGACGACTGATGGCGGTCGATGGAGTTGCCACGTCGGACTCTTGGACAGCGAGCAGGAACAACGGGCGGAGATCACTCTTCATATTTTCGGTAAAGATTCATAGAATGCGAGAACATGCGTATTTTTTTTTACATAATACAACTTCTCACTCACTAATGTTCGGTTTAGCTGTTTATATATAGTTCTACTAGCTGTAACCGTCCGCTTCGCTGGGCATTTAAAATTAACAATATTATTTTTCATCCCCACAAAGATTCTCATCATTAACGCCCCCGCAACTGGTGTAGGGACTCCAACACTCATATAAATATTAGCCTATCCATTAAGTACATGTATTTTCTACATGGATACCAAGTATCAAGTCAATCGGATGCATGGTTCAGTAATTATAACGGAACATCCGTAAAAACCACTGTAGATTTATATATTAGTATAGATTTTATCAGTTGTACTAACGAATTGTATCGTTCTTAAAATTCACATAAATTAATTTTAAATTTACTAAGATTTTTAAACGGAAATCTTCATTTTTATTTATTTTATAGCTTGAGGAGTGCACGAGCTCACGGCCGACATGCTGTTAAGTGTTCACCGGAGCCCATAGATAACTACAACATGAATGCCGCCACTGACCTTGAGACATGAGTTCTAAGGTCTCAACAGTACAACGGCTGCCCCGCCCTTCAAACCGAAACGCATTACTACTTCACGGCTGAAATAGGCGGGGTGGTGGTACCTACCCGTGCGGACTCACAAAACGTCTTACCACCACTAAAACCATTGTTGAGTCTAACACCGAAAGAGGGAGAAAGTTTTTGTTTCCTTTAATCATAGATTTAAGTGTCAAAGAGTTTTTTTATTGCTTAGATAGTTGGACGAGCTCACAGCCCACCTGGTGTTAAGTGGTTACTGGAGCCCATAGACATCTACAACCTAAATGCGCCACACACTTTGAGATATGAGTTCTAAGATCTCAGTATAGTTACTACGGCTGCCCCGCCCTTCAAACTGAAACGCATTACTACTTCACGGCAGAAATAGGCGGGGTGGTGGTACCTACCCGCGCGGACTCACAAGAGGTCCTGCCACCAGAAAAACATTCATAGCTTTTTAATGTTGTTAAAAATTTTCAGAGCAAATGAGAGTTAGGCATTACATCCATCCGCGCGGCCTGATGGTGGAAGCCGACATTGAGACGCCTGAAGAGTTGGAGTACTGCAGATTCGTGCGCATCGACGGTCTAGGTGAGTGGCGCTCGTGATCTATTCAATAGATTTGAGAGGAAAACTGAAGTGATGAATTGGAGCAGAAGAACCTTTGACTAGAAGATTGCGCAAAGTGGGAATGAGTTGCTCGCTCCGGGCATTTCGATATTGTAATAATTGTTATGTTATTACACTCACGCAAAAATGAATATTTAAAAAAATCTAATATTAAAAAAAAAGTGTGTGTGTCCGCTCCGACGCACGACTGGAGTTTACTGGATATAAAAAATTAAACGAAACAATACGAGAAATAGTTCTATATTACGACAACACGATACACTACAGATTATTAACAAATTAACGAGACACAAAACAAACGACTAACAAATATATGAAAATACAATAATGAGAGAAACGCGCGATCAGTACGAGGCTTTGTGGCGGACTGCCGGCGCAGCAGCCCGGCGTCACCTGCGATAACGCGGCCGCGCGTTGGCTCCTGATTGGCGCGCGCACGCATCACGCAATCAGGAGCCAATCAGGCGCATAACGCATTTCGTGTGACATGCTAGTACGATTTTGGTCCCCATAATTTTCATACCCCGGGCCTATATATGTAAATCGATTCTAAAGGAGTAAACTCCAAAAAACATGCCCGCTGCATGAATTTGCATTATTTACTTTGACAAGTTGAACTTTTGATAGAAGACGCTCGCGGTCCATGGTCTCCTGTGACAGAAAGCAGCAACCAACTTCGATCCACAGATTAATATGTCACGAA
The DNA here is from genome assembly GCF_003987935.1 of Bombyx mandarina. The sequence continues at coordinate 1,800,609 of NW_021011486.1, read as the reverse complement.
ACACTACGGACTTAAATTATAACGTGTTTTGCAACTATCACGCAGGATTCACAAGTGAAAATGTACCGAGCGGTTACCAGAGCCTGAGTAATCTTCAGGAAGGTCTGTGCGCACTGCTGATGCGTGACCAGACAACGCTGAACCTTCACCCCTGGACTGTGGCCGCTAAGGTTCACGGGCAGACGGAGATAACGAGAACCAGCACCCAGAACTTGCTGTGGACCTTAAGCCAGAGGACCGGTGAGTACTTCGACTGGTGGTAGGACCTCTTGTGAGTCCGCGCGGGGAGATACCTCCGCCCTGCCTATTTCTGCCGTGAAGCAGTAATACGTTTCGGTTCGAAGGGTGGGGGAGCCCCGAGTGTAACTATACTGAGACCTTAGAATTTATATCTCAATTTCTTTTTTATTGATATAGTTGAGTAGACGACTTCATTAGTGATTAGGCGGCCATTATCCATGGACATTACAATGCAAATATCTCCACACAATAGAATTAAAAAAAACCTAGTAGCCTTAATACCAGTAACCGAGTAAACCAGTAGTAGCCCTTAGCGAGTCGTAGTCGTATTGACTAGACTGAAAAATTAACCAATAACAATTATCTATACAATAATGTTTCAATTTGAGTAATTTTCTATTGGGTTTCTAACCACTCTAACCAATTAATGCTTTGACATGTCAAATAATTATTTCTGCCGTGAAGCAGTAGTACGTTTCGGTTTGAAGGGTGGGGTAGTCGTAACTATACATGAGACCTTGGAACTTATATCTCAAGGTGGGTGGCGCATTTACGTTGTAGATGTCTATGGGCTCCAGTAACCACTTAACATCAGGTGGGCTGTGAACCCGTTCAACCATTTAAGCAATAAAAAAACAAACAAATCTTTCGTCTTTATAATATTAAGTATAGATAAACACTAGTATTCCAAAAGGATTAAGAGCGCTATATTTTAATTTCAGCCACGGTCTATTCGATATACTTGTTCACCGTGGTGATGTTCATTCTGCTGGCGACGGTGCTGGTGGGAGTCAGCCTCGGCCCCAAGAAGAACAGGAAGTGGACGTACGACCGGGTCTCGCGTTTGAGTACCAATATCAGGAACAGCTTCCGGAAACAGAAGCCTGTTGGCGGCGTTTAGAAGAACGAAAAACAACAAAAAAAGAACAATTTTTGCCGCGAGTGTTCTTAAAATAAATATAACGTGGAAAAAAAATTAGATATATATCGTATTCTCGCATTAAAACTGTATAATCTCAAAACTTACTAATTTTACTAGGAGAGTGTTTTTTTGATATTAATCATCTTTCCAGCATAATTTTTTTTTACCAGTTACATTACCTCTCTTTTAAAGTAAGATAAAATTATGTATTAATTTTCTTAATAGTATTCAAAACATAGGTAAACTAAAAAAAAAAAATATATAACTAAACTACACTCTTTTGACAGTATTTTTTGTATGTAAATTGTACACTTCTAATGCGAAAAGACGATATATGAAAGTCGTTTATAAAAAATATATATACATTAAAAAAAATATTTATATCAAGTGCCTGTTGTTTTTAGAAGATTCCGTATTTAATCTTAATCAAATCATTAATGACGGTGACGTTTAGACAGCCAAAAACAGCTGTTCATATATTTGAGTGTGGATCAATAGCCCGCTGAGTTTCTCGCCGCGATTCCGATCCGGTAGTAGATTTATTCGCGAAGCAACTACTCTTGAGTTGTCAGGTCTTCTTCGGAGGCGCTCGGGCAGCTGTTAACAAATCCCACCCCTCCTGGCTGAGTCTTTGCTCGCCCACCTGTCCTGGTAAAACTGGAAAGTCCTCTGGGCCACCGGTAATGCTTCAATCATAAAAAAATACATGATTGCTACCAAATACATTATAAGTAGCTGGTACGTATGTACATATGTATGCGAATTATACGCGCGGCTTCTTCGTCGCTTTCTTCATTGCTGAAGGTCGTGTCCCTGAAACTTGACCGTGGCCTGTCTCGTGAGCTGTTTCCATCTCGTCCGGTCCTCAGCTGCTCGAATGGCGGTTGCGACTGGCAGCCCAGTTAGGGCGGTTATTTGATCACACCAACGGCTAGGTAATCGGCCGCGGGGTCTCTTTCCTTCTACTTTGCCCGTCACAATCACTTTGTCCAAGTTATCTGACTGGCGGCGGGCAATATGACCGAAGTAGCTGAGGATCCTCTGTTAACAGATTGTTGAGAGCCTGACTCAGATGCGAAGCTGATCCAGGATAGATTTATTTGTCCTCTTGGCCGTCCGAAAAACGCGTTCGCATAGCTGTATTGCGATCGGTTTTAAATAAACCCGACACAGCTTAAGGAAGCTGGAGGTAACACTATCTGTGTATGAAAAAGTGTCCAGTGGAAAACTATCAATTTAAAGAGGTGCCACTGTAGTAAGTGGTTTAATATGGAAGATTGGGCCAAAAGTTATTTCGCTAATTTTTTTTTTTTTCTTCCTATTCACTGGTAGCCTTAAGGGCTATTTCAGCTTCTCACGGACGGGTAGGTGAGCTCATGGGCTCAACCTGACAGAATTTGCTAACACTAGCCCTAGCTAGAGCAAATATTTCTACTCAGAACTTGCTATACTGGCGATATTTTATGGGTTTTTTTGCGGCTGGACAATTTTCAAAAACTTTCATTTAAACACATCACACAGTTCTCTTTTTCTTTATCCTCCATACAACAAGACTTAAAGTTGGCGTTACTCAATCGTCTGCGTGTTGAATTTCAATTACACACTCATTATAATGTAAAGTGCCCTTCGTTGCTTAGTTTACAACATCGTACAGAAATATATACCATAATTATTATGTTTGTTGACAATTTATTTATACAATTTGTAATAAATACATTATTTGTTTTAATATATATGTTTTTTTTTTTTCGTAATTGTACAACCCTAATCCCAAGCCGAATACTTCCAATAGTTATTATATGTAGTATTATAGGAATTAGTGCGGTATATATGCTACGCAGTGGAGGTTTGTCTACTACGTTTGCCTACGTTTGCCACTAGGGGCGCTGTTCCAACTGCATACAAATTTAAGTTAACTTTAACGCTATCGAGAACGTTAAAAAACTCGCACTAACCACGCAGATGCAAGTTCACAGCGCGTTCATTGCAAAGATATAATATCTTGTTAACATTATTCCTTAGTTCTAACGAGTCGAGCTTCAGCTGACGGTTGTATTGAGATGTAGTCCAAATTATTAGTCACAATCAAGGCTATTGCGTATTTCAAAAGACTGCCGACACATTAAACACACTCTGTTCTTAGATATCATGTATTTAAATTCAATCATATCAAAGTTATTATCAGGCGTTATATTACTATATGGCCTACGAGAGATCTGTCCATTATTTCGATTATAGATAATAAATTCAAGGTGGAAATCATTAAATGTATTTTCTCTTAGATAAACTCTAATTTGAATGATAGTGTCGATAATTTTGCGATTAAAACGTATTGTTGATTAGTCGCGACCAAAACGTGCAAGAATGAACAGTATCATTACATTGTTTTTCTTGTACGTGAGTGCAGTGTCTGCTACAGGTAATTAAAACATTCTTTTTACACAAGTGTATCGTTATCAACAATAATAAAAAAGCGAACTCTTATTTACAAAACTGGTTTTACTTATTTTACATTTTAATGTCTACGTAGCTAACTAAAGTTGTTTAAGGAATATATCTTTCTCCAGATGATCCAAGTCAGAGAATAGGAGGAGGGACGCTAGTTCCGATTACATCTTATCCATTTGCTACGGCTTTATTGAACAATCCCGGAAGCGGTGTGTTCACTCATAGATGCGGGGGCAGTATTCTAACGAGAAATGCAATTTTGTCGGCAGCTTCTTGTTTTTATACTGGAAACAAGTGAGTATTTTGAAGTTGAAAACACTCACGTAAAGGTAATGAAGGTAAAAATACGATGGAGAGTTAGGCAGGAAAATTAGCATACTACTACAGCCGCAGTATGGGAAAGTGAATGTGGTAGCTTGAAAATACCGTGGTCTAGGACTCGTTCTTTTGGTCAATAGGCCAAACTATTTGGTAGGTGGTAGGTACCTGATAGTTATACCTAGATCATTTTGGGTGTCATAGATGGTAAGCGCGCCATGGGCAGGACGCGATTTCCTTTCTCGCGTACTATAGGAGGCAGTACTGCCTTAGACCACGCACGAGTTTGTGGCGCTAATTCCTTTTCCAAACTAGTTTTCAATTCCAAGCACGTGTACTTCAATGGCGCACGGGTTTGCAATGCAAACTGTTCTTCTAAACACGTGTTCAAAGCTATGAATGGAACTTAGCCATAAAGGGAATTAGCGCCACAAACCCGTGCGTGGTTCAAGGCAGTACTGCCTCCTATTTACTGTACACGGGAAAGGAAATACGTGGGCAGGACACTAGATAGATGGTTAGATTTAATAAAGAAAGCGGTTTGTGGTAGTTTATGCCATGCGGTCCATGCCATCCATGACTGAACAACACTGAGGGAACATTGAGGAAACGATGAAGATGTTAATCTGATAAAGTCCTTTTGCGATGGGTCTTTTACACACGGTAAGTGTTAGGTACTCTGTTTGCTCTTATTCGAGAATGTTGTTTATAAATTGGTCTTCAACATCCTTTATTTTAAATGCGAGATTAAGTCAACATGAGGACTTTATATAATTGTACTATTCAATACAAGGCGGATCGGTAAGACGACGCGCATGTTTGCTATTAGCAGTATAAAGTAGTAAGATCAACTTAGAAATTTTGCGCTATAACCGCCGCCTTAACCCCGCTGAGACAGAGCTCTCTGATCCAGAAAACACGCGCCCTCGGCGCGCGCGACGAAATCCGGTAAAATATAGTCAGTCTTAGTTTATCTGTACTGTTCTCAACTCATTTTGTATTATTTTAGTTACTGTGTTGCTTTTATATTAAAACCTCATAAAAATCAGTGTTAACATAATTTCCATTTCTCTTTCGCAAACAGCCCGGAACACCGAACTCACAAAAACTCACAAAAGCCCCGCCAATCGGACTTTTAGTGTTAAAGCACTCATTTTGTTTATTAAATAAACGATTACTTTTTTCATAAGTCGTTTGTGAACATCTTTTAATAAATTTAATAAAGACGAGTATGAACCAAATTATTATTTTTTTTTTCAATTTTTGCCTGTGAAATGATTAAAAATCATATTTATGAATTACTACGTGAAAACTAAAGGGGGAGAGGGGGGGTCTTGGCATATTCTACGAGTGATCACCGAGGGGAGGGAGAGGTCGAAAAAACTAAAAAAATAGGTCACGTAGTATGGGTACGTTCCCTTAGGAAAAATGGTATCGACCGCATGAATGATGTTTCCGTTCAGTTTCTTTTCTGGCTTCTTTTCTTTCGCGTGAAAGTCATTTATCGTATGGATGTTTAAATAATGAAGGAATTATTAACTATTAACTTTCATTCAAAAGAACTCTTTTTTTTATCGTAAATTTAGTTTTGATTCACCTTGGGCCAATAAGGGCTGTCCAATCCCAAAAAAAAACAATTAAACGCGAAACGTCGATAATTATTTGTTAAAAGTTATAGTATAAGTATTTGTTAAGTGAATTTATGTAATTCTTTTGAGAATAAAGAATATCTTTAACCCGAAAAAAATGTTTTTTTTTGTAGTGCCCACGATGCGGTCTTGTGGCGGGCCAGAGTTGGCTCAGCCTACAGTAATTCTGGAGGAACGATGTACATCATAAGCCGCATCACGCCCCACACTGGCTTCTCTCCCACGACCCGGGCCAACGACATTGCCATTCTCAGGACCAGATTCAACATTCAGTTCGAGGCTGGTCTCGTCGAAGCTGCAGGCCTTGTAGGCCGCACTTACACTTTCAGTAACGACCAAGCCGTTGAAGCGATTGGATGGGGAGCCGTATCTGTGAGTAATGATGCGATACAATTTTGACGCATCAACTTTTCTAATGAATTCCGTACTAGACATCTGGAGATGAACTCTACTCCGCCGCCGGAGTAGATCCATAGATAATTCATACTTTTTTTTATTGCTTGGATGGGTGCACGAGCTCACAGCCCACCTGGTGTTAAGTAGTTGCTGGAGCCCATAGACATCTACGACGTAAATGCGCCACCTACCTTGAGATATAAGTTCTAAGGCCTCGGCTGCCCCGCTCTTCAAATCGGAACGCATTACTGCTTCACGGCAGAAATAGGAAGGGTGGTGATACCTACCCGAGCGAACTCACAAGAGGTCCTACCACCAGTAAACTAGAACTGAGACTTCGAACTCATGTCTCAAGGTGGGCTAGACCGCTAACCAGAAAGTCTGTGAGCTCATTCATCCATCTAAGCTATAAAAAAACACCTCAAATAAGTAAATCAAGTTCGCTCTACAATTTATTATATAGGTTAGGTTGAGGTTATATATATTTTTAGGCAATTCTTCTATTAAAAGAAGTTTTAGCCTATTTCCGTTCTAGTACATGCTAAATAACACCTTCTGTATTTCTAGAATCGTGATTATTAATGATGTACATTTATTCAAGTCAACAGATCCAACGTCTTCGGTTCAGCTGAGGCGTACTGTTATATGGGTGGTGGACCAGCAAATATGTTCAAACAGGTACAGCGAACTAGGCTTCACGGTGGCTAGCGACATGGTCTGTCTTGGGTGGCTAGATGTCGGCGTCAGAGGACAATGTCAGGTAATTTGTCGTTCCGAATTACCTTTTTTTTGTTTCTCCCACCTAAGCTGATTGCCTTGAGAGGCTATTTTAGCGTAAGCTTAACTGGTAGGTGAGCTCGCGGGGCTCAAACTTGACGACGTTGCTAACACGAACCCTAGCAAGAGCTTCGCAGAATCTACCATCGGATCGGAAACGCGACCCACTGACAAGATCCGGCGAGAAACTCAGTGGGCTGTGTCTGTGGGTTAATTTACTTGTCGAGCCCTTCGTCGCAAGCGTCGGGTTCGACGAGAACGATGACCGGTGCTTGAGGTACCTAAAAGCACAGTTAATGGATCGGGAGGTTCCGAAATGACGTGTTTTGGGCGACGTCGACGAATCACCACTAATCAATCAGAGAACCGTTTTTATCTAGGAAAATACGGTAGGTACGTTTCAGTGTGCCGCTATTGGCAATATCCTGAATGAACAATCCAAAATAGAGCAAACCCTTACGCAACGACGACTAATGAATGATTAAAAAATAATAAATTAATAAATGACTGAAACTATTGAATAGTCATAAATCATTTTTTAGAAATTTCGCTCCACCGTGACTGTCGTGAAATGTATCAGGTGTATTAACAAACTCCCAGCGCGCCATATAATATGCATCGAAAGGTTTTAAGGCAAAAACTTCCTTGGAAAGCTATTTTTTTATAGTAACAATTGTACTACTACTATCGGGTCGTCGCGTCGGGACGGGCCTTGGGGGTAACAATTGTACCAAGCTATATCGCTATATATAGGAGTGACAAATGAGAGAGAGAGAGACCAAAAAAAAATAAACAATGCGAAACATTAAATACAAAAAAAATGCAATTGGCTGCCTGATATGATAGCTAAGAGCGATCTCTTCCAGACACCCATCAGGTGGTCAATAATCATTTGGAAACGAATTACACGCGGTGTACCAATCAATTAAATATATATATATATATATATAGACACACACACCTAAACACGTATACATACTATAAATGATTAAGATAATATTACTTCTTTTTGGATTGAATACATTGAATTGTTTATTTTTTGTTTCAGGGTGACAATGGAAGCCCTATTCTGGATAACGGCGCAGTAGTGGGAGTGTTCTCTTGGGCCGAAGGTTGCGCACTGGGTCGGTACCCGGGTATCAATACCCGGCTCTCCCCGTACTTGCAATGGGTTGTCTCTACAGCTACTGCCGCGTAAATAAATAAAAAAACTAACAATAAATAGATAACAGAGGATAAATCGATTGTTTGTTTAAGTTTGTTTCATAGCCTATTGGACTATCGCGAAAATACTTAACTATTTTTATGTCTTATTTGTACAAGTATGACTTTTTTAAATCAGTAAATAAATAAAAAGTAATTTTGACATGTGCACGAAAAAACATATTGCAGTTATTGATTGACATTCACTGAATGCATTCCAAACTTATCTATCTAAATACGTGCAATTTTCTTGAAATTCCTTAAAAAATGGGAAAATTTTAGTACTCCATTACGAAATTCAAGGCCTAGTTACTATCACATCCTTTTCCTCCTCCATTTTAATCTTCACAATCCACCACGTCAGCGTGGGAGCTTTAACTATCTCATACCTACCTCGCCACGCTTGGCTGACTACTTTTTTCTCGGGCTTTCCGTGCCCACTCTTAGTAGATAAGGCGGATTGTGTCGCGCATCTTTGTGGAACCGTCGTGAGTACCGTCTTAGTCGGAAAGGAGGAGCTCTTTGGGACTTAGTCGGTAGTAGGTTCTATGGGGCGGATCTTGGGCGGCTCACGCTGCGGGCTGCCTCGCGCGCCTTCCTAAAGGCGTAGTTTCCTAGGATCAATTGGAAGAGGGCGAAGACTTCGGTCCGCGAACTCTCTGGAGGCGCCTGAGTCCGACATAATCCGGTCTCGACCCCCGACGGCCGCGTAACCGTTAAGTGAGATTCCCCATCAATAAAAAAAGATATGGCGACGCATTAGCCATCAACACAATTATAGAACTCTAACTTAAAAGATCTGAAGCCAGAACATCGAATGTTTCTTATGACAAACGAAACAGCGTTTCCTGTTATCGTAATTGATTGATGATATATACGATTTATAGCTAATTACATAGACTAGAGGTCCCGCAGTAGTCGAACTTCGACTATAATTAATTGGAATTGTAAGTTTGTAAACTATTATGATTGTATTTTATACTTCTATAATCACAAATTTCGCCAAGACTACACTATAAAAAATATTAACAAAGACAAACAATATTTAATCTATTCTCAATTTGACAACAGACGTCAAGAACAAAAGTTTGACAATAAATAGTATGCATGCGTGTGTGCGTCAAATACATGGTATGTAGTGTAGTGTGTGTAATGTTTTCTTTATTGATTTAATGTATCTTTTATGCATTATTTAAAAAAAATATTAGCATTGTGCACTTCTTCTCTATATTCTCTATAAGTGTGGAAAATTTCATACTCCTCCGTCCGCGCAATTTTCGTAAAAAGGGATACAAAGTTTTTGCTTCACGTATTAATATATAGAAGATTCCTGATTCTTATTTATATGTCGGAGACGTTAATTAGTTTGGTAGCATGTGATGGCAGTACGTTTGCGGTATCGTCGGAACTCGGCTAACTTCGTGCTACGACAGAGCCTAGCCGATGGAGGCGCGTAGACGCCATTACACTTACTTACCAACCAGCCTTTTTGAAGAGCGGTGCCTCTGTCCTAAGAACTGTCATTCGTTTTCGTTTGCGAACGTCAAGAGAAGATTTCTAAATTGTTCTAAGACAATAAACGTGATTGGTGTACTCAATATTTCTCGTAGCTCGATCACCCTATTCGCCCCTACGTTGTCTGACGATGGTGTTAATAATTGTGGATTCTCCGACATATTATTATATAAGTTTGTTTTATTTTGTACCATGTGTGTTCTTATGTACTCGGCTGCATTTTAACATATTATAGTACATATAGATTCTTTTACACTTTACCCTTCTTTAAAATCTTCTGTGGCTCTGTTATTGGTTAGCTAGAATAAAACCTATCAATCATTTCTACAATAAATAACGAAACTAAATAAGCATTATCTTAAAGGCTCTTGATTATGTGAATTTCATTTCCTAGGCCGAAACAGCATAGCCTAAATGTGTTATGGATAACCAGCTTCCTTGAGATACTAGAATTAATTTAGAACTAATTTTTCTCTTTCATTCTCTTCTATCAGCCGTCATATCAACACTCACTCCTCTCTCTCTCTCTCATATCGTCATTCACACACTCCATCCAGGTCTTCTTCGGTCGACCTCTTCCCCCTCTACCTTGCACTACCATTTCCATACATCTCCTAGTCACATGCATCTTCTCTCTACGCCTCACATGTCCATGCCACGCTAAACAGGATATATTTAACTGAACACCAATAATTCGACAAAATATTATTGATTCAGAATACATTACTACCTACACAGTTTATTATCTTATACGCCATTAAATAACGATCAATAATACCTATTGTTTTACTGCCGTTAAAACATTATATTTCCATTATAAAAAAATTTAAGATAAAAACATTGACGCTACAAGATAACGTAGATAATTTAAATAACAAAAAAGAACCAGAAATACTAAAGTCTGGGTATTAAGTTTCTGTGTGATTACGTGAATCATGTACAAATAAATATTTTGTACAACCTAATTTAATTACATAATGAAATTGAAAGTTGTGTTTTTCCACAAGGTGAGAATGTGACAAAAGGAGAGCGTTGGTCATAATTTACTGGTGGTAGGACCTCTTGTGAGTCCGCGCGGGTAGGTACCACCACCCTGCCTATTCCTGCCGTGAAGCAGTAATGCGTTTCGGCTTGAAGGGTAGGGCAGCCGTTGTAACAATGCTTGAGACCTTAGAACTTATATCTCAAGATGGGTGGCGCATTTACGTTGTAGATGTCTATGGGCTCCAGTAACCACTTAACACCAGGTGGACTGTGAGCTCATCCACCCATGTAAGCAATAAAAAAAAACAAAAAAAAATGCGCTACTCGTTACCACGCAGAACATAATGATATGGTACCTTTAGAATTAAAGTGGCTTAACTAAAACAATTAAGAACATTATATTCATACTTCGAACTACTCACGACCACTCATGTTAAGTGGTTACCGGAGCCCATAGAAATCTACAGCGTAAATGCCGCCACCCTCCTTGATATGAGTCGACTATTATCAAAGGCGGCAATCTGACTTTTGGACAATGATTGGTAAATCAGAAAAACGAATTATTGACTTTGTATTCCATTGGCAGTCACAAAACTCTTCGGAACAACATCTTAGATAAACAACAGGTTAACTATTAACCTTTATTTAATGCAGGTTTTGAACCGTATTCTTTGAAGGTGACGATTATATTCAAATAAATCTGTATTGACATATCAATAAATTTTTTTTGTCCAAATGTACAGATTGCCACCTTTGATAATAGACGACTCATATATGAGTTCTAAGTTCTCAGTATAGTACATGTAAAACATGTAATCCATCAGTTTATAAAATTGAACAGTCCGTTTTTATCCAGAAAAAACTTTTTTTGCCCCTACCTATTTACTGGTAGCTAAACGTAGCTTAAGTACGCTCGGACGGGTAGGTGAGCTCACGGGCTCAACCTGAGTGAATTTGCTAACACAGCTCTTCGCTCAGTGTTTCAGAGTGCTCTAGCAGACGCTTCACTCCAACGGGCGATGAAGAGGAATTAATATAGACACTGCGCATTGGATATTGAAAATTTCACCGTATACTGGTTGCAGTAGCTATCGCTGCCATATCGCACATTTAACATTGAAATGGCTCGATCCGAAATTCTTATTTATTTGGTAAACTCCAAAAGTGTAATTGTTGAATTGTAATTGTTTTAGTTTTTCGATTTTAATACTTTAAAGTATGCGTTTGTTTTAAAAGCTAGAGATAGAGTATGTTTGTCATTTTCCGGAGGGCCAAAACGCTACTTTGAAAAACCGGCGAAACACGATGTTCCTCTTATCGTGGCCGCCCGCAACTAGATTCCCGATCCTGCAGACCGAATGGTAAACAGTCGATGTCGCCCTAAGCACGTCATTTCGGATCTTCCCGATCCACTAACGATGCTCTTAAGTACCTCAAGCACCGGTCACCGTTCTCGTCGAATCGGCTCGGCGAGTAAATTAACCCATAGGCACAGCCCACTGAGTTTCTCGCCGGATCTTCTCAGTGGGTCACGTTTCGGATCCGGTGGTAGATTCTGCGAAGCACTGCTTTGCTAGGGCCAGTGTTAGTAACGTCCTCAGGTAAGAGCCCCATGCGCTCACTTACTCGTCTGGAGAATCTAGTATAACCCCTCGAGGTTACTAGAGTAGTTTTAAAAACAAAACGCTCGATAATATTATGCAGGCTAATATTAATTCTTTTAAGAACACGAAAGTACTGTTTTTTCAGCGTACATGTATGTACACAAATGACTTTTAATACCGCTGAAATAAATAATTGTAGTCGTTCAAATAAGCGTAACGCCCGTATCAGTATCGGTCTTAAGTCTTTCTCGTATCAGTGCGCTGGAGACCGCAGTCATGCGCGGTCGATGTTTCGTCATCATAGTACTTCGAATTGTTCTTACGAGCAGCAGTGTACCGTTCGACAATCGATATCTTGTTCACAGTGAGTATCTTATCGGTGTATACTTGGTGGTTTTTGACACAGTTTTATATTTTGGCATTTCAAATGTTTTTATATCCTTTAGATTCCAATATCTTTAGATAATCTTTAGTTTTTATTGCTTAGATGGTTGGACGAACTCACAGGTCATCTGGTGTTAAGTGGTTACTGGAGCCTATAGACATCTACAACGTAAACGCACCACCCACCCGAGATACAAGTTCTAAGGTTTCAGTATAGTTAAAACGGCTGCCCCACCCTTCAAACCGAAACGCTTTACTGCTTCACGGCAGAAATGGGCAGGGCGGTGGTACCCACCCGCGCGGACTCACAAGTGGTCCTACCAGTAGATAATCAATTAGATTTAAGAGTTTCGAGTTAACAGCGCCTAAATATTGTTTTGTGGGTAATTAAAAATGTTGAGTACGTCTTAGTAGCTAGCTGCGCGCGTCAGCTGTGGTTATATTTGTGTTACATCGCGCGCATATCAAAAATAAACAGATGTGGTTATATTTGTGTTACATTGCGCGCATATCAAAATAAACAGATTTAAAAATTCGATTGCAATTCTTAAGCGTTCTCGTGCGATGACTCGTGACAGTCACTTGTCACTTAAAGTGATACTTAAAATAATTTATGTCATACTAGTGTTTAAAATAATTTACGACTACTACTAGTTGGCCTTGAATTCTTATACAGGGTGTAAAAATACCATTAAGCAAAATCGAAATAGCCATCAAACCATCGTGAGCCAAAAGCTATGCTATTTTACGAAATCAAGCATACGCATTGGTCATTTTGGTAAATTATACTTCAGACTTCAGACTTGCTACTTAGCAAGTTCCTTGTAGGCCCTTAATACCGTGCCCTAGGATATTTTAATCTAAATATTACATAAAAAATTTAAAATTTTTAATTATAATAGGTCTTTCTTACCTATGTATGTAGTTGCCGTTTTATAATACTGGCCATTTGAAACTTTTTTTTATTGCTACGTTGTATCGACGACTCACGGCCCACCTGATGTTGAGTGGTCATCGGAGCCGCGCGGAATGTCGCCGCCCATTTCTAGACATGAGTTCTAACTCTCATTTTTTATAGTACAACGGCTGCCCCACTCTTCCAACAGAAACGCATTACTGCCTCAAAGCAGAAATAGGCAGGTTGGTGGTACTCATCCGTATGGGCTCACAAGAGATCCTACCACCAGTAATTACAAAAATTATAAATTTTCCATGTTTGATTTTTGTGTTACACGATGTTATTCCTTCGCCGTGGAAGTTATTCGTGAACATTTGTTAAGTGCGTATTTCATCAGAAAAATTGGTAAAATTCGCTGTGCCGACCCCATCGAGTCGGATAAGGTGGAGACAAAGAGAGAGGTCAGCTTCTTCGGAGGGAAAAAATTATGTTCCACAGAAGCAGTAGAAAATGCCGTTGAAGAGTTTTTCAACTCCCGTACACCAGACTCCTTCAGGAGGTATATTGAAATATTACCATTGCGCTGGCAGATATGCATCGATATCATGGGTGTCTATTTTGTATTGTAGAAATATGAATTTTATTTTTAGAAGAAAAACAAAGACTTCGTTATACAAAACGGTAATTTCGTAGATAAAGACCTAATGTAATTAGAATAATAAAAAAACAGCAAGATTAAGCCGTAAAAGTAAATAGTTTTAATTATGTGTATTACTTGCGAAGCCGAAAAAACAAAGTATTTTATCATTACATGCAGACTTTCGTTCGCGTATTTTTTTGTTATTATGTTAGTAAGTCCCAAGCCGAGACTGGTCCTCGTGGGGGATAAAGACCACAACCCTCCAACAATACAAAAAAAACAACTACAAAGACACAAAAATATACGTCGCAGTCTTTAACGTACTCACGCTGAAGAATGAAGAAAATCTTATAGAATTAAATGACGACATAAGACAAGTGGCAGGCGTCACGTGGAACAGAGTGGCTCAAAAAAGGCATGAGTGGAAAAGGTTGGAGGAGGCCTTTGTCGATTGGCAAACAGATCGGTAGAAAATAAGAAAAATTCAAATAATAGATTAAGGTTTAAATAAAATTCAAGTTTTCTATATACAGGGTGGCCCATAAGTCCTTTGATATGAAAAAAAAATTATTAAAATAAAACTAATTACATTATGAATTAAATTTTTATTTACATAAAAAGCTTAAAAAACGGGAATTATTTTTTGAAAATAACATCTCCTAAATGTAATCCGTTGCGATCACGGCACTCTTGCAAACGACGTCTAAAATTGTCGATGACTGCGCGGCACGNAGTCCGCACGGGTAGGTACCACCACCCCGCCTATTTCCGCCGTGAAGCAGTAATGCGTTTCGGTTCGAAGGGTGGGGTAGCCGTTGTCACTATACTGAGACCTTAGAACTTATATCTCAAGGTGGGTGGCGCATTTACGTTGTAGATGTCTATGGGCTCCAGTAACCACTTAACACCAGGTGGGCTGTGAGCTCGTCCACACATCTAAGCAATAAAAAAAAAAAAAAAAAAAAAAAAAACCAACAATATTGACTCAGTTGTGTCAAAAAAATAAATAAAAAAATATGAAAATTGGGTGCCCCATGATTTGACTGATCTGCAGAAAGAAACGCGTGTTTAAACTTGTGTTGCCTTGCGGAATCGATACAGAAATGAAGGAATATTGGATCGAATTGTGACATGTGATGAAAAGTGGATTCGTTACGATAACTTCCGGTAACCGTCCTCGTCGAACCCGTCGCTTCCGACGAAGGGCTCGACGAGCGAATTAACCCATAGACACAGCCCACTGAGTTTCTCATCGGATCTTCTCAGTGGGTCGCGTTTCCGATCCGATGGTAGATTCTGCGAAGCACTGCTCTTGATAGGGCCAGTGTTAACAACACTCCCGGTTAGAGCCCCGTGAGCTCACCTACACGTCAACGAAAAGCTGAAATAACCAAAAAAAAACGATAACCGTAAGTGAAAAATGCAATGGCAGACCCCAGTTCAAACGCCGCAATAGTGACCTAAAGCAAAGCGTACCAATAAAAAGGTAACGGTAACTGTTTGGTGATCCCAGCATGGTGTTCTTCACTATAGCTTTCTCCGATCTGGTCAAGTAATAACGGCAGATGTCTACTGTGCCGAACTACGAACAATGATAGCAAAACTTGCAGTGAAATCGATCTTCACCATTATTGCTCCATGATAACGCGAGACCTCATACAGCACGAGAAACCGTTTTAACTCTACAGGAACTGCCATTAGAAACCATTCGTCACCCTCCGTATTAGCCAGACCTTGTTCCAACGGTCTAGCATTTATTCGTGACTCGGACAATTTTCTACGTGATAAAAAGTTTTCTTCCCAGGAGGCAGTACAATATGCTTTCACGCAGTTTGTAGAATCTAGATCACCAGAGTTCTATTGCAAAGGCATAAATGACCTTCGTATTAGATGGCAGCAATGTATAAATAATAATAGTAGTTTTTGACGTGACAACGTCTTATAATTCGATGGAGCCGGCTGAACGCACGAAAAAAATGACTCATGCGGCGTTACCTCGCTCTGAGGTATTCCATTTAAGGCTTGAAGTGCAAGCGAGAGCGCGCAACGAGCGATAAAGAGGCACAATCAGCGTCCGCGTTCGGCAGCGTTCGACATCTCTCTCTCTCCTACTTGAGTGAGCGATGCATCCGCGTGGACAGCTGGTATACAATAATACATTTACATGTTTTCGTCAAGTATGAAGTTCAGTGAAAAATTAATGTGGTGTCAATTGTTTATAGCAACGATAATTGCGATAATTGAAAAATGAAACCATTCCATCAGTATTTTCTTATGACGTTGTCACGTTCAACTATCGTCCGTAAACCGACTTTACAGACAACCGATTTTTTTTTATTAAACAAATATGTTAAATCGCTCATAATTACCCATAAGAAAACTTATGAAGTTTTCAGATCGAACACTGCACAAAACCGAACCTTTCACAATAGTTGTTTGTTCACGAATACAATTCATTTATAATTCGTATTTATGCTGCATATACGAGTATGTTGGATGTAAACAATTTGTCCTTGCCTGTAGACAAAAACAAATGTTAACTTAGCTGTTGCATTCGGTTTAACAAAGGCGCAGACCGCATGACTGCAATTCCGTTGACCGTATAATAATATGTACGTCGCGACGAATAAAAAATTGACAATTCCTTTTTTTGGCAACGTCGTAAAAATCGATGAGCACTGGCTGCACGCACGAAAAGGTGTCACGTTCCGTCCGAACCTGAGCGTGCAAGCGAGAGCCCTGAACAAGCGATAGAGAGGTACAATCGGCCCAAGCGTTGGCTTGTGGCAAATTTGAGAGATAAATCTCCTCGCGTGACGTCAGAGCCAACAATTCGAATAGTTCTGCGGCTGGCGTTCATTATTCTCTTGCTCTCCTCCCAGTCACTTGGGGTCGGCGCATGTTTTCTTCTTTCATACTCCTCTATCATATACCATTTCTACGCTCACTCCCCTCTGTCACACAATCCATCCATTTTTTCCCTTCCCTTCCTTTAAAGCCTTCCATATTCATAGTTAAAACTCTCTTACCAACCTCATTGTCATTTCTTCTCATTACATGTCCATACCTTCCCAAACGCGCACTTCTCAACTTTTCTGTCACAGGTGCCACTTTCAGACTTCCTCTAACATTTCCCGCTACACATTCTGTTCTGCTACTGACGTTATCACGTAAAACGACTTTACAGACAACCAATTATTTTGTTTCATCTAACCGCCACCAACATTTTCGATCGAGAAAATTTCCAGCAAAAAGGTACATAATGAAATATTTCTCTTGTGTTTCAGACGACACCAAAATAGAGTTGGAGCCGCTGCTTATCTCTACTAAAGTCAACGAAACCATAACTATATCTGCACCGTATCTCAGAACGAAATATTCACATCACTATTTGTACACACCGACTGGTGACGTCATAGATTTAGACTCGGTGGAGTCGATTCAAAGCAACAATAAAAACGATTTTGATGACATCAGAATAAACGTCACGTCTCTAAGGAGAGATAGTTCGGAGCTAATAACGCTGGGCCCGCTGATCGAAAGCGACCACGGCAATTGGGTGCTCAGTGTCTTCTACCCAGATATCGACGGCAATTGGGTGGAACTATTTCAAATAATAACCGTCGAAATTATTGGTTAGTACGATTTATCTATACTAATATATAAATCTACAGTGGTTTTTACGGATGTTCCCTTATAACTACTGAAACATGCATCGGATTGACTTGAAACTGGGTATCTATATAGAAAATACATGTACTTAATGGATAGGCTAATATTTATATGAGTGTTGGACTCCCTACACCAGTTGCAGGGGCATTATTGATGAGAATCTTTGTGGGGGTGAGAAATAATGATGTTAATTTTAAATGCCCAGCGAAACGGACGGGTGCAGCTAGTTTATTTATATTATTGCTTTTACTGCTCCTGGTATTAAGTGGTTAGACGTGTGTGTGTGTGTGTGTGTGTGTGTGTGTGTGTTATAGTGTAGTATTTCTCTCGTTGGCTATCGACTTGTGATCACCTTATTGGCTTAGCAGTAGCGGCTCGGCTTTATTTGCTCACAACCTATATGGTGTTAAATGGTTACTGGAGCCCATAGACATCTACAACGTAGACGACGGCACCCACCTCGAGACATGAGTTCTAAGGTCTCAGTTTTACAGTACAACGGCTGCCCCGCCCTTCAAACCGAAACGCATTACTGCTTCACGGCAGAAATAGGCGGGGTGGTGGTACCTACCGACCTACACAAGACGTCCTACCACCAGTTAATACGACAGAGAATAGAATCATTAACTACTAATCGTTTTAGTGTGACCTGTTCGCAAAATTTCCTAGCTTGATCGATTTTGCGTTTTTGCAACTTTATCGATTACCTCTAAGATAATGTCTAGCCATGGGTGGGGTTACAGAAAAAAATGGTTAAATGGTGTAAATTCTGTGTTTTTTCGACATCTTCGTTGACGGATAAATAAGCGTTCGATAAGAAACTATCCGAATCTCACAATAGTCCTGCTAACATATCGATACTGTATTTCGTTGATGTATACAAACGAGACAATCTCCCGAGAAAACCAAACATTTACATTTCCAGATATGGCAACACTAAAAACAAAAAACTACGTAAAAACTCTCGATTTTTCCAGAAACAAATTCCGAAGTCCACTATCAAGTTCCGATCGGGAGTGCGTTTCGTCCTAAATTACCCCGACCTATTATCGATCTACAGAGCTGCGAATTATCGTCTCCAGAGACAACGTTCGATCGATATTATGATCGAATGGGAAACGATCCGAACTGCGAATTCATAGTCGAGAATACAACTAAGACTGATCAAGGACGATGGACCGTAATCGGAATTGGACGGATTGTACACAAAATAGTATATAACTTGGAAATTTTAGACGTGAGATGACTAATAAACTGAAATTTATGGAAAAAAACTACAAATCTATTTATTTATTAAAATGAGGATGACGTATTATTAATGACTCCCGCAATGAACGAATAAGATCCAAAATTGTAGAAATTAAATCCGCAAAAAATATATTTAGCGTTATTAGTGGTCTTGTGAACCAACACAAATAGGCACCATTGTCATGCCCATTTTTGCCGCCTATTTAGGCAGTACTTGGTGATGTCTATGGGCTACGGCGGCCACATAACATTAGATCGGCCGTGAACTTGCCTGTAGCACAGAAAACTCTTTCACAGCGCTGGTGTTGTCACTTATTTACTATTAACATAAAATTGTTGATACCGCAATTTATTCCTGTACCACATGCATCTAATGTTGGTCGATGCAAATATTAACTGAGTCAACAAGTTTTTAATTAATTATAAAAAATAATTCAATTCACATTTTGCTGTCCATTGCTTGCAGTTTTTTTTTAATGATCGTTTAGAATTTGTTTTGAACAATGTTTTTTTTTCGCATGCTTTTTTGCCTTTGACATGTGTACCATACCAGTCATTCCTTTTAGTCCGATGTAAATTTTTTTATTGGTCTTGTAGGCAGACGATCATACGGCCCACCTGATGGTGAGTGGTTACCGTAGCCTATGGACGTCAGCAATGCCAAGGGCAGAGCCAAGCCGCTGCCTACCGCAAAGGTATCATTTGAAGGGAATCCTATGTAAATAAATTTGCTTGATGCATATCGCCTTCTCGCGTTAAAACTGTATAATCTCAAAACTTACTAATTGTACACAATAGTGTTTTAAAGGTTTAGCATGTGATATTTTTAATTAATCATCTTTGCAACATTTATTTTTTATATTTTACCAGTTACATTATATGTCTTTTAAAGTAAGATAAAATTATGTGTTAATTTTGTTAATAGTAGTCAAAACATAGGTAGTCTAAAAAAAAAAAACTAAACTACGCTCTTTTGACAGTATTTATGAGAAAAATTTGGTGATACCAAATGTTTCTGCATATTAACTCAATTTCGAATATTTTTGGAAGCTGTACACTTTTAATGCGAAAAGACGATAATATGAATCATATCCCTTCGTTCAGTATTTGGAGACCTTCAGTACTGCATCACGGCATCTAGCTTCGAGTCGATCCCGTCACAGAACACAAAAGAAAACCGTCGAAGAATTGTTCTCAAAAATATATTCATATTTTTTTTATTGCTTAGATGAGTGGAGGAACTCACAGCCCACCTGGTGTTAAGTGGTTACTGGAACCCATAGACATCTACAACGTAAATGCGCCAGCCACCTTGAGGTATAAGTTCTAAGGTCTCAGTATAGTTACAACGGCTGCCCCACCCTTCAAACCGAAACGCATTACTGCTTCACGGCAGAAATAGGCGGGGCGGTGGTACCTACCCGTGCGGACTCACAAGAGGTCCTACCACGTTGAAGAATTGTTCTCAAAAATATATTCTTAAGTGAATTCAGAATTAGAGTAGGTACGTTTAACGGAACAATATTTTTTTTTATTATTATTTTTTAATTAACCTCATTAACGACAATGCCACAGATAACAGACAGCCGGTTGTAAATGCGAAATGAAATTACTTCTGGCATTTACGTGTACGACACAAGTACCTACAAATACTCTATATATTATATATCGACGCTTGAAAGGCAAACGTGACTAAGCGACAATAACTGCTTTGTACATAAATGATAGGCAATAACCATATTCGATGCGCAAAAAAAAAATATTTTTAGGTCTATTAAAATCATTTCAATCCTACAGCTATTACCTAGATTCTACTACAGATAGATTCGTTAAAATAAATTTTGATTTCAGGTATTTCAGCTTTAAATTAGTCTACTGTAAAGTTCACGCATTGTCGCTTAGTCACGTTTGCCTTTCAAGCGTCGATATGTGGCATGGTATGGCGATATCTAGTGGATATTTAGTTAAACAACAAAATCTTTTATTCCTTAAAAAAAAAAAAATACTATTCCTAACATCGTTAAGTCAATTTGTTTTCTGTTATTAATATTTTCTTCTTTTAAAATAAAACTAGTGTGCCAGTGTTAATTAATAAAAAAGTATCGATCTTCCCACTTATTTTTTTTTTTGTTTAATTAATTTTACACATTTTATATTTTTTTAAATGAGTGCTAAAGTATCTACAATTTTTGAAACGCGTGTTAAGCAAAGGAGCTTAGTCCGCGTTATGCGGTTACCAGAGGCCATAGACATTGTTATTGTCAGCTCGCACATTTTACTCGTGCGATGTTGTGATAGTTTACTGAGACATTCATCGCACTTAATACTAAAAACTAACGTAGATTTAATAAAACTTTTGTAGTTTAATCTCATTCGAGTTACAATTTTATTTAGCTATAATTACAGAGAAACAAAGTTACACAAGTTAAAGTACTTGAATAACAGTCTACTCGCTCCCGCTGGCGCTTCCGCTTCCGCTGCCGCTGCCGCTTCTGGGTTGCGAGTCCCCAGCGCCGCCCGCGTCGCTTCCCTCGTCGTCCGAGTCCTTGAGCGCTTTGGCGCGGTCCAAGCGACGAGCGCGACGCGTCTCTACGTCGGAAGCGTCCGATTCTGACGAGTAGATCGCCGCTCCGGCCGACGCTATAACGTTAACATGTCCTTATTAAATTTCGATTCTTAAATCCTTGTTCAGTGAAACATTTTGAAGTCGTCGTGGCCTAAAGGATAAGACATCCGGTGCATGCGTATATAGCGATGCAAGTGTTCGAATTCCGCAGGCGGGTACTAATTTTTCTAATGAAATACGTACTTAAAATGTTCACGATTCACTTCCACGGTGAAGGAATAGCATCGTGTAATAAAAATTAAACCCGTAAAATTATAATTTGCGTAATTGCTGGTGGTAGGACGTCTTGCGAATTCGCACGGGTGACTACCACCATGCTGCCTATTTTTGTCGTGAAGCAGTAATGCGTTTCGGTTTGGAGGTTGGGACGAGCTTTTGTACTGTTAAAACCTTAACCTTAAAACCTTAGAACTCTGGTCTCAAGTTGGGTGGCGGCTTTTACACTGTAGATGTCTATGGAAACTTCCGGAAAAATCCGCCAGCCACCTTTTCGTAATGATATCAAAGTCTCAACTGTATCTGTATCGTATTCATATTATTATATATGTATGAATGTATTTATATCATTTTTTTTTTTTTTTTTTTTTTTATTGCTTAGCTGTGTGGACGAGCTCACAGCCCACCTGATGTTAAGTGGTTACTGGAGCCCATAGACATCTACAACGTAAATGCGCCACACACCTTGAGATATAGTTCTAAGGTCTCAGTATAGTCACAACGGCTGCCCCACCCTTCAAACCGAAACGCATTACTGCTTCACGGCAGAAATAGGCGGGGCGGTGGTACCTACCCGTGCGGACTCACAAGAGGTCCTACCACCAGTAATTACGCAAATTATAATTTTGCGGGTTTCATTTTTATTACACGATGTTATTCCTTCACCGTGGAAGTCAATCGTGAACATTTGTTGAGTACGTATTTCATTAGAAAAATTGGTACCCGCCTGCGGGATTCGAACACCGGTGCATCGCTTCAACACGAATGCACCGGACGTCTTATCCGTTAGGCCACGACGACTATAAATGTATTGACTATCCCACACATAAAAACGGAATGTGAGACTGAGAAATAGACAGAATGGTATACTTCACTAATGTATACTTCATGTACACATGACAATAATTATCATCAATATAAACTTTACAATAGTAATTACGACAAATTAGTACGAGGAAGAGGGGGAGAGAGAGAGAGGGGGGAGAGAGAGAGAGAGAGGGGGGTGAGAGAGAGGGGGGGGTGAGAGAGAGAGAGAGAGAGAGATATACCTTTCTGTCCCTGTTTGTATTTGTTCTTAATAGCCTGCAGTGAGACGGCGCCGTCGTCGTCGGAGTCGTCGTGTCGCGCTCTAGCCGCTCCCGCTCGTCGCTTGGGCCGCGTCGAAGCGCGGGACCGCATGGCAGCGCGGAGCTCCATCTCCTCTTTCTATATCACGAACACACACTTGCCTTTAGAACTACAACTGGGCAGATGAACAACGTCACTACGTCCGTCAGTCTGACGTTAACGAGTCCATGGACATAACAAATTTCGGTCAGTTTCAAACAAGATTTCAACTGCATTAGTCTATAACGTTTATCGATTTCTGTAAGTCAGAAATTTTTGGCAAGAAAATTAAATGTCGAATTTAGAGTCGAGTATTAGAAATCTAAAACACCTCGACGAGACTTGAGTCGGGTTTATTAAACAGTCAACTTGGAATGACTCATACATAGTCATCAGAAATACAAAAGCCCCAGGTCGGAATTATATTCTATTCTATTAGGTACATACATGTGCCTAAAAATATATATAAATATATGTATAAGTTTATCAATCTAATTACAATTTTTTTTCGGGATTAAACTCGGAACCCGTGATACATACTGGTGGTAGGACCTCTTGTGAATACGCACGGGTGGGTACCACCAGCCTACTTATTTCTGCCGTGAAGCAGTAATGCGTAGTAACTATACTGAGACCTTAGAACCCATATCTCAAGGTGGGTGGCGGCATTTACGTTGTAGATGTCGATGGGCTCCAGTAACCACTTAATAGCAGATGGGCTGTGAGCTCGTCCACATATCAAAGCAATAAAAAAAACACACAGAGACACACACGCACACACGTCTCACAATAAAAATATAAAAACGAGACAACTTCCAGACACTGAGTTTCTCGCCGGATCTTCTTAGTGGGTCGCGTTTCCGATCCGGTGGTAGATTCTGCGAAGCACTGCTCTTGCTAGGGCCAGTGTTAACATCACTCCGGCTTGAACCCCGTGAGCTCACTAGTTACGCTGAAATAGCCTTCACAAGGCTATCAGCTTAGGTAGAAAAAAAAAACAGCTGACCTTGAGCTGGTACTTCCTGTCGGCGTCGGGATCGGCCCCGACCTGCGACAGTATCTTGATCGCGGACGTCTTGCTGGAGCGGTCCGCCAGCGACAGCGTCATCTTTCGGTGGGTGAAGGACTCCGTCGAGTGCGGCCTGAACGAGAGCTTCGTGCGGAACACCGCCTGGCCCTGCAGCCCGGTGCCTTGGCGGACGAATAGGTGGTTGTGGTCGCCCTGACCAACAAAAAAAACATCGGTATACATTATTAAAATTAAATAAAAGTAGCTTCAGTGCGCTTCCTTACGTTTGCCGCTAGAGGTGCTGTTCTAACTCCATACAAATTTGATATAATGACTAGCTGACCCGGCAGACTTCGTAGTGCCTCAATCGATAAATAAAAAACCTAAACTTTTGTATAAAATAAACTTAAAACAAAAAAAGGAATCCGTCCGAGGGGGGAGACATCAAAGGAAAAACAAAATTATTATTTTTATTTCATTTCGAGCATTTTTATATTTATCTACCTTTTAAACCTTCCACAAATAATTCAAGACCAAAATAAGCCAAATCGGTCCAGCCGTTCTCCAGTTTTAGCGATACTAACGAACAGCAATTCATTTATATATATATAGATAGAAGATAGATAAATAGATTTACACGATCGAGACGTCAGAACGTCAAGAAGTCGGACAATAAAAAAAAAAACGCGAGACTAAACAGTAAAAGCGATGTAATGATTAATGATGCGCATGAAACTAATGATGAAATCGTAACTTCTTTATCATTCTCCTGCCCTTCTTCCAGTCACCTGGGGTTGGCGCAACATGTTTCCTCCTACCGTTTCATAGGTCTACCTCTTCCTCAAAAGCCTTCCACATTCATAGTTAAAACTCTCTCTCTCTCTCACTCCCTCCCCCCCTCCCCTACCTCTCCCCCTCTCTCCTCCCATCTCTCCCCCTCTTTCTCCTCCTATCTCTCCCTCCTCTTTCTCTCCTCCGATCTCTCCCCCCCTCTTCTCCATCTCGTAAAACGAAACTCACGTGTAAAGGTTGTTTGTACACGTCAAATATCTCGGCGCCGAGGTGCAGCGACATGCTGCCGTCCGACCACTTCACCATGCGCGCGTTGGACTCTTTCACCGCGTTGCCTTCCTTATCGAACACCGTCCGCCATCGTATCGTGTTCTCGACTTTCAGCTTTAATCTGTTAACGCAGAGCTTAGAGTTCAATAGCAAGAAACCGTGTCGCAGACATCAAGTGTTCAGATGAAATAACATCATGTAATACGAATCGAACGCACGAAGATTACAATGACAATTTTCTACTGGTGGTAGGACGTCTTGTGAGTCCGCACGGGTAGGTACCACCACCCCGCCTATTTCTGCCGTGAAGCAGTAATGCGTTTCAGTTTGAAGGATGGGGCAGCCGTTGTAACTATACTGAGAACTTAGAACTTATATCTCAAGGTGGGTGGCGCATTTACGTTGTAGATGTCTATTGGGCTCCAGTAACCACTTAACACCAGATGGGCTGTGAGTTCGTCTGCCCATCTAAGCAAGAAAAAAAAATTGTCAATAAGAAAAAAAAAGACAAAATTTATCGAAATGAATTTAAATCTTGTAACGTCAATGATTACGGTCGATTTTCAATCGTTGGACGCATAGAGTTACATAAACAGACTGTATAGATCTTACAAACAAATCTAGACATGATTGGTTCTAATGTATAACAGATCTGTACGACAAACTGAGGATAAGATTTCCTTATATACATCACAGCGCCATACCAATTACCCAAAGAAGCAGACATTCTTGTTAAAGCAATTTTTGCGGAAAATATCCAATCAACGTTTGGTCGTGGAATTAATTAACTTATTACTAAGGAAAGCTCAAAGAAACGGGTGCTGATTTTGACAATTTAAAAAAAAATACGATACCTGGCACGACCTTCCTCATCCAGGGTCTCCTCT
This sequence comes from Bombyx mandarina, assembly GCF_003987935.1. The sequence continues at coordinate 1,774,804 of NW_021011486.1, read as the reverse complement.
TCATCGATTTCATCTTCGTACGTGTTAGGATCATAAGGCCTCGTATCGACCGACAAAAAGTTGGGTAGTTTGACAAAGTGCAATTCCTTCCCCAATTCCGTCCATATCTTGGGCATGTCCACATCGATCCTCGTCTCCGGAACCTCGATTTCCTCTTCCTCTTCGGGCTTTTCGCGAACTTCCTGCTAAAGTGCCAAATCTTTGAGCCACTTAGCAATGACTAAAAAGATGTCAAGTTGATGTGCTCTATTTGCCACATAGATGTAACATAGATGCTAAGTTGTTAATGCCTATTCGTCGCATTCATGATTCATCAGAATCAAATATCCTAAAATAAATCAGAGATTAAGAGAGATTATTTTCACGAACGCAGACACAGTGTCTACACACATATGTCGCAGAACCGATAACCGTTGGGGTAGACGTGTTCTGGAGTGGAGACCGCGAATCGGCAAATGTAGTTTAGGACGCCCTCCTGCTAGATGGAGCGACGACCTGCGCAAGGCAGCTGGCAGTAACTGGATGCGTGGAACCGAAGATCGGGTTCAGTGGCGAGCTTTGTGGGAGGCCTATGTCCAGCAGTGGACACAGTGTCGGGCTCATGGCTAGTCTTATAAACTGGTTACTGAAGTTCATAGGCACAAAGTCAATATTTCAGTCAAAAATGAGGTGAACTTTCTTTCTTGGATGATGATTGAAATGGGCAGTATGAGTCTATTCAACAGGAACACCTTCCTCATAGAAGTAGGTATTTTTTATTGAATAAGGGATTACTGATGGCCTTTCCAGTTTCACCAGGACTGGTGAGCGAGCAAAGATTCAACTAGGAGGGACGGGACTAACAGCTGCCCGAGCGCCTCCAAAGGAGACCTAACAATTCAAGAGCAGCTGCTTCGCGAATGAATCTACGAGCGGATTGGAATCGCAACCCGCTGAGAAGATCCGGCGAGAAACTCAGCCAACTGATGCATGAGTTATGAGTACGGTTAACGGGGTCCCTAAGCCTGCTCCTAGCGTTAGAGCTGAAGGCGTCTAATTCAAGAATTATTTGATCTGATGGATCCGTAAGAACGTGAGAAGTAAGTCATGACAACAGAAAAATACCATATTAGTATCTTCGATCACCTATCTGTTGATCAAAACTTATAGCATCACTCACCGAATTACCTATCACTGAGGAACTACAGACCGCCAAAGACGTGTGGAGGAGAATTGCATAACGAATGCTCATAGACACGACCTTCAGGAACGTTATGAAGCTATATATGAGCGACTCGGAAGAATAAGGACACAACTTCAAATTATCAACAACCAAAAAATGTATATTATACCTCATCACCACTTCTACGATCTTCGGATCGTCTATCTTCAGACCTACTTCTCGAACGCGACCGATCGGAACGCTTGTCTTGATCTTTCTGTTCTTCATCTTCTGTGCTTATGTCTGACGCGTCACCGAACAACGCGTCAGCGGTCACTGTCAGGAAAAATATGTTTTATTTATTAATATACTAGCTGACCCGGCAGACTTCGTAGTGCCTCAATCGATAAATAAAAGACCTAAACTTTTCTATACTTTTGTCACACACACATCAAAGGAAAAACAAAATTGTTATTTTTATTTAATTCCGAGCATTTTCATATTTATCTACCTTTTAAACCTTCTCTGGACTTCCACAAATAATTCAAGACCAAAATTGGCCAAATCGGTCCAGCCGTTCTCGAGTTTTAGCGAGACTAACGAACAGCAATTCATTTTTCATTTAGCTATTTATTGCATAGGTGGTTAGGTGGTTACCGCAGCCCAGACATCTACAAAGTAAACGCCACCTACCTTGAGATATGAGTTCTAAGGCATCAGTATAGTTACAACGGCTGACTCGCCTTTCAAACAGAAACGCATTACTGCTTCACAGCAGAAATAGGCTAGGTGGTGGTACCTACCCGTGCGGACCCACAACACGTCCTACCACCAGTAAAAACTATACACTTCCTCAGTATCAGTACGCTACATACATATATGCATCAACTATACATTTTAAATATATAGTAATCTTCATAAACCTTTCAGTATTATGACTATTTTGTTATGTATATGTATTTTGATATTACATTTTCAACATAAATTTACATTTATACAATGAGCAATCATATTTTTCTTTTTTTTTATTGCTTAGATGGGTGGACGAGCTCACAGACCACCTGATGTTAAGTGGTTACTGGAGCCCATAGACATCCACAGCGTAAATGCGCCACCCATCTTGAGATATAAGTTTTAAGGTCTCAAGTTTAGTTACAACGGCTGCCCCACCCTTCAAACCGAAACGCATTACTGCTTCACGGCAGAAATAGGCAGGGTGGTGGTACCCACCCGCGCGGACTCACAAGAGGTCCTACCAACAGTAAAAAATGGACGGACGGTATCCAGCTTAGTAAAATATCTTCCCTTGGTCGTAATCCCCAAACGTGTAATATGAGATGTTTAAAACGATTCCCCATTTTCTGTTAAACAATATTATTCAATGTGAATATTCACATACCATTATCTGCCTTATTTTCGTTTTCTACATCAGAACCATCATCTAATATCTTCGTCTTCTTTTTAGGCTTTCCGCTGGTATCAGACCCGCTGTCCGCTGTCTCTTTCTTTCTTTTGGAAGTCTTTTCACCGCCATCGCTTTCGGAATCCGAGAGGACCGCGCGTTTTTTCTTCTCGCCTGTTAAGTGTTTCAAATTGCCATGACATCATCCAAGTTGCTTAAGCATTTTTCAATTTAAACAAATTACAACATTTTAATTATATATTTGCAGTGATGAAAGTGATTTAAATCAAAGCAAATCAAACTTTTTTTTTATTCAACATAAATGAAAGTACATACTTGTTGAACGTCAAAAAGAACTGCCGCCAATTCACAAAAACTAGCCTCCGTCCTGAGAAGAATTGGCAAGAAACTCAGCGGGCATTTTTTTTTTTAATATTACATTTTTTTTTAAATATTAATTAGTTTTTTAAGTTAAGCACTACCCCTTGCCATTAGTGATGAAACTTTATGGCCGATAGTTTCAGCCAACCATGAGCACTCATGAACATACTGTTGGTAGCATATTGTATTGGGCATTACATTTACATGTACATGAGTTACAGAAAAAACAAGTTACAATGTAATATTTCAAACTATCATTGTGGCTATGTTGTGAGCATATACAGTTTATTTCTATATAAAATTTACCTATCTCTGCTGAAGCATTTGAACTTTTTGAGCGTGATCGTGAACGGCTTTTTGATTTGGATTTACTTCGTGACTTAGATCTTGAACGCCTCGAACCTGACCTGGAATATTCCAATAATTCTATAACCATCATCGCTTAACTTAATCAGTCACAAATATGAGTAAACCCATCATATTATTAAGCAAAAAAAAAATTACTGGTGGTAGGACCTCTTGTGAGTCCACGCGGGTAGGTACCACCGCCCTGCCTATTTCTGCCGTGAAGCAGTAATGCGTTTCGGCTTGAAGGGTGGGGCAGCCGTTGTAGATGTCCATGGGCTCCAGTAACCACTTTACATCAGGTGGGCTGTGAGCTCGTCCAACTACCTAAGCAATAAAAAAAAATTGCTTTAAAAATTTAGTAGATTAATAGTGAATATTTTTAAATAGAACCAATTCATAAAATTTGTATTCACAAGTCAAAACATATATTAATAAAAATTATATCAGTCAATCTAAATGGCTACACGGAATTAAACTCAAGTCAGTTTTCTCTGTGACCAGACTAGAGAAGTGTCAAGTACATTTATTTTGGACCAGTTAAATTAATCCAAGCATATAGTAAATAGATTCAAGGTAATGGCAGTAAAAGCATGATATATAATGTCTGCTTATAAGGATTGTTCTACTGCTATGTGATTTGTCTTAGATGAAATGATCATTTATTATTATTATTCTAGGTAAAAAATGTAGCTACCTTGATCTACTCCTAGATCTCCCTTTTGATTGTTCATCATCAATCATTAGATTCGGTGAGTTGGATCTGCTGTCCTGAACATCCTGCCTTTGAACTGGGCTCTTTGACTGGAATGACTTACTCCTTGATCTTGATTTTCTTGGACTACCAGTAGCTGATTTGGAGCGGGAACGGCCTTTGGCTGTTTGTGATTTAGGACTTTGGGACCTAGATTTTGGACTTTGTGATCTGGATTTTGGGCTATGAGATCGAGATCTTGGAGTCTGTGCCCCAGACTTTGGACTACCCGACCTTGACCGGCCACTGGCTGAGCCACTTCTAGATCTTGATTGCCGTCTTGAAGCTTGAGACTTAGGACTCGATGAGCCTGACTTATTGCTCTGAGCTGAGCCTGATCTATTAGATCCCGCTGGAGAGTTTGATTTACTTCGTGAACCATTTGATGATCTTTTAGAACGGGCAGAGTGATGCGATTTTGGTGATTCACTGCCTGACCGAGGTGGGCTACGAGACACGGACCTGAAAATAGAGAAAAAATAATTTAACAAACATAAACTTCTTTTTATGTGTTTATGTGTTTGGTACAGCTTCACATATTTATGGTTGTGATGAAATTTCAGATTTCTAAAGGTACTCTGTTTTATTAGTTTACCTCGACTGACTGCCTTCTTTGCCAGAGGGTGCAGGACTTCGGCTTTTACTGCGACTGCCACTACGACTGGAGCCACTTTCGGAATCAGATCCAGAGTCTGTGTCTATAAAAAAAACATTCACACAGAATATAATCGAATCACCACTACTTACTTTTAGCAAACCCATACAACAATGAAACACGTTTAGAACATAAAATTAATATGAAGGAAATAATTATTTTGGTGTTTGCTGTTGCTTACACTAACCTTGCAGTGAATTATTTGCTATTGGCGCCATTTCCGAGTTGTCTAGGCTGTTACGTTACAAAAGGAATCAACTTTTTTCATTCATTTAACTCAACTTAATATTATGTTTCAGTAATTTTTCACTTATTACATATAACTTTTATTAGTTCACTTTAAGGTTATTTATAAACAAATTGTACCACAGTTTGACGTCTACTAATATGTATGACAGTACACTAACGTCATACGTCAGACGTTACAAAGGATTGATTTGATATCTATTACCTCTCTACTCTCCATACGTCTGAATAATACGCTCAACGTTCCAAACCAACAAACTGATAAAAATAAATCCAGCCACTGATTTTCACGTCGGATCTTCTCATTAGGTTGCGATTCTGATCCGGTTGTAGATTCAGGGAAGCACACCTCTTGCTAGGGTCCGTGTTAGAAATTCTTTCAGGTTGAGCCCGTGAGCTCAACTACCGTTCCTCACTTAGTTGAAACAGCCCCTTAAGCTACCAACGATTATCCAGGGAACAAAAAGGTAAAATTTACAAATAACGGACTATTGTTGAATAATGTAAATAAGCGGAATACGATGACTTTAATGAAAAAATGTTTTAAAATATATTAGCAACGTAATGTCACACACCATACACATAAATGTTAAATAAATAAATATTTACTAACAATCACGCCACGTTAACTGGTCCCGTGATAAGTTCGTAAAGAACTTGTGTTACAGGTACCAGATAACGGAAATAAATGTAAGATTTTTATTATACACATACAAATATTTAATATACATCCATAACCCTGGAAAAGACATTTATATTTATTATACAAATATCTTACCTTGGCGGGATTCGAACCCGCGACCCCCTTATGTAGTGACCATGTCACTTACCACTACACCAGACGGCCGTTTTATAATATTATATATATTTAAATTATTAATGTTTCTCAATCGGGCTTAGGAGAATTATCCTATGCCATTATATTAAACATGTGTAGTATACACGTGCCATAGAAACGATCCATCATTGCCATCAGGAGCATTTTATGCTAGATTCAAGCAAGCCAAATTTTATAGATGTATTGGTTTCACTTTATAGCGTAACAAAAAATTTAGCTGCTTTATTCCCCAAAAGAGAAGTTGAAACACTCACAGTCATATGATTTTTTTATTATTGGGCGCAGTAAATGTTTTTTAGTACTATATTTTTTCATGAGATTAGGGGCGAGCTCACTGTGTCCCATTCTCACCCTAAGACAGCACTTGCAGCAGTATGTATATAACACTATTTAGGTCAGAAGATTCGACACTGATAAGTACCTAATAGTCTGCTATTCATCGCCTCCAATAATTAGCTGGATAGGTAAGCAGTGGCGAACCGACTCGATACATACAATAACCGCCTTAATATTAATTAGGCCGAGAGCCTGTCGGCCATCTTCGACTTTAACATAGGAGCTTCGTACATTAAAAAATAATAATATATTATACGATTAATTTGATCATAACTAAAAGCAGAAGATCATTAATTGATAAATGTGTGTTTTTAAGTAGGTAATTCATCATTTTGTATCTACTTATTAAAATATTTTGAAGTATATTAGTATTTTATTGGAATAAATTATGTACTTTTATAATTGTGATTATTTCTGATGTTAAGATGCGTAAACGTAGTATCGCCATAAACCTAAGATATAGATAGATAGATAGCTTTAATCGGTACATAAGATTATTGTTTTAATTCGCTTTTATCATTTATTAAAAGAAACAGAAGTTATTGCAAGAACATTTTTATTTCATATAACAGTGCGTACAGTTTATAAAACTACATTTTATTGAAGATGATAGATACACTAGCACTAACTAACTTTGTACGTCTTTTTAATTGGAAAATATTGTCAGTTTAAACATTGCATAATGTGTGTGCCTTCATTGGTATTGCGTGTTCATTTTCGGATTAATCATTATTTGAAGAAGATTGAGGCTTGGCGTCGTAAATTCGATTGAATGTTACTGTATTACATACTACTGTATAATGTTGGTATTTAACTGTAATTTTTGCGTCTGTTTATACGAGAACATTGCCTGTGAAGGACCTGAATCAAACAGAATATCATTTCAAACTCAATATCTTAAATTCACGTAATATTAAAGTCAATAGTTAGGTACCAATATACAATGTACAAGTTTACCAAATCGGTCGAAATGTACCTACCTACTCTACTTAATTAGGTATGTCTTTGTCATTGACTACGATATTTAACGAGACAGAATCAGGGTACAGTAGTCATAGGTACCTCTGCAACTCAGAGGCCCGAGCGTGCATCTGTTGTTTGGGACTGAATGGGCGATTGAATGGCATTTTTTTTTTGAGTTTTTTCTTCCGATTCTGTTCAGTCGAACGATGGCCGCGGCCGGTAGCGTTTGTGCCGGCCTCATAAGGCACAAGCACATTTTATTACGCGAATTAACCGATACAAATATACTAGATGTTTTAGTTAAGAAAGGAATCTTTAATTTACACGATTTGGAATCGGTAACTAGTGCGGACGAATGTGATAAGTGTAATTATTTCATTGAAGTTGTTAGTAAACAAAGCGGTGCTAAGTTGAATGATTTGTGTGATGTGTTGAAAAACGAATGCCCTAAACTAGCTAAGGAACTTATGAATGACAGACACAGATTCATTGTTAATGGTATGTTAATAATTGTATCTTTATATTAACAACGTTATTTTTATAAGAACTTACTTAGGTAAAATGTTACCGCGACTTAATAACTAAACTAAACTTGGTTTTTTTTTTTATTGCTTAGTTGGGTAGACGAGCTCACAGCCCATCTGGTGTTAAGTGGTAACTGGAGCCCATAGACATCTACAACGTAAGTGCGCCACCCATCTTGAGATGTAATTCCAGTCTCAAGTATAGTTACAACGACTAGCCCACCCTTCAAACCGAAACGCATTACTGCTTGACGGCAGAAATAAGTATTTGACATGTCAGAGCATTAATTGGTTAGACACCCCAATAGAAAATTACTCAAATTGAAACATTCAACATCATATTCGAGGTCTTAGGTAATACCTACATACTTGAAATATTTTGTAAAAAATTATTATTGTATAGATAATTGTTATTGGTTAATATTTCAGTCTAGTCAATACGACTACGACTCGCTAAGGGCTACTACTGGTTTACTCGGTTACTGGTATTAAGGCTACTAGTTTTTTTTAATTCTATTGTGTGGAGATATTTGCATTGTAATGTCCATGGATAATGTCCACCTAATCACTAATGAAGTCGTCTCAACTAAAGCAATAAAAAAAAACACAGTAAAAATTATTATAAATATAACAAGAAACTGGACTGTTGATATTTTAAGTTGTTTTCATAATAAAGGAAGCACGTGCTTTAATACTAAAAATGTTTTCAAATTGTAAATATTGAATTAATTTGGCAATTGAGTTGAAAATCAATCAATGAATGCAATATGTCTTTAAACCCGTTGCAAATCATAAGTTGTGCAACTAAAACACTGGCCAACATAAAAACGGAATACCACATTCTCTAATTGCGTGACATAAATAAAGTACTCGTTTAAAAATTTAACTAACATACGAAATTTCATACAAGCTGACATTCAAAATTGGCAACGGACACGTAAGCAAACCAATTGGTTTTTGATTGATAAATTGCATGACGACCGACCGAAAAATGGGGGGAGAGAGTCTTTTGTGTCGTGCACAAAATAAACAATGATAAATGAACTTTTCGGCAATCATGATAAAGTCTTGATTTGTTTCTCTATGCGGGCGACGGAACCTGGGCCCGTCTGGCGTTTGAAACCGATTCGTGTTCATTCTGAATTCATTCGATGCCGTGCCCACGGTTAATCCCATCCATTATAGTGACGTGCATTCGGTTTTAATTCGATCAAAGTTCACGGCACCGGGAAATTGATTGCTTAATGTGGACAGATCGCTTAAATGGGAACTTTTAATTAGAACCGCTTTTGGGGACTAATCACGTATAGTTTCAATGTACTTAGGCAGCTATTTATGTTGCCATAATGTTTAGATTCTTGCAGTTATTACTGCAGTTTTCGAGAGCGGTTTGTTGACCCGGGGTCCGTATTGCCTCTGAAATGACCTCACGAGAGCCCTGGTGAGAGTCCTTGAGGTGGAAGACGGTGGTTTAAGAGACCCAGTCGTGGCCTAAAGGATAAGACATCCGGTGCATTCGGATCTAGCGATGCACCGATGCTCGAATCCCGCAGGCGGGTACCAATTTTTCTAATAAAATACGTACTTAACAATTGTTCACGATTGACTTCCACGGTGAAGGAATAACATCGTGTAATAAAAATCAAACCCACAAAATTATAATTTGCGTAATTACTGGTGGTAGGACCTCTTGTGAGTCCGCACGGGTAGGTACCACCGCCCCGCAGACTGCCGTGAAGCAGTAATGTGTTTCGGTTTGAAAGGTGGGGCAGCCGTTGTAACTATACTGAGACCTTAGAACTTATATCTCAAGGTGGGTGGCGCATTTTACGTTGTAGATGTCTATGGGCTCCAGTAACCACTTAATATCAGGTGGGCTGTGAGCTCGTCCACCCGTCTAAGCAATAAAAAAAAGACTGCCCTAAACTCTTAATCCGAATGCGAATCTTAAAATCTTTCCTCAACTTTTTTTCCATCTCATAAATCCATAATGTTACACAATGTCCTAAACATTTTGTCATTAATGGTACTACATCACGATATAGTTTTTTTTTTATGAATGAGGGTGGTTACTGGTGGCCCGGAGGCCTCTCCAGTTTCACCAGGATAGGTGGACGAGCAAAGGCTCAGCCAAGAGGGTGGAATTAGCGTACAGCTGCCCAGGCGCGTCCGAAGGGGTCCTAATAACTCGAGAGCAGTTGCTTCGCGATTGGTTAGGTTAGATTGCACGTCGCACTCTTTGCCGAGTTCGACGAGTACGGTTACCGGGGTCCCTAAATCTGCTCCTAATGTTAGAGCTGAAGGCGTCTAATGCAATGGTTATTGGATCTGCTGGTTCCGTAAGGACCTGTTCAAGATATAGTATAAACGAACCAAACAACAAAATCCTTAGTGACCACACTTCAATAAGAGACGTGACTGTGTATACAGAATAATACTTCTTGTTGAATGTCGTCATCATTTATCAGTTACTTATATAAATCTACTGTCAGATTCCCGAATGCAATCTAAAGAATGAATCAGAAAGTTGAAAAGTTATAATTGTGGAACGTCCTAATGGAGACAATAAAGTGAAGACGTTCAATTTGTGTTAAAATGACCAATTTCGCAGTACGAGTATTATATCGTTATTATTTGTAGCCTGCTGAACTATCAAGGTCTGAGAAACTTTATCTAAGTATCCGAATTCAGCCGTTTCGGCCAGTACTTCGATAATAAAAAATAGGTAACTACTTAATCTAGAATAACGATCTAAGTTTTATGTTTCACTAGCTATTTTTATGACCGAAGACGACTGATCATGAAAACAGATCATCTTGTGTTTTGATAATTGAAAGGGGACATGACGGGCTTACGTTAAAAAATTGCCGCGCAAATTTGAAAAAAAATGGGGAGACGCGCTAACCACAGATCATGCACTAATACACGATTAACGAGATATGACGTCTTACGTCAAAATATCAGGATTATCCGATTTTATAAAAATATTCATAGAATTTTCGTTTTAACTTAATTAAGACTAGCGACCCGCCCTCGCTTCGCTTCGGAAACATTAAAACACACATGAAACCAAAAAAATAAAATAAAAAAAAAATTAAAAAATGTAGCCTATGTTCATCAGCGTCGATCAACAATAGTAACTATTGTTGATCGAAGTTCATCAGGGACAATGTCGGCTTCTAATGGAAAAAGAATTTTTCAAATCGGTCCAGTAGTTTCGGAGCCTATTCGAAACAAACAAACAAACAAATCTTTCCTCTTTATAATATTAGTATAGATCACAAAGAACTGCCTTTTAATGTGTTTAGGCATGGCTACTGCGTAAGATTAGGAAACTTGATTTATATGATAATTATTAATATTTAAAGCTTTCAAAGCCTAGCCTTTTAGGTCAAAACGACTTCAAACGTCCATGCAAGTTCAAAGCACGCGCTACCACCAATATTCGAGATAAGGATAAAGTGAGAGTTAGATAAGAAAACAAGATTAGGACATTGCTACTAGAAGCTGGTNTTTAGGCATGGCTACTGCGTAAGATTAGGAAACTTGATTTATATGATAATTATTAATATTTAAAGCTTTCAAAGCCTAGCCTTTTAGGTCAAAACGACTTCAAACGTCCATGCAAGTTCAAAGCACGCGCTACCACCAATATTCGAGATAAGGATAAAGTGAGAGTTAGATAAGAAAACAAGATTAGGACATTGCTACTAGAAGCTGGTGTAGCTCGAGGAACCAAGGTCATTAACCCCCATCTTCTAACGGCCGGGTAGACCATTCTATCGTAAGACTGTCAGTCCTAGTTGCTTTTTGGATATCAATATATTAATAAGTGAAGCAAAAACTTTGTACCCCTTTTTATGCAAATTGCGCGTACGGAGGAGTATAAAATTTCCCACACTTATAGAGAATATAGAGAAGGAGTGCAGAATGCTAATATATTTTAAAAATTATGCATTAATAATACATTATTTCGATAAAAAAAACATTACACAACTACCATGTATTTGACACACATACATATATATACATATATGTATACTATTTATTTACTGTCAAACTTTTGTCATGGCATTAAAGTCTGTGGTCAAAATGAGAATAGATTACATAATATTGTTTATCTTTATTAATATTTGTCTATAGTTAAGTCTTGGCGAAATCTGTGTTTATAGAAGTATGATAGTCTTTGACAATAGGATTAATTATAGTTGAATTTCGATTACTGCGGGACCACTAGTTTTTAGTAATCTACCAGAATCTAACTTAAAAAAAAAACGGTTTGCACTGCACTCATTTGACTACAAACAGATTAGGTTCTGTCAGATGTTTAAGTTTTATTTATTTCAAATACTGAAGTTTCTTGTGGAATACACACACATAAAATATTTCTGTTTTATTTCGAACAACCGAGTTCAATGAACTCTTCGCTAAGCCTTGTGTTATTGTTCCAAGAATCACGTAAGGTGTCGTTTCCGTTTGCCTCAGAATAAAACTAATGAACCCTTTGTCTGTTTCTAAAATAAAAACTAGACTTTTTTTTGTTTCGTCCTGTTTACATGGACATTATTCCTTTTTTTGTTTAGGGATGTTTAAGTCTACGGCAGTTACATAACCCAATGTGTTTCTCGCCGGTTCTTCACAAATGGGTCGCGATTCCGATCCGATGGTAGATTCTGCAGTGCTCTTACTAGGGTCAGTGTTACCACATTCTCTAAGGTTGAGCCCACGAGTTTACCTACCAGTCCCAGCGTAGCTGTAATAGCCCCTAAGGCTACTAACGAACGGGTAATGAAAAAAGTTATTACTGTTATATTTTACTCGACTTGCTTCTAAAGGAGAAATAATACAAAATTTTGACAAATAAAATCATACTTCAATAGTATAAAATTAGAATATTATCAGCACAGTTGAAGTCAATTAAATATGTATTATTAAGGGCAATTCTAAAACTACAGATCAGATCTTGATAAAGTTTGAATGCACGACAAAATTAGCACCAGCTTTCATATACAGTCGAATTCTTTTCTTTGAAGTCGGTTAAAAAAAGTTTATCTCTTATTTTCGTTTTGAAATGATCTTGAAGATGTCAGTAATCGGAAACCAGTACTTAAGTTACAATAGCAAGGTTGCATAGTGGTCAATGTACTTAGCTATGCATAACTATATGTGGACTCTTGATTTATTTTAATTCATATTACGGTGTAGCAAGGTTATCTAGGTGTTCTTACTATTCACACGACGTGGGGTGACCGGAGACCCTAAACACGTCATTTCGGATCCTCCCGATTCACGGACGGTGCTTTTAGGTACCTCAAGCACCGGTGGCCGTCCTCGTCGAACCCGTCGCTTGCGACGAAGGGCTCGGCGAGTAAATTAATCCACAAACACAGCCCATTGGTTTCTCGCCGGATCTCCTCAGTGGGTCGCGTTTCCGATCTGGTGGTAGACTCTGCAAAGCACTGTTCTTGATAGGTCTAGTGTTAGCAACGTCCACAGGTTAAAGCCCCGTGAGCTTACCTACTCGCCCAGTTACACTGACATAGCATCGAAAGGCTGCCCAGCTTAGGTAGGAAAAAAAAGACGAGAGTTCGCAGACCGTAATAGAACCACAATCTAATGGACGATTATGAGATGTCAATGCATTGTAATGTAATCTTATTATTGAAACATGTGCTTTTTATAGCGCCCTATAACTGAGAGGACTAGACGTCGCCACTTTCGTATTTCCTAAAGTGCTTTTAGATTTTTTTATTACTTTTGTAGGCAGACGAAAGTAAATGCTGTCGTTGTCATGCTAATCTCATTTGAAGAAGGAGCAATGTCATGGCGCTTGGGAAACACCGTGATAGGAATTTCGTTCCAGAGTTGGGTGGGACAAAAAAGATTTTTGAAAACGCATCGTGGATGAACTTAACGGTTCCAGATAGTGTGGATGAACTTTGCTACGGTACATCATCTCGAACAATTACTCAGAGCCCCAAAGTGGGGCACGTTTTAATTCACCGATGTAGTTAAAGCTCCAATTTTATATTTACACTAGCAGACTCGACAGACGTTGTCCTGCATACACAAAATGAATGAACGAATACGTACACAAAAATTCATCATCAAAATTCATTCAAGTCGATCCAGCCGCTTAGTTGCAGTGTCGATAGCGCTAGGCAGTGGCTTGACTCTGCCCCTGGGCTTGCTGAAGTTCATGGGCGACGGTAACCACTCACCATCAGGTGGGCCGTATGCTTATCTGCCTATAAGGGCAAAAAAAAAGATAAATTACCTAGATACCGACTGCAGCGCCATCTGCCGACTTGATTTGTGAATCTAAACCATCCAAGGCGCTACCCAAACGGAGTACAAAAAAATTAAAATCGGTCCAGCCGTTTAGGAGGAGCTCAGTAAGATACACACGTAGGTACAGTAGAATTATTATTATAATTTATTACATATCGTACAATTACAGACACGTGCATATAGTAACAGGTGCTACCGCACATACTGTTGTCCGCACGACTGCATCACATATTCAAAGAATCACATATTGTGTTACATTCACTATTTCCAATACTAGACTACAAAACCTTTTATTTATTTAGATTTTTTATTTACAGTCAAAACCGTTTACTGCGACTTCGTTTAGATTGTTTAGAACAACATGCCGGTTATAATAACCTAGAACAAAGGTCCCGGCTGAATGCCATATGACCGTCTTATTAAAAACATTGCTTTATACGACATTGCTAATAACGACATACCTCATAAAACGACCACATTTAATTAATATTTCGGAGAATTAGATCTGTTAGAACGACCGGCTAAGCTGTATTGTAAACAATTTGAATAGGTATCCACATTTGTCTTCACTGGCTATTAAAATCAGAAAAGAAAACAATAGGATTTAGTTTAGTGTAGGGTCTTTTCTAATTCTTAGAAACAAAACACGTGCATGCAGTTACTGTACCAACTTTGAATGATGGTATCAATGCTGTTAGTGTATTAAGAAAGAATGTTCTTTTTAATGAACAGTTCCACATCCACAGCAATTATGACGATACGTTAATTAAAATCCAACGTGAATTACAAAATATCTATGCACAATAGAAGTGTTCCAAACAGACCAAAATTACAGATTTTATGCTCACAGAAAAATAATATGCTTTGTACTTATGTGTACTAAACAAAATGTACATAGTTCAATAAATATATTTTTCCAATATTTCCCTATCGATTTGTTTGTACTTGCACGATACACATTAAACATCACCGGTTGTTACGACTATCGGTTTTTACGACTGAATATGAGCAGTCCCTTCGATGTCGTTATAACAGATTTTGACTGTATTATATAAATCTACTGCTGTATAAAGCTTGCTGCTTCTTACGTGGTCCCATTTAACTTTTATCATGACCAATAGTTTTTATTAGTTTAGGCCTACCCGCAAATCATGTTAAAATTAAATAATAGTGTATATTTGTGGTATAGGCCACTGAGTTTCTCGCCGGATCTTCTCAGTGGGTCGCGTTTCCGATCCAATGGTAGATTCTGCGAAGCACGGCTCTTGCTAGGGTTCGTGTTAGCAACAATGTCAGGTTTGAGCTTAGTGAGCTAACCTACTCGCCGGGTGACGCTGATATGGTCTCTCAAGACCGTCAGCTTAGGTAAGAAAAAAAAAGTTTGTGTATAATAGTAGATAGACACTAAGGTTTAAAACAATTCATTTTTATTGTATGCGTACAAAATGATAATATCGAGCGACTGCAAAATGGGATCTGTCTTTTTTTTCTTGGTAGTCTGAACATGTGGTTCGTGGCACCTGCCGCGGTGAGTCCAAAACTTGATATTTGCAAACACAGAAGCAGATGTTCTTAAAAACGTTACGTGCAAAGGGTATTTCGAGCGTTCACCATTTTGGGCATATTGTTTTTGGATTATATGACGCGAAACAAGCCGAAACAAGCAAGCAAGATAATATGAATTTTAAAGAGTAACTCAAGCGTATACTTCAAGTTTGCAGGGTCCTTTATTTTAATAACACAATTTGTGACGGACCACGTATTTTTTGGCAGTTACAGAAAAATCATTACCGTTATTTGTTACAAAAAAAATAATGATACATACAACTGACATTGACGTTATGCATTCTGGAACCATTAACCCGTATGTACTTTAGCTTGGACGCATACTGGCCGGTTCCACTAGTTTATCACGTGCGTCAGACTACATCTTGCTCATAAATTTTGTACAAGATAGATTGTATATCACCAGAAACATGACAGTTCATTCGTATTTCTTCTAACGAGATGTATAAATCTAAGGTGACCGTCGCGGAAGTAAAATACGCGCCCGGGCTTAATTATTGGCGTTTAAAGTTTATAAGCGCATAATATATTACTAGCTGAAAATAGCAAATAATATTATATAAAAACATTGTTTTAAAATTTAATTTTTTTGGTTCGTTAATACAACTTTTTAACGATTCAGCATTAAAACATGAAGTCTCAATTGCCCACAAAATTATTGGACAGTTATTTCGTCTTTCCGCAGTAATGGTCTTACTGGTGGTAGGACCTCTTGTGCGTCCGCGCGGGTAGGCACCACCACTCTGCCTGTTTCAGCCGTGAAACAGTAATGCGTTTCGGTTTGAAGGGTGGGGCAGCCGTTGTAACTATACTGATACCTTAGAACTCATATCTCAAGGTGGGTGGCATTTACGCTGTAGATGTCTATGAGCTCCAGTAACCACTTACCACCAGGTGGGCTGTGAGCTCGTACACCCATCCAAGCAACAAAAAAAATGCTTTTCAATTACGCTACAAATATCGACCTCATTTTCAAGTAACATATACAATTCGTTGCGTATTAATAGGTTTTAGTTATCAAACATTAAAAACATTTTTTTTTTTCTGAGATGGGTGGACGAGCTCTCAGCCTACCTGGTGTTAAGTGGTTACTGGAGCCCATAGACATCTACAGCGTAAATGCGCCACCCACCTCGAGATATAAGTTCTATGGTCTCAAGTATAGTAACAACGGCTACCCCACCTTTCGAACCGAAACGCATTACTGCTTCACGGCAGAAATAGGCAGGGTGGTGGTACCTAGCCGTGCGGACTCACAAGAGGTCCTACCACCAGTGATTACGCAAATTATAATTTTGCGGGTTTTGATTTTTATTACACGATGTTATTCCTTCACCGTGGAAGTGAATCGTGAACATTTGTTGAGTACGTATTTCATCAGAAAAATTGGTATCTGCCTGCGGGATTCGAACACCGGTGCATCTCTACACACGAATACATCGGACGTCTTATCCTTTAGGCCACGACGACTACAAATGCGGTTTAATCTCTTTTTTCTAATCATTACATGATTTCCCACGCTACGAAGATTTTACAATTTTCGTAATTTTCGTCGACTAACCTGCTATTCTTTGATATTTGTGCTAAATTAAGTTATCAGGTTACTAAGAGTAGTTTTAATCATCTCTACGACACGTTAAAACTGAAGAACATCTTTAAATATAAAAATGAATTGCTGTTCTTTAGTCTCGCTGAAACTCGAGAACCGATTTGGCTAATTTTGATCTTGAATTATTTGTGGAAGTCCAGGGAAGGCTTAAAATGTAAATAAATATGAAGATGCTCGGAATTAAAGAAAAATAACAGTTTTCTTTTTCCTTTGATGTGTCCTCCGTCGGAAGGATTCCTTTTGTTTTAAGTTTATTTTATAAAAAAGTTTAGGTCTTTTATTTATCGATTGAGGTACTACGAAGTCTGCCGGGGCAGCTAGTACTAATGTATAAATCTACAGTGGTTTTTACGGATGTTCCGTTATAACTACTGAACCGTGCATCCGATTGACTTGAAACTTGGTATCCATGTAGAGAATACATGTACTTATGTACTTAATGGATAGGCTAATATTTATATGAGTGTTGGACTCCCTAATAATAATGACAATAAATAATTATGTTAATTTTAAATGCCCAGCGTAGCGGACGAGTACGGCTAGTACTAAAAATTTCGATACGAATTCGCCATGATAACACGTTTCGTGTTAGTGGCATTAGTTTGACCTAGTCGAGGTCAAAGGCCGCCCATCCCCAGCCGAGCCTGTTCACTGTTCACGGGGTGTGACGCACCGTGTGAACTAACCATGGGAACGTCTTCGTCTACCCACCCATTGTAGTTTTTATCCTTCTTACCTGACGTCAAGAATGCGGCCCGGAATCTGGCTTTATCTAAGCCTTATTGTGCACTTATTATTGTAATTGCATTGTTTGTTTCACGTATTTCCGTTTATTTTACATGAGTAATTACGGGAAGACGTTTTTTTGTTTCTTTTTTTGTTTTCGACAAGAATGTATGACATGTCTCTTATAATTATTTATCTATATATTAATAGGTGAAGCAAAAACTTTATAGCCCTTTTTACGAAGATTGCGCGCACGGAGGAGTATGAAATTTCTCATACTTATAGAGAATATAGAGAAGGAGTACACAATGCTAATATTTTTTTTAAAGTAATGCATAACATTAAATCAACAAAGAAAACATTACGCACACTGCCATGTATTTGACACACACACATATGTATATACCTATACTCTTTGTTTATTGTCCAACTTTAGTAATTAATGCTAAAAGTTTGTGGTCAAATTGAAAATAGGTTAATATTGTTTATCTTTAATATTATTTGTCTATAGTTTAGCCTTGACGAAATCTGTGATTATAGAAGTATAATAGTCTTTGACAATATAACCATAATAATGTTCAAACTTATAATTTCAATTACTTATAGTCGAATTTCGACTACTGCGGGACCACTAGTTATTTTTTTTTTATTGCCTTTGTAGGCAGACGGGCATACGGCCCACCTGATGGTGAGTGGTTACCGTCGCCCATGGACTTCAGCAATGCCAGGGGCAGAGCCAAGCCGCTGCCTACCGATGTTAGTTTAGATGGGCGAAGGGCGTTGCTTCGCAATTGATTTTGGCGTACCAATATGCACTAACGTATGTTTGGTTCGTAGTAGAGTTATATAATGACCCTTAAGACTAATGGAATATTGTGTTAGATGGATTATGGAGAAACAGACAGAACCGTACCGACTCTTCATAATATGGATCCAGTTTTGTAATATCATTGACTCAGTTTAATAAAGACTGAAGTGTGATTTGTTGTTTCAATACAATTACCTCGCCTCGGCCATTACCTCNACTAACGTATGTTTGGTTCGTAGTAGAGTTATATAATGACCCTTAAGACTAATGGAATATTGTGTTAGATGGATTATGGAGAAACAGACAGAACCGTACCGACTCTTCATAATATGGATCCAGTTTTGTAATATCATTGACTCAGTTTAATAAAGACTGAAGTGTGATTTGTTGTTTCAATACAATTACCTCGCCTCGGTCATTACCTCTCTTTCTCTCAATTATATTACGCACGAAAAAAAAAGAGACAAAAAACCAACTAAATTTATTCACTAGTGAAATTTCTCTTGTGATTCGTTTCGCACGAAATCTTACATCTCAATTTGGTGTCCGTGGAGAAAACAAAAATAAAAAATAAAAACTATTATTGATTAGCAATGGACGACATGATCGTGGATTCAAGACATTCGATTCGACAGGGCTTAGCACACAGGATTTTACCCGTAACTACTTGTACAGGGCCGCATTGAGCATTTCTGCTATCGGGGGATCTAATTAAATAAATTAACGTTTAACACAGAACTTCCCCTATCTGAGTTTTCCTCGAGTTTACGTGTCGGTGACAATAACAAATACAAAAATGAATAGAAATAAATACGATCGGAAATCGAACTCCGAACGCTGTGAGACGAAAGTCAGCGTGCTTTACTATTTTTTTCTATACAGTTTTATAGGTAGTAGCGTAGTAGCAGCTAGGAAGGATGTCAGTAATGTCGGGGGCTGATAAGTATTACTACTATAGATACTGAAGTATGCGGCATATTGGTAGTCTATACTATCTATACTTCTATACTAATATTATAAAGAAGAAAGACTTGTTTGTTTGTATTGAATAGGCTTCGAAACTACTGAACCGATTTGAAAAATTCTTTCACTGTTTGGAAGCTACACTATTCCCGAGTGACATAGGCTATAATCATTTTTGAAAAAAATTAAGGATCCTTACTAAAAGTCCAATAATGTAAGCTAAAGTGTAAAAACAATTACCTAAAATATTCTTTACATCGCGTGCCCTGCGAAAACTATTGATGATAGAATAAAATAATGTACTACGACTTTGTAGAACACATTATTATTTACAAAAAGTGTAGCGACAGCATATATCTAACTATTACAGTTATGCCGCAATAATCGTTATTTTATTTAAAAAAATAAAACGTCAAATATCGTTGAAATTTTTGTTAAAGACCCGAGCGGAGCCGGAGCGGGCCGCTTGTATATAATACTAGCGACCCGCCCTCGCTTCGCTTCGGAAACATTAAAACACACATGAAACCAAAAAAAAAAATTAAAAAAAGTAGCCTATGTTCATCAGGGACAATGTCGGCTTCTAATGGAAAAATAATTTTTCAAATCGGTCCAGTAGTTTCGGAGCCTATTCGAAACAAACAAACAAACAAATCTTTCCTCTTTATAATATTAGTATAGATGTTCCGCAATTATAAGTGATACGACTTGATTTTTTTCTCCCAGTGTACATCGTTTGTGAGTGACCTCATCAGTTAAGGTTGTTAGTATTTATTTATTTAGAACAGAACAATAGTATTGAAACTTTAAAAAAAGGGGATGACAGAATTTACTTCGTAATGTTCACAAGCTTTATTAATAGCTAAGGGTTGTGATCTGCGCATCGACAGCAATAAAAAAGGAAGTTTTTTTTTTTTTAATATACCTATTTGTTTTGTAACATCAAACAAATATATCTATCTCACCCCTGCACACACCTGAAGTTCAATGACCTGACCGCTGCAACCGTAAAATTAAAAATAGTATTTAATCAACCGAACTAGGCAGACATTTATGAGTCCGATACGATTGATGTTGAATAATTATAAGCAGTAGCTACTGTTTAACGATTTCCAATGGGTAGTAGCGCGTTCGTGAGTGACTCGTAATTATATGACGGCTCGTCCCAGTATGGACATGTATCGGTCAACAATAAATTAATATGGAATCGTAATCGACACTAGACAATCATCACATTGCTGGTTGATATATTATTTACATCTAATCTTAAATCTTTTTACTGGTGGCAGGACCTCTTGTGAGTCCGCACGGGTAGGTACTACCACTCCGCCAATTTCCGCCGTGAAGCAGTAATGCGTTTCGGTTTGAGGGTGGGGCAGCCGTTGTAACTATACTGAGACCTTAGAAGTCATATCTCAAGGTGGATGGCGGAATTTACGTTGTAGATGTCTATGGGCTCCAGTAACCATTTAACACCAGGTGGGCTGTGAGCTCGTCCACACATCTAAGCAATAAAAATAAAAAAATGGATAGGCTAATATTTATATGAGTGTTGGACTCCCAAATAATAATGACAATAAATAATAATGTTAATTTTAAATGCCCAGCGAAGCGGGCGAGTACGGCTAGTTTTCGTTAAAGAACGTTCAAAGATGTCTTATATGAATGATACATTATTTTCAAAACGATCCAATAATATTACGTTCAATGTCAGTGAATAAATTGCATTTATGCACATTCAAAGGTAACACTGTCACTTGCTCGCCTTGACCTTCCATTGGCGACGCGAGTATCAGCATATCAGAGCAGTGACCACGAAATTTTGTTTCGAATAATCACTTTTAGTGGGCGTTTAAGCATTCCAATTGGATTATTAAAGAACCTGTCAAGACGTCTTGAGCCAGTTCTAATGATTTCGTTTTTTGATATTTTCGGGTAACTTTTACGAAAAAAAATAAGTTTAAATCGATCCAGTTGTAGAGAGTATTAAGCGGTAGACAGCGGCTTGGCTCTGCCCCTGGCATTGCTGAAGTCCATGGGCGATGGTAACCACTCACCATCAAGTGGGCCGTATGCTCGTCTGCCTACAAGGGCAATAAAATAAAAAAGTTGTATTCAAGTGAGGCGCTTATCGAAGCACTACATTATTATTTAATTAAATGTATTAGGATAAACATTGTCGAACGGAAACTAAACAAACTTATAATTATTATTCCTACCTATTCGCTGGTAGCCTATTTCAGTTACGCCCGGATGGGTAGGTGAGCTCACGGGCTCAACCTGTGAGAATTTGCTAACAGTGGCCCTAGCAAAAGCGATGCCTCGCAGAAACTACCACTGGAGCGGCTTGGCTCGATAGGCAGCGGCTTGGCTCTGCCCCTGGCATATCTGAAGTCCATGGGCGACGGTAACCACTCACCATCAGGTGGGCCGTATGATCGTCGGCCTACAAGGACAATAAAAAAAAATCGCGACCCAATGAGAAGATCTGGCGAGAAACTCAGTGGACTGTATTTATGGGTTAGTTAGCTCGTCGAACTCTTCGTCGTAATTGACGAGTTCGACGAGGACGGTATCTGGTGCACTTAAAATATTTTTGTAGGCGATGTTCAATTCACTTGGAACAAAATCAACCTCTGATAAGGGAGTATAAACATTCCGCAATAATGCAAATGATCTGTGATGATTAAAATCATCATAAAACCCACCCGAAATTCTATTAACCCTGAGCCTTTTATTAGATAAGTGTTTTCCAACTGGAAATAGGTATGATTTTTGCCAAGGACCTCAATTTCGACCAAGAAAATGTAGGTTTCTCTATAATTTTCATATTATAATGTCTATGTTAATTCTTTCCTCTCTCAAACGACCGTAATAACAGATGAATGCGTCCGGATCTGTGGACTGTTTCCAATTAACAACGGCCTCCATTGTAGTCACCAGACCGAGAACTAAGTTTACATAAACCGTGAAAAACGAAAGCTGTTTGTTTGTTTGTTTCGTGTACAAATGACATTATCCGCTGTTTATGCTTCGATCAATAATACTACTATTATTGATCGAAGTGTTTATGTCTAAGTTTGTTTTTTGATTTTTTTTTATGTAGATATTTCCAATTTGAAATACTAAGCTATAGATAGTGCTGTTTCAGTTATAAGCTTTTATTTTGGTTGCGAAGCCTGTGTGTTTTTGCTTAAGTCAAAACCCGCAAGCTATAGAACCGCGTCCTTGTATTCTAAAGAGTTGCTCTTTTACCTTTACATTTGGAAAAGCAAGACGTGGAAAATAAATAAATAAAATAAAATTAATATTTTTATTTGTGTTGTAATTTTTGATGCCTAAAACGAAATCAAGGGTGTATAACAGTAACTATCTATATATTAATACGTGAAGCAAAAACTTTGTATCCCTTTTTACGAAAATTGCGCGGACGGAGGAGTATGAAATTTTCCACACTTATAGAGAATATAGAGAAGAAGTGCACAATGCTAATAGTTTTTTAAAATAATGCTTAAAAGATACATTAAATCAATAAAGAAAACATTATACACACTACATACCATGTATTTGACGCACACACGCATGCATACTATTTATTGTCAAACTTTTGTTCTTGACGTTTGTGGTCAAATTGAGAATAGATTAAATATTGTTTGTCTTTATTAATATTTTTTTATAGTGTAGCCTTGGCGAAATTTGTGATTATAGAAGTATAAAATACGATCATCACAGTGTACAAACTTACAATTCCAATTAATTATAGTCGAATTTCGACTACTGCGGGACCACTAGTGAAATATAAATTCGTGGATCCGTGAACTCGTCTGCCCCAGTGTCCGCTTAAAACCAGGAAGACGGCGAGCTCGTTCAACTTTTTAAACAATATTAAATAATTTATTTACCTTTCTATACCACGAGATACTAGAGGCTGGTAGTTAAACTAAGTTTTGAAATCAACGGCCTCAAACTTCGATAGTGTCAAAACGATTTCTCGTTGATAACAAATATAAATATTTTGCTTCAGTCTTCACGTTCATAATGCATTATCAATACCTCTACCGTGTACTTTACATCCATGCAGAGTTCTTAGTTTAGAAAAGCATTGCTTTTGAGTCACGCGGAAGTAATTTATTATGATCCTAAATTACCGTTGTAAAGTAGACAAAAATATGCCATTAAAAATAAAAATAATAATAATAATAATAGTTTGCCGCACGCTAAGAATGTTCATTAATCGAGCCAATGAAGCAATTGATGTGATTAGGTCACCGGTACGTGACTCAGTTGATTTAATTAGTGAATCGACAACGGCCATGATTTTCGCTTCTAAATAGACTTGCAAAACAATGTTGTGGAATACCATAAAATATTTGAAATAAATGACAATAGGACAATTTTTTTTTAAGGGTGTTTATGACATGGTAACTAAGATCTTTAGGTCAAGTCTTACTCTAATTTTAGTGAAAACTTTTTTTGTATCAAAAATGATATTATGAAATGAAATGAAGTTGATTAATATGAAACATGACATGAAATGAAATGAGATGATATGGGATGAAAGATAATTTCAGTAAAATGGTGGTCATTTACTGAGACTTTTGCAGTGGACTTTTTCGAGGATCCCGAGAAGTTACTTTCAGCAGCTTTGTTTCATATTCCCACATTAGTGCACTTTCACAGATACTAAACAGTTAATAAACCACCGTTATTACACATTTAAACCTGAAGAAACACTAAATAAACAAAATAAAACAAATCACACAACTTCACTCCTCGCGTTCCCGCCAAAAAGTCCGGACAATTATTATTTATATAAAACTTCATAGATTAGTGTACTGGTAATAAAAACCAAAGTGTCAAAATTATTTCGTTCAGGAATCGTGTTTTCAAAGCGATTTTATTTATTGTCGTCGTAAGGAATTACATTAGAAGACCGCGGCCGCTATCGTCATTCTCCTGCCCTTCTCCCAGTCACCTGGGGTCGGCGCATTTCTCCTTCCATACTCCTCTACCATATACCATTTCTTCGCTCACTCCCTTCTTACATATGTTGTCTTTCACGCAATCCATCCATTTCTTCTTAGATCTACATATTTTCCTCTCGTCCGCGGCCCCTATTTGGTAAAAAAAATCTATTGCGCGCTCACTATTGTAGTGGTGGGTAGTGAGCAAGCTAGGAATCAATGTTTTTTATTATTATTGCTTTGATGGGGTACGAGCTTACGGCCCACCTGGTGTTAAGTGGTTGCCGGAGCCCATAGACATTTAAGGCGTTAATGCCGCCACCCACCTTGAGTAAAACGGCTGCTCCAACCTTCAAACCGAAACGCATTACTGCTTCACGGTAGAAATAGGCAGGGTGGTGGCACCTACCTGTCCGGACTAACAAGACGTCCTGCCACCAAAAACCTACCAATTACCGACCTACAACCATTGTGGGATGCTTAGATAAAGAAATAATAATACTGGTACAGATGCTTAGGGAATTAGCTTTAATAACACGAGACCAAGATCTAGTATCGACGAAGCGCGCAGTTTAGCATCTACAGTATTACCTCTCTTTCCTCCCCAGACAATGATGTAGTTGCTTTTTAAATGTTACCCAATTTTACCAAACAGATTTTAACAGAAAAACAAAAAAGTATTGCCTAAATGTATTTTTCGTAAATAAAAAGTATTCGGTATTGACGATTTCGACATTGTATTCAAATACTTTCACTCCGAGCTCTAGTCTCTACAGGTAAGCACCAAGCAAGCCGAGTTCCAACAAAATAAAATGAGCATTTCATCAATGTAGTCAATGTAAATATGCATAATATTTGAATTAAGGATAACTCAAAAACTATTGGACTCTACAGTTCGTAATTTTTTACTTTTTTTTTTATTACTCTTGTAGGCAGACGAGTATACGGCCCACCTGATAGTGAGTGGTTACCGTCGCCCACGGACTTCAGCAATGCCAGGGCATAGCCAAGCCGCTGCCTATCCACGTGATATTTAAACCTGACCACATGAGAAATACAGCTTTCAACTAAAAAAAAGAATCCTCAAAATCGCTTCACCTAGAGGAAAGTTCTAATAAAATAGAATCTAATTGTGAACCTCCTTTTCGAAGTCGGTTAAGAGTTCAATTTCTGTCTGTTTTTAAAAGCGAATTATCTGTATTAGAGATATTCAAAATTGAACATCAAAAATTTTCGGAATTAGTTTCGCGGTTACATTAAGTGTACTTTCCGTTCGTTAAATATACCTACAGTTCGATTAAAAGCCAAAAACCAACTCAATTATTTCGTGAAAGCTCCACACACCTACAAGCAGAAATAAAGCTTAACGAAGCGATATAAAGCGGCCATAAATAAAATATAAAGTCGTTAAAATTTATGTATTGTTGATGCTAATGTGATTGCTACCGTGTGCCTCTTAAGTAATTAAAAAAGCATTTCAATACCCTTTATTGCGGTATCTGTGGACGGAAACTATCGTACACGCAAACGTAATAATAAGTAATTCATACGATTGTTTATTAGTTGTACCCGACAAAGTCAAAATGGTTTTAAGGGTTTTAAGACTTTTCCCCAACCTATTAGGTTTAAATTATATATCTGAATTTGGAATCTTATCATTCTGATCAGAATATTGAAGACCAAGCTATGTATACTATAGAAAAAAAAAACTTTTCCTTCATTTTTAAGTATGGCAATTGATTTCTTGCGATGTCATTGTTGCCAGTGTAGAGTTTATAAAAATATTCAATTATTAAATATATACCGTAAAATGGGGCGATTAGGGACAAATTCCAACTTTATGAGCAATTTTAAGGTAGTTGTTGATGTATATAATGCTATATCAGGATCAAAATGATTGAGTCTTGGGGGCATCTTTGTTGTGTAATTTAAAATTATGCAACTAGCATTCCAGTTTAAGCAAAAAATGCAAAAATAGGTGTAATCCCTATTTACCCGAAAATTGCGGTTAATTGGGACGAAATGAAAAATTTGCTAGGGTTGGCACTACTTTTATTTTTATATATAGTTTTAATTAATTTATTTATTTAGTTGCACCAACAAAGAGATCATCAATAAAAAAAATTGAAAAACTGACAAAAGTACATGGCAGACATCACCTCAATTATAGAAGCAATCGACAGTGCATTAATAACAAAATATATATATATATATAGTGGGCTTTCTTAGAAAGGGTTTATATTTCTCCGTTCTTGGTAAGTACTTAGGGGCTGATATTTCTATCTGGGTTAAGAGATTAGGTGTGTCGGTTATTCCATGGATTAAATAATAAATAAAATTTAAATAATTATATTAATTAAATTAATAAATACCCCCACTCTGAACAAATATTAAATATTTTATTATATATTACTTAGACATTTTTGTCCACCTTGAGATTTCATTGATCTTGTTACATGTCTCTGCAAAATCGACTTACTTATATTAAATTGCTTATCTATTTCAACTAAAGACTTATTCCCAATTTTGCTTCGAATAAACCAGATTTTTACCAACAAATTGAAAAAATATTGTTATAACTACACTACATAGACAACCCTACAAACCTGTACCTATTTATACTTAGGTCGTTTCCATTTCACGTATTCTCATCCCAATTGACCCCTTTTTCGTTGTTATTTGTACCTAAGACGTCCCCAATATCCCCAAAAACAACAGATTTTTACATGTATTTTTATTTAATCAAATACATTAAAACCAATAACAACTGAGACTTACCTTTAATANTTTTTCTGTGAGCATAAAATCTGTAATTTTAGTCTGTTTGGAACACTTCTGTTGTGCATAGATATTTTATAATTCACGTTGGATTTTAATTAAACGTATCGTCATCGCTCTTTCCAAAGGGTTGCAAATTTTCGAGTGTGATACACAATATTCCTTTGCTAAGTCTTTGTTTGAAATTCCGCTCTCTAGCTTGGATATAATACGCGATTTTTCTTCAATATTAATTTGCTTTCTTTTTCATTGCGACATTTTTAAAGTTTCACGAATAACTCCACAAAGTTTTGGTGCGTCTTGTGTATAGATAAGTAACAAACTAACTGAAGAGATATGAAGAAGCGGGCTTTGACTCTACTGCATGCACGTGTTTTGTTTCTAAGAATTAGAAAAGACCCTAAACTAAACTAAATCCTATTGTTTTCTTTCCTGATTTAAATAGCCATTGAAGACAAATGTGGATACCTATTCAAATTGTTTACAATACAGCTTAGCCGGTCGTTCTAACAGATCTAATTCTCCGAAATATTAGTTAAATGTGGTCGTTTTATGAGGTATGTCGTTATAACCAATGTCGTATAAAGCAATATTTTTAATAAGGCGGTCATATGGCATTCAGCCGGGACCTTTGTTCCAGGTTATTATAACCGGCATGTTGTTCTAACCGATGTCGCAGTAAACGGTTTTGACTGTATATGTAACTATATAATATTGCATAGAGAAATAATGTCTGTACGTTTGTTAAATTTTGTTGTTACATGTTACATTGTTGATACCATTCTGATATAGGACTTCAGAATTCTAAAAAAAACTTCCTTTTATTTTGTAATTAAAACAAAAATCATTTTTCTATATTATTGATCTGTGATCAATCTAACTGTAATTATTTTCCCTAAAATCATTCTGCGGGAATAAATGTGAATGTAAGATCCATTATATTACGTTATGTTAAAATATCTAAGACAGTTCCCATGTATCTGTTAGGCATTCGTAAATAAATAATAAAGCAATACCCCCAAATACGGATAGAGAAACAATTTCGTTCAAGTTTTGGAGCATTCTATGAAATATCTCCAATCGGTAGAGTAGGTAGTAGCTTAAATAACTCCCAATTTCTCAAAGGTCGTGCTTAATAAAATCTAACTAAATTTCTATTACATTTTTTTAATTTTCATAAGTTTTCATATAATATTACGTAAACAAATGACATGAAATCTACGTGCGTTGAAATAATGTTTTTTTTTATTATAACTTAATTTCAATCCTCAATTCGACGAATACATAATTAGTAACAACATTGAGAATGATATAGTTCTTGTTAAACATCATATTATTAGAACATGATGGTCACAAGTTCCAAACTCAGCATTACATTGTAATTATTCGTAATCTACCGCCAAACAGATCACTAAATCATAATTATATTCATCATATCAATAGATACAGTTTTTGTTTTTGTTTTGTTGTTTTCGTTAATCGTGGACATAATTAAATCTATGTTTTCGCTTTTATCTCGCATTTTTTACTGTCGACGTTGCGAATACCTTACAGTATTTGTGATCACGAACGACTCAGTTAATCGCCACGAAAACTCCATATTAAGAGTACTAACTTTATATTAAATTTAAAAAAAAACAATAAACGCGAGATTAAACCGTAAGAGTAGTATTGTTACGCCGGTAAGAGTAACGCCATCTATCGCCGAATAGCAGAAACGAATATCGTACTAGTAAAATCGAAAAGTACAACGCTATCTATTGTCAGGTGGCGGAAATACACATCGAAGCTACTCGACTTGCCCAGAATGTTCTCGATAAATCTAGGGACGTCGTATCGACTATAAAAGCGTTACAGAGATGGCACGAAAACAGTCAGTAATTGGAATTATTCGAAGCGAAACAGAAAAACGAACGAACGGCGAACGGAGCACTTGAAGCGAAGTGGAAGAAGTGAATTGAGAATTTTAAAGTGATCGCTAAGTGTTTGAAGTGTTAATACACTTTTAATTTGTACTTCGGTAGAATTTATATTTATCCCGAACACCAGCGCGTGACAGTATTAATACGCAATCTTGGGCTCCCCGGACTACTGCTATTACTTCTGATAGTCCATCCCCATTCTTCTATCTCCTTCTTACCTAATTTCATTCTTAATTCCTACTTATGTTCCGACTTAACCCACTAATTCGTAGCCCTCTAGTTTTTCTTAAGTATGTTGTGATGGGTATGTTGTGAACATAAAAGTAATATATGTATGTAAGAAGTCCCCTTCATATGTCAGTCTGAGGACCGGCGAAGGGGGCCTATGAAGACGACGTGCAAGCTGCTCTGCCCACGTTTTACGCAATAGCATTCGGGTGATGGAAGGCCGGCTATCCTCGACCCACGCTAGTTCTGACCCAGCAGGGTATTCCGTAGGATAACCCATTCTAACCGGCGCCATCTAGGCGGGCTTCGGATAGCCTGCCGACCGAGAGGGCTGGTGGTCGTGGCGCCGACGACCACTGGTCCGGCGTCCTGAGGGGGAGGGTGATGGGAGAGATGGGCTCCGAACTAAACGCTTCACTTTCCCCCCTTTGCCTTTTCATGGGTTCTGTCTCATGCGAGGTTCGGACGCGGGTTGTTGAGCGACAGGAGTTTTTAGTCAGTTCGGCTCCGACATGCCCCGCCCTCCATCCCCAGGGGAGGGTGGAAGTCCGGCGATTTCCTCCTGACCAAAAAAAAAATGTATGTAAGAAAGCAAATGATGGTTTTCACATCATTAACACAATATACAACAATAGGTACACGTCGTCTATCTATATAAGAAACGAATACGATGGTTGATTATAAGATATTAAAACTAATATTGAATATGGTTTAAAATATTATCCAAGCTATGAATCAACCCTCTATCTATTTTATCTATGTCAGCTGGCGTGGTAATTGGCATGGAGGAGTTCTGAGACTCTCGACTCGAGTGCAGGCAAATTAACGGAAAATCTGAGAACAAATGTGCCTAATTACCCTCCTACGATAATCCGCAGTCTATCCATAATAAATTGTAGAAGATGAGGATACTAATAGTGTTTAGAAGTTTAATGAGCCGTTGTCGGTGTCATTGTCGGTTTTTTTTTTTTAATATATTAATTATTATTATCATATAAACTGAAAGAGTAAAATTCGTATTTTAAATCAGTAATCTGTATCTGTTTTTACATTTATCTGACTTTTTAATCAATATCTTTAGATATTACCGATCTGCGGCAAATATATTTGTAATATCAAAGCTCAAATGTATAAATAGCACACGTATAATATGTACAAGATTCAAATTTATTGCATGTGAATGTAAGCTCTCCCACCGATTCCAAGAGGAGCCACACTCCTCAGAAAAACTGGGGATAGTTTCCCCTTGCAGACATTTCTTTCATAATATCTTGGGTTTTAAAATCTCCGCAATACAGTATTAATTGGAACTCCTTATTAAACAATAACATGAATTACATTAAAGGGGTTGGGAGCTAACGCCTCATCTCCACATAATATCAACTAGTCAAAGGTTATAAACAATATGTCTCAAACGCTCGAAAATGTCACAACTGTATATTATGCTACAAAGGTTTTTGGATTATACACTTACCTCTTTGAATTTAGTACTAATTCAATTTTTGTGAGATTTTTAAAGTTATGCAATCCATAAGCTTTAACTAGATGATGACCGAGCTTTGTTCGGTTTTTTTTTATAACGCCATCTTGTTGTGTCTTTAAAGCGGTTAATTGCCCTCAATTAAGAAAAATAGTAATATTATTCGCCAATAGATGTCGGGAAGAGTTGATTATTGAAAACACGAACAAAAACAACATTTTCTGAAAATAAATCGTAGCTAGATCGATTTATCGCCCCTGAAATCCCCCGTATTCTAAATTTTATGAAAATCGTTGGAGCCGTTTCCAAGATTCAGATTATATACATATATATTAATATACAAGAATTGCTCGTTTAAAGGTATAAGATAAGATAGAGTTGTTTCTTTAATCCGAACCAACGCAAGCCGATATTTGTATTAAGAATCTGAGAAATTTACCGATATTTACACATTTCTGTCTGAGATAACAGACTGTAATCGATTCACACTGAATCCAGAGGAGTTATGTTCATAAAACATTTTATATTAATTTCATTTAACGTTGAGTAACTACTGTTACAACTTAAAAAGTTCATCGTTACTTTCACTAAATTTCTTTTAAAATGTTGTGATGCTGTAACGACGAAAGCAAGGGCTTCCATCGAGCGGGTGATAAAAGTTGTTGTTCGGAACTTGTATATATGCGAAATTCACTTGAAAATGTCGTAAGCAGGCATCTGTCAAATATCTTGCGTTGTTTTTTTTGTTGCTTAGTGGACGAGCCCACAGCCCACCTGGTGTTAAGTGGTTACTGGAGCCCATAGACATCTACAACATAAATACGCTACGCACCTTGAGATATAAGTTCTAAGTTCTCAGTATAGTTACAACGGCTACCCCACCCTCCAAACCGAAACGTATTACTGCTTCACGGTAGAAATAGGCAGGGTGGTGGTACCTACCCGTGCGGACTCACAAGAGGTCCTACCACCAGTAAATATAATTTATGATGGCTTCAACGTAAGCTAAAAACGTTATAAGAATTTTTCCGATAAAAATGTACAATAATTTTGAGTAAATAAGTTCTATAAACTAGTAATATTACTGTTTTATTCAATTGGCACACACAATTCAAATGTGGCGCAAATTTCAGTATGTTTAATGCAAAAAGTCTTGAGAAAATCAAAACAAAATAGACACCTTAAGCGCAGAGATGTTAAAATGTTTATTTCTTTAGGGTAAAAACTTCAAGTGAAAGATCTTAACTGAACGTCGCCAAAGGACCACTCATAATACCTTTGTTTCTTAATTAGAATTTTCAGTCTCCAACGAAAGCTGAGGCTTTGTAAACTTGTAAAACACTTCCGTTGAATTCAACTGATTTTATACAACACATACAAGATATTTTTAAAGTAAAATCATGCATCCATAAAATGATATTAGAATTTAATATTGATGTCAAGGCTTATTTTGAGCTCACTCGGATAGCTATTCTGTCTATTTCAGGGAGATAGTAGAACACTGTTGAGACTGCGTGTCTCAAGGTGAAAGGCAACATTTACATTGTGATCACAATGAACTCTAGTACTAGGCTGCACTAAAAGTATCGGGAATGGAATATTTCCACTGTTCCTGTCATATTAAAATCTTTTTAATTGAAAACTCCTTGGTTTTAAAAATCGAATACCAATTATTTATTTAAAAAAAGATTCTCGGTCTTGTCACGAGGTTTTGTCAAACTTGTTTAGTCGTTGAGAAAATGGAATTGACTCGAGAAAATTCAAGAGCGATGATTTATTATGACTTTCGAAGTGGTTTAACACAAAAGCAGTGTGTTGACCGGATGATTTCTGCATTTGGTGATGAAGCCCCATCCAAAACCGCAATTTATCGCTGGTTTGCTGAGTTTCAACGTAGACGTGTCAAGCTCAGTGATGATCCCCGTCAAGGTCGTCCAAAAACTGCAGTCATCCAAGAAAACGTTGATGCT